>BLBF01000004.1:8229134-8241745 GCA_015471245.1 Laticauda colubrina | reverse complement strand
CTTTTCTTTTCTTTTCTTTTCTTTTCTTTTCTTTTCTTTTCTTTTCTCTTCCCTCTCTCTCTCTTTTGCAATTTTCATTAAGTTGCTTATTTTGAAAGGGAATAGTGTGATTGATATGTATCTATGTGAGGTAAGGAGGGGAAAAAACAAGAAATGTCGTTCTCTCATTCAATACATTATTTTGCTTGTAAGAGGAAGGTGGTTTCTTTGTTTGGTTTGGTTTTCTCTGCTTCTTCCCTCAGTTCTTGTCATCATAGGTTAGATGACATCTGTAAAAGATTCATGCAAAACGAAAGAACAGAGAAGAAATAGAGAGACGGAGCAAGGTAAGGGCAAAGTTTTATTCTTTAGCAACATACACTTGCTAGCAACATACATTTACTTGATTTTTATTTTAAATACATATTTAAATAAATTTAAATAAATACATATTTATGTTGCCACCTCAAACAATTTTTCTTAGGCCTGCTAACAAATATTTAAAATCCATATCTTAAAAATGCCTTAAAAATATAATGTGCTGTCTAATATTTAGTGCAGCTCCACTTTATCCTCAAATTAGTGTGAATCCATCTTCAATCTCCTATTTGCTTATAATTTTTTTCTCTTTTAAAAGTATGTTACACTTTGTAATAGAAGTTGCTGGACTATGTTAGTATATTTTTTAATGATAATTTCTTTTTACTAGAATTTGGAGACCTATTTTTCACCTGTCTCAGTTCAGACTATTAGTATATACTAATTCTTATTTCTGTGATCCAGTTTCCTGTGGTGTTCAGAAACCGAGGGAGAGAGAAATTGGAATTATCTTATATATCAGAAGTTATTTTTTCTTTATCTTTACAAAAGCATCCCAGAGTCAGACATAAAACATCCCTTTCCTAACATTTATTTTCTAAGAGGCACAAAACAGAAACAGAAGGTTTGGAAACAGAAAAAGATATGATACCGATAGTTGCTTATGGCGTTGTCCAGATCAGTAGGAATATCCGTATTATCTCTCAGAGTTAGTTCTCTACCTATTCATTGACTGGTATGCCTTTTTTAAATTACTGATCTCTTCCTCTCTTTTTCCTATTATTCATCTTCTCTTTTGTTTTCCTTTTTGTCTCTTAAGTCCTTATCTGCTTCTTTAACCATTCCCCTCAGGGAATCGTAGCTTTTCCAAAATGGCTTTCAGAATAGATATTACCATGTGGAGTTGGTAATGGCAGCTCACGGAACCATTTTTTGCTTCTATTTTCTGTTCAAGATGATTGGACTTGCCATCTCCCTGCCCTACCTCCAAGCACTCATCTGGAAAGCTAAATAATTTGGACAATTAAAAAAAAAACCAAGAATAACTCTTCCGATAAACAAATGGAGACTGGAAACGTAGAGTTTAGGGTGAAATGTGCTTCTTCTACTCACTTCCCCCAAATTCCATGGTATCTAATATAGATAGATATAATATAATAATATATAATATTATATATAGATATAGACAGATAGATAGATAGATAGATAGATAGATAGATAGATAGATAGATAGATAGATAGATAATTATATAAGTCATTTTGGTCTGTCTTGTCCTTTACTCCATCTCTGAAAAATGAGACTAATATTTATCCAAGCTTACGTTGATTTATTGATCAAACAGAACCACTGTTCTCCTCCACCTCATGTACCTTTCCTTCATTCAGAAGAGAAGATTTCTCCAATGCTATATTTCAAACTCTGGGTTATCCCTTTATGCAAAATCTATCTTTGGAGAACCAGAGGGAGACCCTCTTATTAGAGAATCCTTGAATAACTAGGAAGTATTTCCATGTAGAGTCTGCTGAAATGAGAAGGAACGGGACAAGAGCATATAGCTTTTCATTTAGCTCGTAATTTGGAGGGGTTTCAGCAGAGCTCTGTATTGATGACTTGCTTGTATAAATTGCAACAGAACAGAACAGAACAGAAACCTGCTCAGTTGCCAGAGGCAGCCAATTTTGTAAATAAATAATAACTAAAAGCATATTGAAGGTGAAAGTAGTTCAAAATTATATTTTGATACTTATTTTTTTTAATGGGTCCCTGTCCAATAGCAGCTGCAGACCATTAAAGTGTCAGTCAGGAGCTCCGTTGCACCTGGGCCAACTCTCCCAAGATTGCTACTATAGAACCCTGCAGAAGAAAAATTGCTAAAATGGTCTGAATTATTCAGGGAGGAGACTCCCCCTCACCCCATTACTCTGAGATATTTGCAAATGTTTCATAGGGTCCAGTTCTGGGCTAACTTTCTCTTTTAGGCAGGTGGATAGATTTTCTATCAGATCTCTTCCTGCTAAAGCCCATGTCACACTGAACCAACGGATGCAAAGAGGATGTAAAACGGACAAAAAACCTTGCCATCCATTGGTTAACGCGATGTATCCGTTCTGTACTCACTGCCTCCGTTTTGCTTCCTCTCTATCCGTCCAGCATCCGTTTATGGACGTTTCATCCGCTACAAAAGTTTTGGGCTGCTTAAAACTTTTGCGCGGAAAATGTATCCAGTTCGTCTGTTCTGCATCCACTACGCATCTGCTACGCATCCGCTACGCATCCGCTACACATCCCTTACGCATCCACTATATCCGCTAGGCATCCGCTAGGCATCTGCGCAACTCCATCCGCTCCAGCGGTAAAAGGACGCAGGGAGGAAGCGGAACGGATGCAGAACGAATGCAGAACGGATGCCTAGCGGATGCAGCATGGAAACAAAGCGTTTAAAACGGAAAAAACATTCACGGAGAGGACCTATCTCGGATATTAAGGATGCCTAGAGGATGCCTAGAGGATGCCTAGCGGAAAACCTATACTGCCTATAAAAAGGGGGAGCAACTTGCCTGCATCGCACTTTCAGAACAGCAGCCCAGCGGTGCAGACCTCTGCAGCCTTCATCTGGCTCTTCCTCTTCCACAGCATCCAGTCATGTCCACCGTGGATTGTAACAAAATCCTTTCGGCAGCCACCATCGTTCTGCAACAGTGCGAAGCCATCTGCAGGCTCTGTGAACACTACTGCGAGAAGAAAAGGAGCCACCCAAAAAAAGTCTGGGTCCGAAGATGGTTCGCCAGTAGAGTGGAGGATGGACTGTACAACAAGCTGATGGTGGAGCTCAGGAGCAAAGACACTCGGGCGTTCCAGAACTTCATGAGGATGCCTCCAGCCATGTTTGATGAAGTTGTGCAGCGCCTGACACCCAGGTTGACCAAGGCAAACACCAGCTTCCGGCCCAGCCTGGAACCTGGGCTCAAGGTGGCACTCACTCTGCGCCACCTGGCCTCAGGGACCTCCTACAGGAGCATGCAGTATGGCTGGAGAGTGCCATCCAACACCATCAGCATTGTGGTCAGAGAAGTGGTACAGGCCATCATCGAAGAATACAAGGAGGAGCTCCTCCAGTACCCCTCCACTGAAGAAGGATGGAAGAAAGTTGCAGAGCAGTGGTATCAGAAGTGGAACTTCCCCCACACTGTTGGAGCCATAGATGGCTAGCACGTGGCCTGCAAAGCTCCACCCAACTCAGGGTCCACTTATTTCAACTCCAAGGGCTTCTTCAGCATCATCCTCTTCGCCATGGTCGTTGCTGACTACAAGTTCATGTACATCGATGCTTCAGGCAACGGCTCATCTTCAGATGCCCAGGTATACAACACCAGTCACCTCAAGGAGGGGCTGGAACGCAACCTCATTGTGGGCTTCCCAGATCCAGAACCCCTGCCCAACGACACACAAGATGTGTCCTACTTCATCGTGGGGGATGACGCCTTCTCCCTCAGAACCTACCTCAAGCCCTATACCTCCAGACTCCTCACCTGTGAAGAGAGGATCTTCAACTACAGGCTGTCCAGGGCAAGACAGGTGGTGGAGAATGCCTTTGGCATCCTGGCCAACAGGTTCCAGATACTTCTCACCACCATGCAGCATTGCCCAGAGACCGTCAGGAGGATCATGGAAGCTTGCTGCATCCTGCACAATCTCATGCGCACCCGCTACCCAGTGTTGCAGAACAGGCTCGTGGACCTCCAGCAAGGCAATGGGGACATGGAGCCTGGGGAATGGAGGCAAGGACGAAACCTGATCGACACTGAGGATGTGCAAGGCCCCAACAGAGCCTCACATGAAGCGAAGAAGCAGCACAACCTCCTGAGACACTGGTGCAACTCCCCAGCTGGAGCAGTGGAGTGGCAAGACAGGATGGTAGATGCTTAATGGATGCTTCCTTCAGCCTGTCTCATCACACGGATGAGATTGGGCCATGTATGTTTGGTTGGGCTACAATGAACAGGGCGTTTAATAAAGAGTTGTGTTTATGTTGACATGTGTGGATAGTTATTACATTATTATTGATAATAAAGGGCCATAGGTGTGGCACCTGGGAGGGTGGACCATACAGTCCCACTATGCTTGCACTGGAGGTTTATCTATCCCATAGCTATTAGCTATCCCACAGGTATCCCTGCCCATCCCACAGCTATCTCAACCCATCCCACAGCTATCTTAACCCATCCCACAAGCATGCAAAGGCTTAAACCATTTCTAAAAGTTTCCACCCAGACTTTATGAAAAAAAAGAAATGAAGCAAGTGTGTGAATCAAAAATAGACTTTATTAACAACAAGCTATGAGACAAAAATGAGTCTCTGGCACTCCTCTTGGTCGCTCAGTCTCAGGGGTGAAGGGTGCAGGTGCTGTGGAGGTGGCTGGTGCTGGAGTGCTTGTCATCAGCTCCTCCAGAAGCAGAAGCAGCAGAAGCCCCAGCCCCAGAAGAGCGAGCCTGTGCTGCAGAAGCCCCAGCGGAACCAGAGTGAGGGCCAGGGGGCGGGATGGTAGCCCTGTCCCTCTTGCCAGGGCTGGCAGCAGATGGCTGAGGCTTGCTGTGCTTCCGCGTGGTTGTGGGGTTGCTGGCTGGCAGGGAGGCTGGCAGGAACCAAGGCTGGCAAAAAGGCTGGCAGGGAGGCTGGCACCAAGGCAGGCAGGAAGGCTGGCAGGGATAGGCAGGAAGGCTGGCAGGGAGGCTGGCAGGAAGGCTGGCAGGGAGGCTGGCACCAAGGCTGGCAGGCAGCCTGGCAGGCAGGCAGGCACCAAGGCTGGCAGGCAGACATGAACCAAGGCTGGCAGGAAGGCTGGCGGGCAGACATGAACCAAGGCAGGCAGCAAGGGTGGCAGGCAGACCGGCTGGCAGCAAGGCTGGCAGCAAGGCTGGCAGGCAGACATGCAGGCAGGGCAGGCAAGGCAGTCAATGTGTTCGGCAGCAGGTCTTTCCTCTGAATGGCGACCTGCTTCCGAGCTGCTTCCGTTATATCCGCGGGGCTGACGCAATGCCTCCTCCCTGCATGCGCAGTGAACGCCAGGCATCTGTTAGGCTTCCGCTGTGCATCCGCTAGGCTTCCGCTCTGCATCTGCTTCATCCGTTCGGCGTCCGCTCTGCATCCGCTCTTTCCGTTCCGCGTCCGCTTCGCTGAGGCCCCCTGGAAGCCCTGCGGATGTGCCACCCACTCCCATCTGCTCCCATCCGCTTCCATCCTCTGGGCTTCCATTCTGCATCCGCTTTGCATCCGCCCTGAGTCCTCCCCGCGTCCGTGTTATCCGCTCTGTTTATGCAAATTTTTGCCCCTTTTGAGAGCGGATAACAACGGATGGAACATTTTGCTCATCCTTCTGTGTCCTTTTTGCATCCGTTGGCCAGTGTGACATGGGCTTAAGATTGGGGTATGTGTGTCGGGGAGGGGGGGGAGATCCTTCATCCAGACCATTCAGGACAATGTACAAGTTGGGAGATTACTGGAATACATGTAGACAAAAATGTATCTTTTGATTATCAAAATTATTCTGTGGCAGTACAAGAGCCTATACTTGTATATGTACAAGTGATCCTTGACTTACCATAATTGGTTTAGTGAACATTCAAAGCTACACAGAAAAAATACAGGTAGACCTATGACTGTTTTTCACTCTTATGACCATTGCAGCATCACCATGGTCACAGGATCAAAATTGAGATGCTTGGCAACTGACTCATATTTATGACAGCTGCAGTGTCCCGGAGTCATGGGATCACCTTTTGTGACCTTCTGACAAGCAAAGTCAATAGAGAAGCCAGATTCACGAACTTAACTGTCGCGATTCACTTAAAAACTGTGCAAGAAAGGTTGTAAAATGGGGCCAAAATTCATTTAACTACACTTAGTAATAGAAATTTTGGGCTTAATTGTGGTCGTAAGTCGAGGGTTAGTGGTATTCTCTGCACCATTGTTGTGTCCTTTCAATTGACCTTTTTCATATGTGTCTGTGTGTCTATCATTGAAAGCTTTTACACAATAAAAAGGCAAACAAACAAATATAAAAGTAGAAAACGATAAAAGTCCAAAGGAAAAGTGCAAGAAGCAGTACAGATAAAGAAAGAAAAATAAAAAACAAAGTTGAACAAGTGCCTTGTTATAGGTGGTCTTATGTTTATGTTTATTCATTCAGCTACCATGCAAAATTATGGCATGTTGGATAAGGGGGACTTACAACTGGTCTGCAAAGTTGTGGCCTTCCTTACAACTCCCACTTTTTCTCCTCCTATAATCCCACCTACCGACAAATGGCCTCCCAGTTTCCCCTGATGTCATAAGCTGAGACTATTTGTACAGCAGTTAGAAACTTTTACCATTTCTGCCTCTTTAGAATTGCATTATATAGTTCCTTTTTTCCCATATTCTATTCTTTTTCATCTGCATATCTAGAGATTGCTAGTTCACTTTTGTCCCTTAGCAAAATGTCCATAAAATTTTTTCTATCTTTTATTATTTTGTCCCCAATCAAACAATTCAGCCATTTCTGCAAGCTCTGTCATCCTCAGAATTAATTCCTCTATTGTGGATTCGAGATGTTTTTCCATCTTAGTGCATATGGGAACTCAGCTGCAATTACCATGTATACAACTAATCATCGACAAGGCCTTTCTAATTGTATATCCATAAGTCCTAATTTAAAAAATATGGTTTCATCAGAATATTATTTTTTGAAATTAGTTGCATTATCATTTGTATAATATTCTTCAATCTTCTAAGGTCTGGTAGAGCTTAGCTGACATATTTACAAAATGCAAGGATAAAATTAATTGTATGTTTCTCAGATCTGGCAATAAGTCTATGGAGGTGATAGATATAGCGAACCAGGTTCTTTGAATAATCTCCAACACTCATAAATCCCAAAAGGCGGACAACTAAATTTGAGCTAATAACTATTTGACTTCTGCCCATTGGAGGATTAGCAGGAAAGGGATGGCCAGTTTATTCCCATCGCTGATGAATGGGAGCGATCCTCATGATTTTAAAGCAGGTGATAAAGACCACTCCTGAATATATATATATTTGAAAAAATGGATTTAGAATAGATGAAAAATGATGACTAGGGTCTCATACCTTCTCTTTAGGCAAGGTGGCTAAGTGGGTGATAAATTATCAGATTTAGATATTCTTGGATGAAATGAAAGTTGCAAATTTTAATTTCAAGTAAAGTTTAATATGGCTTTGTCACTGAAGTTGCCTTGCAACCCTAGAGGATGGCCTTGCTAGGAGAGCGATGGCAGTACAGTAAAGCTATTTTGATTATCCTGGAAATTCAACTGGTTCCGCATTGTTGATCATGGCATCCTTTCAAAGAATTTGTAAGAAGGCAGCTCCGCTCAAAGATCTTATGCCAATTTCAAAGTAGCTCTAGGCTTCTTCTTTCCATGATGTCAGTAGTGTTGAAGAACTGAGATTTATTTTCTATTCCTCTTTAGTGTAGTTGAAATTGGTGCAGAGCTACATTCTGTGTTGTTTATAATCCTGTGGTTTCCTACTGGAGGAAGAACCTTCCAACTCTGTTATTCTATGAATCTAAGAAACTCTCGCCTTACTGTTCTTTCTGGCTTCTGAGCTTTGGCTTCTGAAGGAGAACAGTTACTTTGATTGCTTTGCAGCAGGCTCAGTGAAAGGAATGGGGAGGGAGGGGGTGAAACTGACAAGAATGTTGTCTGTCACTTCTATTTCAGCTACAGATCAACCAGGATGCAGAGCACTCCTTGAAGTGTGTTCCTTTCTTTTCCTTTCCCTATTACTTAAGATTGATGGATTTTGAAAATGTTTTTATTTTGAGCCAATGATTTGTGTTCCTTGTTCTCAACCATTCAAATCAGCATAATTCAAACAATAATCAATTGTTAACTTCAACTTGCTTCTCAGAGTGTGAGGAGTGAAAATATCAGTGTGGAAGTATTGTGAGTCATGTCTGAGTGATTCCTCTTTGCCATAACCTCATGCTTACATGGATGACTTTGTTCAGTAAGAAGATACTATAACATCTACAGAATTCTACCTTAAGCCCCATTATATTTAATTTGAATGTTAGATCATTCCTTGAGGTCACTTCCCCCCCCCCCCCAACAGATCCAGGAGAAAGAGCAGAAATGCTTCATGGGTATCTTGTGACAGTTCAAGGTTCAATGAGCTTAGACCAAACAAGACAGAGGGTGGATTTCATTTGTAGCTTCAGGAAGCTTTTAAATCCATCTCAATTTTCGAGACGTAGATATCCGTTGTGGTGTAATTACTGTTTCACCAGTTTGACCTGATTTGCCATCTAGAGTCCAACCTACATAGAAACCATATGCCCACTCACATTTAACTGCAGTTCTGGCAATACTTTTTGTTCTTGCAAGTTCCTCATGATGTTGTCTTCATCTGGTCTCCGGTTGCTGTGAGACAGGGCGAAATCATCTTTAGTTCTTCCATTGTTTCCCCCTCCTCCTCCTTTTTCTGACACTATTCAAAATGACCTTTAAGGTATATACAATCCAATAGGCATTGTCACCTTTGCTCCCTTGGAAGGAAGCCAGGAGCCAGACAGGGCCTGGGAATAGAGGTATAATGGCATTTCAAAGGTAAGTAATGGAGGCAACATCTAGCTTTCTGCTGACTCACAAATGGAGTAGAGATCCTTTCAATTCAGCAGCCAGGAAAAAAACAATGATAGTGCTTGAATAAGTAAGACATTTCCAGTAATCCATATGAAAAGATAGTATACCACAAACAGAAATCGAGTTTCCTGTTTTGAATAAATTAATGCAGTAAAATATATTTCATAACTTAAATTATTCAAGAGGAAATATACCAGAAACCCCCCCTCCCCTTACCAATTCCAAAAATACCTTGGACTATTAGAAATTTTTTTTAAATGATATATGTCAACCATAAAAATATCACAGAAATTCTGATTGTGTCAAAACTCTATTGAAGAATATTTTGACTTCTGTCTATGCCAGGAGTGAGTGATTAATTTTCCCAAAGAGGGCATATGAGAAACTGGGATTGTTGTGGAGGGATGAACCAATAGGGCTGTGAAGGTGCATAGCCACGCACACACACAAACACGTATGTAATTTTTTTTAAAAAAGGACAACGGTAAAATGTACAGATCTGATCTATACTGAAGCTCATCCTCTTGTTCTATTTCTGTAATGTTATCATTGTAACTGGAATTGTTAGAAGCTGATGGAGGCATGATTTGAAGGTAACACAATGATGTAATTCAACCAAGATCATCACCAATCACGTCGGCTTTTTCTGTTGAAAGGTCTTACAGTAATTACATCTATATACAAGAAGTAACCAGGAGCTGTGACCGATATTTTGTTTTCTTGTTTATCAAGAGATGTTTCTCTTTCAAAACTAAGAAGAAATGGATCAGCAGTTTAATTTTGTTGCTGAATGGGAACATTAGTTAAAGCCAGGACTGTAGAATGGTTCGATGGAACTTCATGGAAGATCTTTCCCATGTCTGTAACCGCTCCACAGTCCACAGAAAACTAGCACATCCTAAAACAGCTCCCTGTTGCAAAACAAATTCCAGTTCCTTCAAAGTAGGAAATGAAAGGATGTGATTCTTGGATCTTTTCTAGTGATATCAAACAGAGTTTTTCAACCCTGGCAACTTTCAGATTTGTAGATTTCATTTCCCAGGATGCCCCAGTCCATGGTGGCTGGGGAATTCTGGGAGTTTAAGTCCACACTTCTTAAAGTTGCAAAAGTTGAGAAGTACTGCTCCAAAGGAACATAAAACTTAAGTACTTGTTTCAATGCTGCCTTCTAACCTGTCAGAAACACAGCTCTGTTTTTAAAGAAAGAACATGGGGGACACATAATCCTAAAATGAGAGGAGACCAGGATTTAGCCTTAGAAAGATTAGTAAGAGCCCTTATGTAAGCAAGACTTTTAAGAATGGGAAGAGAGAGAGAGAGAAAAAAAACCTGATGGAGAAAGTTTTGCCCTCTTCTTTTGTTTGGTTTACAATTTGTTTTTCTGCCTTTATTTAAATAAACAGAACCCCAAAAATATAGAAAAAGGAAAAATATTTAAAAAGCAAAACAATATTGTGTGTGGAAGAGCATGTTAGCTTTTCCTATTATGTATATACAGTTTTACATGGTGGTTTCAAATAGAGGATAACCATATTTTATTATAATCATTCATAAGTAATCTGCATCTGCAGGTCCAAAAGTCATATTCCTAGACTTAAGAATGGGAATGCAGTTCATAAATGTTACAACTCCTCTGTTCAAATCACACAAAGCCTCCAGCTGTTCATCCAAGCTAAATGGTCCACAAGAGCACCGCGTATCTTGCTTCTGGTCATGAAAACCTGTGGAAGCAAATTCTAAATGTCATGTATGGCAGGGGTCTCCAACTTTGGCAACTTTAAGACTTGTGGACTTCAACTCCCAGAGTTCCTCAGCCAGCTCTGGAAGTTGAAATCCACAAGTCTTAAAGTTGCCAAGGTTGGAAAGCCCTGATGTATGTTGTTCTGCTCTGCACCTCCACACAGAAGCAATTCTTCTTTCACTTTCAGCTGCTCAGCTTGATCTGATTGTGACCTGTCACTTACTGAACTCACTGTTTACACAGTTTGACCTTGGTTAGTTGTACAGAGTATTTTGTCCTGAAAAAACTTTGGCTGGAAAAAAAGTTCAAGTAAAAAAAGAAACTTTGGGATAAATCCAAAATCCCCGGAAATACATCCCTCCCAATCCCCATCTTTTTAACAGAAAAATTCTTGATCTTCTTTTGCCCACATCTGTTAACTGCTTAAAATATTTTTTACATATTAAACCCAAAATTAAAACATGAATACATCATAAAAATTTCAGGAGCAAAATCTAAAGAAGACCCTTAAGATATTCTAAATGTTGAACTGAAATGAAGGCCTACAATTTGTCAACAAAAATGATTGTCCTCTCTCAGCTGCCTCTGAATTCCTGAGCTGTTACTCAGGAGACAGTACTCACTCTTTGATGTAGTCACATTTCAGCTTTAATTTGAGCTGACGTTTATTGATGTTTTTATCCCATGCATAAACAATCACCAGGAGAAGTGAGGCAGTTAAGTGAATTTTGCCCCATTTCACAACCTTTCTTGCTACAGTTAAGTGAATCATAGCAGCTATTAAGTTAGTAACACTGTTTTTAAGTGAATCTGGCTTCCCATTGTCTTTGCTTGTCAGAAGGTCACAAAAACTGATCACATGACCCAGGGACAATGCAACCATCATAAACATGATTCCAGTTGCCAAGTGTCTGAATTTCAAAAATATGATCATGGGGATGCAGCAACAGTCATAAGTATGAAAAACAATCAGGTTACTTTTTTCAGTGTCACTGTAACTTCAAATGGCCACTAAATGAAATGTAAATGGAGGACTATCCATATAGAATTTAGCTCACCCCATCAAAAGACAACTCAGTGAGCTTCCATGGAGGTAGTATAACACCTCAGTCTCTTTGCTCCTTGACAAAGCTAACCGTGGACTCAAGCTTTTGTGTGTGTGAGAGAGAGATCTTTTTTTTTTCTGGGAAAAAATAGCCAAAGAAGAAACTTTGAAATAAGTCCATTGTCAAAAGAAAATCATTCCTCCCAATGTACATCTATCTCAATAGAAAGGATGTTGTTCTTTTTTCTGACTAATATGAAAGACTTTTAACCTAATTTTTAACTAGCAAGTTGCCCCAATGTATTTGTGAGAAAAAGAACAAATCAATCAGCATTTTTCTGACAGTAGGATCATGGACACTGATTTTACTATAGCGAACCATGCTGATCCCTGGATATTTTTCTTTTTAATGACTTCTCATATGGTTTTGGACTATGTTCTTGGAGTGATTTTGACAGGACAATCACTCTTGGGAAGTTTAAATATTTTCCCATTTTTTTTTTCTACCACAAGGCTGTGAACTTTTCTTTGTTATAGCATGAACTGCTTGATTCCTGTGTGTAAACTGACTAGAAATGAACTTAAGATGCCTCTTTCTAGATTTCAAACTCCTCCTCTTTTTTTCCAGTAAGGTGATGACCTAAGGTTCTGTCTGGATCACATTAACCACAGCCCCCAATAGATGCATTTCCCTGCTTCCATACACCTCCTGGGCTGGTAAAAGTAAAAAAGGAAGAAAAAAAACAGTTTTATCATATTTTCCTATCACTTGACTAGAGGAGAATGTAGCAAAACTCTTGTATCACTTTTTAAAACAAAGAAAGAAAGAAAGAAAGAAAGAAAGAAAGAAAGAAAGAAAGAAA
>BLBF01000004.1:8177614-8229124 GCA_015471245.1 Laticauda colubrina | reverse complement strand
AAAGAAAGAAAGAAAGAAAGAAAGAAAGAAAGAAAGAAAGAAAGAAAGAAGGAAAAACACAGAATTTAACTTCTTGATCAATGAAAAAGGAAAGGGACAGAGGGAAGGAGGGAGGATCTAGCTGTCCACCATTTCTCTAATTAACTTGTAAATTGTAAAACAACATTGTAGGGCAGCAATCAGGGATGGGAGGTATCATGTATGCAGTGCTCCTTCCCCAGTAACCAAGTCAAGGAATTGCCTATGATGAAAAGAAGAGCAGCAAGCAAACTGGACAGTACTACTTGAGTCAGAAAACAGTATTTCTGGCTCATAGCAGAAAAAGGCAGTCACAGATTGCATTGCCAGTGGGCTGTGGATGAGTAGAAGATGATGTCATGCATTTCTGACTTTAAAAAATAGTTTGTGGCCTGCGTTCACACTGAGGCAAGCTGGTCAGATGAGTCAGACGAAACGCAAGCTGTTCCAAAGCTTCAGACTGTCAAACTAGAGGTCAGACTATGATTTCACTAAGGAGATAAACCAAGCCAGCAAGAAATTAAGTCCTTCTTTTATCCCAGGCTTTATGCTGCGTTTGTTCTGATCCACTTGACAGAGATACTCAATTGATGGAATTAAATCAGGCAATCAGGAAAACTGAACTACCCACACAATGAGAGCAATGGGTAAATCAATAGTTTCAGATAAATTCCCAGGGAAGACTATGAAAAGACATACAGAAGAAAGAGAACAACAGAATAGTACCCACCTATAGCTCAGAGCACAAGCCATTCAAATGCATTATCAGCAAGCCACAGCCCATACACGATACCATACTTTCTTAGGCTCTGAGTGCCTCCTCCATACTTGCCTACTGTCAGCCATTCAACCTGAAGCAAATTCTCACAAGAAGCAAAAACAAAAAACAAAACAGGACAAAGATGCTAACATGAGAGTCAGACTTTACAACAATCCCAAATGTTTATTTTGCCCCCACATCTACATCAACAGAGCCATCACAGGTCCCAACAAATGAACAGGTAAAATTAGAGCTATCTTCATGTGAGGTATTCATGTCCTTCTGGATTCCAAAATAAACAAATGGAACACATTTTGCACAAGAACTGATGGACACAAATTTGACATGAGGACTCAAAAAAAAAAAAAGAACAAAGTAATGTCAGGACATTTTAACCTCCCAGAACACTTTGTGGCAGACCTCAAAATAACAGCTTAAGGGAAACAAAACTTTAACAGCACCACTGAGCAGGAAATGGTTGAACACATATATATCAAAAGATTTCAGGCAATTTCAAAAGGATTCAACAAAGAAAATGGTTTTTTAATACATTACAACAGTTAACTGATAAGGTGTTTCTGAACAGTCTCATATGTAACCTGAATAAGCAACCTGTCTTCACCCCTCCCTTCCCCCTTCAACCTAATTTAAATCCTGTATCAGCCTAACCACTTTAAAGTTCATAAAAGCTTATATGTTTGAATAAAACTTGTAATAAAAGACTATCAAAAAAGGTGCTATTAGGTTTATTTTGATTCCCCGCCCCCCACATAATAGTCTTGAATACCAATCTTAGCTTTTGAGGTTTAGCAGGTCTTTTTGCCTTTCAGCTGGGCCCAGTCAGAGAAGGTCAGTTCTTCCACAGTTGGCCCATTGGAGGTGTTGGGGTGACCTAATCAGACAGCCCTACTCAGAGAATCTCCAGTTGTCTTCCTCTATCTCACCTTATCTTTGTAGTTTTTAAGCTTCTAGGGCAGGGGTATCATACTCAAGACCTGCAGGCCAGATCTGGTCCATGGGGTGCTGAAATCTGGCCCACGGGGCCAGCCTGGAAATATCAAAGGACCAGCCTGTGGTGCCTCTACCGGCCAAAAAAGGATTGTGTGGAAGCCCCGTGAGGCCCCTGCACGGCCCATTTTTGGCCTCCCCAGCCTCCAGCAGCACTCTACCAGCCAAAAACAGGCCACGGTGGAGGCTCTTTGAGGTCCCAGAGTGGCCTGTTTTGGGGCTCCCTGGCCTCCAGCAGCACTCTGCTGCAAGTCTGCAGTGAGCAGTGTCAAAGGGTTCTCCCAGTGTTCGATTGTGACAGCGGAGGAGGAGAAACATCCTACATGGAGAAAATGACATCAGCCTTTATTAATCTTATTTCCTGCAAACAAGTTTCCTATCTTCCAGTTAGTTGGAAGTTAAATTTAATTCAAATTTTTAACTTATTGGGTTTTGCCTCTCACCTCAGTCCTAAGAAAAGCTTTGAGATTACCTTTTCCCTGTAGATCCTTTGGTTCCTCAATTCACCTTCCTCCTTTCCCACAGTGTTGGCCCCAGGCTCTCACTGGCAGACTCCCCACCCCAAGCAATGTGAAAAATATTGGGAGAGTTTCCTTGGGGGCAGAAGAAGAGAGGGAAACTCAGCTAATTAATACTGGAAACACAAACCAATGATTTTTGTTCCTCAGATGAGTGTTTGTCTGTTTTTTTTTTTCTCCTAAAGAAGAAATAAAAAAGTAGCCACAATCTATTACAGCCCCACAAAAACTGATGCCCTGGAGAGGACAGATACAATGCCTTTCATCCCTGTCAGCAGGGAGAGGCTCCAGGTTGGGGGATGTCTGATGGAAGGGGTTTATTTTTATTCTAGTCTTCGGCTGGAGACGTGACTGTTGAGTGGCACTCTTGTACCTCCTCCACCCACCATGGCCACGCACAACCCCGGCCACAGACATGCACATACACACCCAGCCCTCCAAGGTCAAACACAACCCTGATGTGGCCCTCAATGAAATCAAGTTTGACACCCCTGTTCTAGGGCTAGACAGTAAGACTGTAAATGCACATTTCATTTACTTCCACAGAGAATGCAAATTTATGTATTCTTTACTCCTTGTTCTACAATTCTTGCATAGAGTAGCGAAAAGGAACAAGCATTCTCGAGTCTAACTCTTCTCAAAGATGGGAAGGAAGGAACTGAATGGGACACATTCAGTTTTCCTGTTTTCCTCTATTCTGTAACTCACAAAGATGCACGCCTCTATGGGTTTCTTAAAATGCACAAGTGGATTGTCTTTATCTCTGTTGATCAACTATCCTTTCTTGGTTATTCAGTAGTATTGATTTGATCTAACAAAGCTTCTTTTATGTTTCTCTTTGAACCACCCATGTTGTTTTTCTTGTCTCATATGCAACATGTAACATTACTCCTACTGTAACGTTTAGTGTACCTGCATCTACCTGAATTTTGATACAACCAAGTTTCAATGTCTCTTTGTGGAAAAATAAACTAGGATTCTGGTGAAACTTATTGTGAAAAGCTGCTCACTTCCTCTTGGCTCCTCTCTTAGCATGAGTAATTAAACAAATCGGAAATAGTTTATTTAGCATTTCCTCTAAACCTGAAACAGTGGCTTATTTTTAAAAATACTACCATAAATACATACAGGTATTTATGTAAGGCACTCAACTTACAATCACAATTGAGCCCAACATTTCTATTGCCAAGTGAGACAGTTTTGCCCCATTTTATGAGCTTTCTTGCCATAGCTGTTAAATTAAAAACTGGAGTTAAGTTAGCGATACAGTTGTAAAATGAATCTGGCTTACCCATTGATTCTGCTTGTCAGAAGTTCACAAAAGGTGATCACATGACCCTGGGACACTGCAACCATCATAAATACATGGCAGTTGCTAAGCATCTGAATTTTGATTATGTGACCATGGGAATGCTGCAACGGATGTGTGAAAAATGTCACAAGTCACTTTTTTCAGTGCTGTTGTATTGTTGAATGGTCACTAAATGAAAGGTTGTAGGTCAAGGACTACTTGTATATCAAAACAAGATTTTATTTACAATTGTGGCTTGTAAGAGGAGAAGGAATCCAGAATCTTGGGTATGCAAAATTGCTGTATGTAATTTCTGGATTGCTTAAGCCCATGTCACACTGCCCAACAGATGCAAAAAGGACACAGCGGACGAGCAAAATGTTCCATCCGTTGTTATCCGCTCTCAAAAGGGGCTAAAATTTGCATAACCGGAGCGGATAACACGGACGCGGGGAGGACGCAGGGCGGATGCAAAGCGGATGCGGAACGGAAGCCCAGCGGATGGAAGCAGATGGGAGCAGATGACGCAACCGCAGGGCTCCCGGGGGGCCTCAGCAAAGCGGACGCGGAACGGAAAGAGCGGATGCAGAGCGGACGCTGAACGGATGAAGCGGATGCACAGCAGAAGCCTAGCAGATGCACAGCGGAAGCCTAATGGATGCCTGGCGTTAATTGCGCATGCGGGGAGGAGGCATTGCGTCAGCCCCGCAGATATAACGGAAGCAGCTCGGAAGCAGGTCGCCATTCAGAGGAAAGACCTGCTGCCAGACACATCGACTGCCTTGCCTGCCCTGCCTGCATGTCTGCCTGCCAGCCTTGCTGCCAGCCTTGCTGCTAGCCTGTCTGCAAGCCTTGCTGCCAGCCTGTCTGCAAGCCTTGCTGCCAGCCAGTCTGCCTACCAGCCTTGCTGCCTGCCTTCCTGCCAGCCTTGATTCATGTCTGCCTGCCAGCCTTGGTGGCTGCCTCCCTGCCAGCCTCCCTGCCAGCCTTGGTGCCTGCCTCCCTGCCAGCCTTGGTTCCTGCCAGCCTCCCTGCCAGCCTTGGTGCCAGCCTTGGTTCCTGCCAGCCTCCCTGCCAGCCAGCAACCCCACAACCATGCGGAAGCACAGCAAGCCTCAGCCATCTGCTGCCAGCCCTGGAAAGAGGGACAGGGCTACCATCCCGCCCCCTGGCCCTCAGTCTGGTTCTGCTGGGGCTTCTGCAGCATGGGCTCGCTCTTCTGGGGCTGGGGCTTCTGCTGCTTCTGCTTCTGGAGGAGCTGATGAAAAGCACTCCAGCACCAGCCACCTCCACAGCACCTGGACCCTTCACCCCTGAGACTGAGCGACCAAGAGGAGTGCCAAAGACTCATTTTTGTTTTATAGCTTGTTGTTAATAAAGTCTATTTATGATTCATACACTTGCTTCATTTCTTTTTTTTTAATAAAGTCTTGGTGGAAACTTTTAGAAATGGTTTAAGCCTTTGCATGCTTCTGGGATGGGTAAGGATAGCTTTGGAATGGGTTAGGATACCTGTGGGATGGGTAATAGCTATGGGATGGGTAAGGATAGCAGTGGGATAGATAAACCTCCAGTGCAAGCATAGTGGGACTGTATGGTCCACCCTCCCAGGTGCCACACCTATGGCCCTTTATTATCAAAAATAATGTAATAATTATCCACACATGTCAACATAAACACAACTCTTTATTAAATGCCCTGTTCATTGTAGGCCAACCAAACATACATGGCACAATCTCATCCGTGTGATGAGACAGGCTGAAGGAAGCATCCATTAAGCATCTATCATCCTGTCTTGCCACTCCACTGCTCCAGCTGGGGAGTTGCACCATTGTCTCAGGAGGTTGCGCTGCTTCTTCGCTTCATGTGAGGCTCTGTTGGGGCCTTGCACATCCTCAATGTCGATCAGGTTTCGCCCTTGCCTCCATTCCCCAGGCTCCATGTCCCCATTGCCTTGTTGGAGGTCCACGAGCCTGTTCTGCAAGACTGGGTAGCGGGTGCGCATGAGATTGTGCAGGATGCAGCAAGCTTCCATGATCCTCCTCACGGTCTCTGGGCAATGCTGCATGGTGGTGAGAAGTACCTGGAACCTGTTGGCCAGGATGCCAAAGGCGTTCTCCACCACCTGCCTTGCCCTGGACAGCCTGTAGTTGAAGATCCACTCTTCACGGGTGAGGAGTCTCTCTTCATGAGATAGGTTGTGAGGGAGAAAGCGTCATCCCCCACGATGAAGTAGGGCACATCTTGTGTGTCGTTGGGCAGGGGTTCTGGATCTGGGAAGCCCATGATGAGGTTGCTTTCCAGCCCCTCCTTGAGGTGACTGGCGTTGTATACCTGGGCATCTGAAGATGAGCCGTTGCCTGAAGCATCAATGTACATGAACTTGTAGTCAGCATCGACCATGGCGAAGAGGATGATGCTGAAGAAGCCCTTGGAGTTGAAATAAGTGGACCCTGAGTTGGCTGGAGATTTGCAGGCCACGTGCTTGCCATCTATGGCTCCAACGGTGTGGGGTAAGTTCCACTTCTGATACCACTGCTCTGCAACTTTCTTCCATCCTTCTTCAGTGGAGGGGTACTGGAGGAGCTCCTCCTTGTATTCTTCGATGATGGCCTGCACCACTTCTCTGACCACAATGCTGATGGTGTTGGATGGCACCCTCCAGCCGTACTGCATGCTCCTGTAGGAGGTCCCTGAGGCCAGGTGGCGCAGAGTGAGTGTCACCTTGAGCCCAGGTTCCAGGCTGGGCTGGAAGCTGGTGTTCTGCTTGGTCAACCTGGGTGTCAGGCGCTGCACAACTTCGTCAAACATGGCTGGAGGCATCCTCATGAAGTTCTGGAACGCCTGAGTGTCTTCGCTCCTGAGCTCCACCATCAGCTTGTTGTACAGTCCGTCCTCTGCTCTTCTGGCGAACCATCTTCGGATCCAGACTCTTTTTGGGTGGCTCCTTTTCTTCTCGCAGTAGAGTTCACAGAGCCTGCAGATGGCTTCGCACTGTTGCAGAACAATGGTGGCTGCCGAAAGGACGTTGTCACAATCCACAGTGGACATGACTGGATGCTATGGAAGAGGAAGAGCCAGATGAAGGCTGCAGAGGTCTGCACCGCTAGGCTGCTGTTCTGAAAGTGAGATGCAGGCAAGTTGCTCCCCCTTTTTATAGGCAGTATAGGTTTTCCGCTAGGCATCCTCTAGGCATCCTCTAGGCATCCTGTAGACATCCTTAATATCTGAGATAGGTCCCCTCTGCGAACGTTTTTTCCGTTTTAAATGCTTTGTTTCCGTTCTGCATCTGCTAGGCATCCATTCTGCATCCATTCCACGTCCGTTCCACTTTCTCCCTGCATCCGGGCGGATGGAGTTGCGTGGATGCGTAGCGGATGCCTAGCGGATATAGCGGATGCGTAACGGATGCAGAACGGATGCGTAGAGGATGTGTAGCGGATACGTAGCGGATGCCTAGCGGATGCAGAATGGACGAACTGGATACATTTTCCGCGCAAAAGTTTTAGGCAGCCCAAAACTTTCGGAGCGGATGAAACGTCAATAAACGGATGCTGGACGGATATAGAGGAAGCAAAACGGAGGCAGTGAGTACATCGCATTTTCGAACGGATAGCAAGGTTTTTTTGTCCATTTTACATCCTCTTTGCATCCGTTGGTTCAGTGTGACATGGGCTTTAGCTCTTAACTCTTCAGTGATAGGAAGAACCAGATGGTATGCATTCCCCTCATTTATGGAAAATTTGCTATTATCTGGTTTACTGTTTTGCCTTCCTATCAAGAGATAATAGAATTCTGCCTTCAGGTGCTTCAAATGTTTTAATACTGTTTCTTTAAAATGAGGTCTATATGGTAAACCAGCATATTGGACAAAAAGGATACGCTAACCCATCATTTCAGATGGGCTAGCTTAGAATTTGTTTATGTGGAGCAACAAGGTCAGCTTCAAGTCACTTAGCAGAAAATTTAACCTTTTTTAATTTAGATATCAAAACATATTTCAGTTCTACATTTAAGAATTCTAGAAGATGTTTATCACATATGGAAATATATAATACATCAAAAATAAGTTTCACTCTTACTGTAAATTTCTCACTATATTTTCCTACTTATTCATTAAATTGCACCATTGATCATCACCTAATCTTCATAAAGTCTGTACAAATGTAGCTTCCTTCATGCAGTTTTTTGCCCATACAATTTGTTTTCTTAAGACTCCTATTTCCTGTTGGTGTTTTAAAAAGTATTTATTCAGCCATTAATGTTGCACTGTTTTGCATCTGACAGCATTCATAAAGTGCAATTGTTTTCTGAGAAGATAAACAATGAAGACAAATTAAGTTTCGAAGGAAGAGAAAGAAAACCAGTAGTGTAGAAATTATGCTCTGCTAACAGTCTCAAAAAAAATCACATAAGACATTGTTCCTTTTGCCACACAAGGCTCAACTCTGTAGCCATTATTAGTTTATGCTAACATTAGAGATAAGTAAAAAGTTAACATGTTTAAGTGAAAAAAATTGCACAAAGCCTTCATTTACCATGAAAAGTTTGGTTCATCTAAAGTTGCTCTTGAAAACCATAAGGGCAACTTTTTTCATCTGGTGAGTTAACAAGTTGACCTTATCTGCACCTTGGTAGCTAGAAATTTAGCAAATAATGTATACAGAAAAGCTATGAATTCAGAATCTAGAAGGGGGAGGATAATACACAATTTCAGAGTTTGTGGATTGCAGTTCATTCAATAGCATGACTAGACCTGTGCATAATTTAGTTATTGAGGCAAATTATAATTCAATACTATATGAATGGATATGCAACTAATTGAACACAGCATAACATTCACCATCTTGTATGTATTTTCTTTGGAAAGACATCCAACTGATTTGATCATGCAAGGACTTTTTATGAAACAATCATACATTGATCTTATGAAATCTATTATATTCATATACCAGGTTTTGTACAAGTATCATAAAATGGAATCAATTATTAACCAATCCATTATCCTCCACTTAGAGACAACTTACTCTCTCATAAACAATTTGGTTTCAGAAAAAATCTATCCTGTAATCTGCAACTCTTACACTGCAAAAACTTATGGACTACACAACTTGATCAGGGCAAGGCAATAGACGCAATCTACATAGACTTTTGTAAAGCCTTTGATTCAGTAGTACATGACAAACTACTACTAAAACTAAAATCTTATGGTATCTCTGGGCAACTGCATAACTGGATAGAAGCATTCCGCAGACAACAAATAGTCAAAATTGGGAGTGTCCTATCAAATTCTGTACATGTCAACAGTAGTGTCCCCCAAGGCAGTATTTTAGCACCAACTCTCTTCATACTTTCCATAAATTACCTCTGTGATCATATTAAGAGCAACTGTGTTCTCTTCGCTGATGATGTAAAGCTATTCAACACCACAGACAATACTACTACCCTCCAAAAAGACCTTAACTATGTATCAGAATGGTCAATCAAATGGCAACAAATAAATGCTCTGTCTTACATATTGGCAAAATATATATATATATCAGAAAATAAAATAGAAGCTAACTAGTCAAGACCTTGTCGATGATCCAAACTCTGTCAAGGACCTTTGAGTACTCATCTCTCATGATCTGAGTGCTAGAGCCCACTGTAACTACATAGCCAAAAAAGCATTAAGAGTTGTTAATCTAATCCTACGTAGCTTCTTCTCTGGTAATATCATACTGCTAACTAGAGCATACAAAACATTTGCTCAACTTATACTTGAATATAGCTCATCAGTCTGGAACTCATATCATGTATCTGATATTAACAGAATTGAGAAAGTCCAAAAATATTTCACAAGAAGAGTACTCCACTCCTCTACTCATTGCAGAATATCTTGTGGCACCAAACTTGAAACTCTAGACCTAGAAAACCTAGAACTATGCCACCTTCGGTCTGATCTAAATATAGTATATAAAATCATACATTGCAATGTCCTACCTGCAACTGAATACTTCAGCTTTAATCATAATAATACAAGAGCACACAATAGGTACAAACTCAAGGTTAACCGCACCAAACTTGACTGCAGAAAATACGACTTCAGCAACAGAGTGGTCAATGTCTGGAATACTCTACCTGACTCTGTGGTTTCTTCCCCAAACCCCAAAAACTTTAACCTTAGTCTGTCCACTATTGACCTCACCCCCTTCCTAAGAGGCCTGTAGGGGGCGTGCATAAGCGCACCAATCGTGCCTACCATCCCTGTCCTATTGTTTATTTGTATTTTTCTTATAAGTATCCATCTCATGTATTCATAACTATGTTTATTCTTATACCTGTATCTTGTAAGTGATTGACAAATCAAATAAATAAATAAATGATGAATATCCTTCAAAATAAATATAAACATTTGAAATAATATGCCCATAAGCCAGCCACATTTAATGCTGTAGAAGTATATAAAATCAAACCCTAATGCAGAGATCAAATATCAGGTTTAAATTCAACAAATATTTATGCAGAACAATATTTTTATTGTACTAAATCTACCTGTTAAAAGTATCATCTACAAGAAAAGTTCTATTTTAATTTCTAATTAAATTAAATCTAATTTTTCTCATTTCTTTTTAAATGTGATGATTATTATTATGTATTGTTTCCCAACCACATTACAAAGGTACAAGCATAGAGTTGTTTAAGAGATGGACTGGCACAGTAGGAAAACAAATATCCTAATATCAAAAAGATCTTTATGTTAGACAGTTCAGCTGTGGTCAATGAGTCGCTAGTGGAAAAGGATAGAAGAAAGAACTTAGATTCCAAGCTTTTGGCCTTAGAGACTAGAAATGTAAACTCTACTAAAGCTGATATTTGTAGTTAGTCTATAACTGCAATTAAAGCATAAGCCAATTGTTGACTTTTCTTGAGAACTATTCAAGTTGAGTTCTTTGAGAAATAATTGTTATGCCTGTCTGCCTAGGAGACTCTGCTGGAGAACACAAGGCATGGGGATAGGATTTAAGTTGAAAAAAGAACATAAAATAAATGATCAGCAGCATCCCTGCATTGTTATCTGGCCCACAAAAGTGATCCCCTGTAATTGGTTTTAGGTAAAACTGAAAGTATTATAAGGTTTTTTGAGAGAGCATCCTATCCCATTTGTACTGCTTCTGAATTCGTTCTGATTATTTAACCATTTGAGATTAATGTAGTGGGAATGGCAGAGAGAATGCAGGCTCATCTTGTCATAAACAGCAATGTGGAAAAGAAATCAACAGAAAAGGACCTAGGCCTTATCCTTGATCATGTTTATCATGTATGTAGATTTTATGATAAAACCCTTGGCCACAAAAAGAGGAATTGCGTTGGGGCGGAGGGGGGGAGGCAGCCATCAGGCCAAGGAGGAGGGGAGAGTAGAGACAGAACAATACATACAGGAAAACAGGAAGTGCCCCATAACAAGGGGATTTTATTCAATCCTTTTAAACAAACAATGGTTTTCTAGAAACTCTACATTTTCCAGCTCAAAGGCAATTACATCCTTGGGACTATATCATGTTTGCCTTCCTCGTTTTATATAAATGTTACTTAATATAAATGTAATTTAATATAAATGTTGCTTCCATTGTATCAATATAAAAATTGCTGCTATTTAAGACTATTATTCTGTGTCCAACATTCTGGGATGATGTAGACAGGAAATGACTTCTTCAATAGAAATTTTCTAAGTATTTGAACAGTGCTCTTATTTCCTCTCTGGCTCTCCCCCAACTTTCTTATTTTTCCAAGTCTGCTATATCCAATTTTCTCAATTTCTCCTCTGCTTCTATGTCTCTGATTACTGCCATGCTATAAATTTGCTCCACTTTCCCTGAAACTTATTCAAATATGGCTCAAAATGGTAACATTTTTCTGTTTTAGACACAATGCTGAACAATCATGTAATTATCATTAGTTCCTTCACTTAGATTCCTAAGCAATATTAATGGTTTTTTTTTTCTTCATTGTAATCTTTAATTCTTTCTGGTTCCCTCTAGTAGCCAACCTTGAAAGTTCCATCTTATCATGTTTTTCCCTCCTAACCAACAGCATTTCTCCACAGGAAGATTTCTTATACTTAATTTCAAAATCTTCTGAAGGGTCTTAATATGCAAAAAAAGAAATGTTAACAATTTCCAGAAGTGATTGAGAAAGGAATTATATGCATTTCGTGTCCTTTTGAAGGTGCTGACTGAGGCTTGGGCAAGATTGTGATCCCTTGAGTTCCCAGGGGAATCTGGGCACCTGCTGTCTGGAGGTGTGAGTGATTCTGAGACATCCCCTTGTCTGGACAGGAGTTCTGAGAAGCTGGTGCATTTTCTGGCTCCTTGTTTTGTTGCAGCCATTAGTTCTTTGTTAATGAAACTGTCTTCAGTTTTCCACTGCATACCTGGAAGTCCTCTTCTGTTCTAATTCTGGTTCCCAGCATCAATCCCCTTCTTCTCAAGGGCATATTTGTACTTTTCTCTCTATCTCAACATCACAAAGGTTATGTAAATGGAAATTTACCACCTACTCTTTTGTTACAACATAACTTTTTAAATAATCTATGTTTTCTGATCATCAGATCTGTACGGTAAGTCATAAGTTCATTTTTTTCAGCTTTACACAAAAAGTCTCTGAGGAGCAAAGTCTCTATTTTTGATATTACAGAATTTGAAAGATGATTTTTAACAAATAAAGTTCGCATTTTTAAAAAATCTCATTGTTGTCTTGATACTCAGCAGTTCAGCACATTTCATCTTTATTTACTTTGGAGATGGCTATATTTTTTCCTATTACTATCTATCTACTGCTTTGTTGCTTGCTATATTTAGCTATTCAGGGCACTGGCTAGCACTACATCTCTCAGTATTATAACCAGAGCTTTTATTGTGAAATATATTTTATTTATTATAAAATACCAATAGGTATTTATTATAAAATAGCAATAGTACTTAGCCTTATATATGGCTTCACAGTGCCTTACCGCCTTCTCTAAGCGGTTTACAGAGTCAGCATATTGCACCCTCCCCCAGCAATCTGGGTCCACATTTTAGTGACCTCAGAAGGATGGAAGGTTGAGTCGACCTTGAGCCAGGTAGGATTGAACTCCTGTTATGGGCAGAGTTAGCCTGCAGTACTCATTCTGCTGAGTTAGCCTGCAGTACTGCATGAGCCACGGTGGCACAGTGGTTAAAATGGAGTACTGCAGTCTACTTCTGCTGACTGCCAATTGCCTGCAATTTGGCAATTCAAATCTCACCAGGCTCAAGGTTGACTCAGCCTTCCGAGGTGGGTAAAATGAGGACCCGGATTATTGGGGGCAATATGCTGACTCTGTAAACTGCTTAGAGAGGGCTGTAAAACACTGTAAAGTGGTACATAAATCTAAGTGCTTTTGCTACTGCTATTCTAACCAATACTGCATCACTCTGCTCTTAATCCCTACTGTAGTACTTTCTTTCAAAAGGAACTAAAGAAGCCTGTGGGTTTAATTTCTATATTCTCCAGGTAAAAGAAATAGGTTACATGCAATGTGAAAGAACTTTGCTGGAGACCTGATAAGGCTGCTGACATTTAGGATACATGGCACTAGGCTTGATGGATATATAGTCAGAAGTTACCTTGCTAGTAATTTTAATTCTACAGTTATTCAATCACCATAATGAAACAACAACAGTAATGATGAAAGGCTTTATATAACTTTGACAATGGCTGGCTTATGCTATAAGGACAGGGTCCTGCCTGATACAACATTTTGCCCTATCTCAGATTAGTGGTCAGTGATATTTTTTCAGATACAAAACACTGATGTACACTCTTATCTACTTTTGAAAATTCCATATATTCTAGAAATGGTAAGATGCACGGCAATATGTATTTATTTTGATTTGATTTAGAGGCTTTCAAACTCTGAAGGGTTCTGAGTGGCTTATCCTTTGAAAGCAAGAAAGTATAAAATAAATCATTATCTATATGATCTGTATTTAATTGAAACAGACAATTGAAACAGACTTTTTTTCTTTTTTAGTTAGTCTTTCTCCCCCCTCCCCAGTTATCACCCATTATACATTGATGACTTTTATTACTTTACAACCATCATTCTCTCTCTCCCTCTCCTGCCTTTCTCTCTCTGTCTTGTTTTTGTATTTCATTGTTAAAACTTTTGATTGACTGATCATGTGCAATCAGTTCATTATTGACAGATTTTTCTCCATGTCAATCTATCCATAATTTGGCCTTTTGAGTCTTCAAGGAGTGCCCTCATTGCAATTGTAATTGAGTTCATGTGTCTTGCTTCTGATGAGCCATTGGTTTGTTTTCTCAGCTGTCCATAGTACCCTGAAGAGTCTTCTCTAACAGCGAAGTTCAAAGGCACCATTATTCTTCCTATCCTACTTATTTAAAGTCCAATTTTCACTTCTGTAGAGTGCCATAGGGAATACCATGGCTTTGTCCAATTCTGTTCTTTGGAGCCATAAATACATCAGAGCCTTTAGGGCTTCTCTAATCAAGTGCTTACGTGCAATATATTTCTTGACCACTTGCTCCTTTACTGTTGATGGTTGATCCTAAAAAGGCAGATCTCCACCTCTTGAACATTTACACTATCAATTCGAAGATTAATTGTTCTACACAGTCATAATTTTTTGTTCATTATGTTTAATTTTAGTCCCATTATTTCCTTCTGATCTTTGATTTTTAGTTCTAGGGTGTACAGATCCTTTGCATTTTCAGCTATTGGTAGTATTATCAGCATAATACAAGGTTTCTTCCTCTGATTTTAAAACATGCTCATTTTCTTCCAATCCAGCTTCCCGTAAAATATATTCAGCAGATAGTCTGGATTAAAAGCAGGGAATATACAGCCCTGTGACACTCCTTTCCCAACCTGGCATTGGTCTGCTTTTTCATGAGGACAATCAGATGTTCTGGGATTCCCAGGATTTTCTGAGCATATTCTAGAACTAGACATGATTGACACAATCAAAGGCCTTTCTAAAATCAATGAAAAAACATAGTGACTTATTTTTTTTTATATTCTCTGGCTTTCTCAATTATCCAGCATGCATTAGCATTAATGTGTTCCTCGGCCTTTTCTAAAGCCAGCTTGAACATCTGTTATCTCTTTTTCCATGTAGGGCTCTAATCTGTGTTGGAAGATGCTAAGCATTATTTTGCTAGCATGAGAAATGAAGCATATTTTATTAGTTTGCACATTCTGTTAAATTCCCTTTTTGTATGTGTTTATTATAGATTGACCTCTTCCAATTGGTTGTCCACTATGTCATTCTCCAGATTTGCTGGCATTGCTTGGAGAATTTGGTGGGAGCCACATGCTTAAAAGGTGGTTCATGAATATGTATGACATATAATTTAAGTGAATGAAATATAAATTCAACTAGCCTGCTTGCATATGTCCTGTCATGTAAAAATCATGATCTATCACAGACTTGGAGGAAGATCTGCTTTCTGGACTTAAGGTTGTATGCTACCCACTCACATATTCCATCAAGATAATGCATGGTGTCTGGATCATAAATAGGACACTCTGCTCTCTGGCAAATCTTTCAGATAAGGAAGAGTTAAACATTTTCTGTATCTCTTGCCTGCCATCTAGTGGTCACCTGTATTTTTGCAGCACTATTATACTATGCTTATTGTCTCAGTCCTCCACAAGCAGAAAGGAGGGCAATCTTGGCATCCTGGTGACCATTTGGCGGTCAATAGGTTCTTTGGATTTGAAGACAGTAAGTTCAAGCCAGTATGAAATGTCAAAGAGGAATGCACTGTGCTAATATTAAGAAAGTTAGCAATTATTACAATCATGTCCCCTTCCATATGCCAGGAACCCCCCAAATGGCAGCAGATGACCACATAATGCTGCCAGTTATGCAACACTCTCCCAGGACTTTTGAGTTCTGTCAGGACACTTTTGCCACTTTTTGCCACTTTGCTTAAGAGACAGGGAGTATAAACAATAACTGGGAACTACTCAGTAGCAGCTGCTTATCAGGGACTTGATCAATACTTTAGGCTCTGGAATCTCTGCCAAGGATATTTTTTGGGAAAGATTTTTAGCAGATACTACATGGGGATGGCATGATGACTTACAGAACCTGGTCAGTATTTTGAGAAATGATATTTTGCTTATCGGGTGTATAATTTTTTCATTAAGGATTTTGACTGCAGTCTAATCAAATTACTTTATATGTCTTCATTTTACATCTAACGGTCTTTAGTTCATTCAAATATTCTCATAGGCTTTGATTTCTTTTAAATTCTTTATTCCAGACTTCTTCAAGGGTTTAACAAGCCTCTTTTGCAGATCCAGTAAGAAACCATTTTCCAAGCCACTCTCTTGATTTGTCATTTGAATTTCTCCTTTAATTTTTAAATCTTCAACTTCATCCTTTCTTTTCTATATCCAATGAAGCACCCTTTTCTAAATCATTCTCTTGATCTCGTATTTGTGCTTCCACTTTTGATATTTTCTTTTGTCAGACAATATTTGCTCAATACCTGTCACTCCCTCATAGACATCTTTTGGACATAATCAATAGAGAGAATATCACACCTCATTATTGATGCTATTGATATTGTAGCTACTAATTTCTGGCTCCATTCCTCAAACATCTTTAATATTTTCAATGTTATGTTTTGTATCATTTTATAACTTCCACTTAACTAACACCAAAAGCAGTCTTGTATTTTTTTTTCCTTCTTCTTAGAATCTTTAGTGCCTTCTTATATCCAGTTTCAAAGTTATTTCTTTGTTTTGAACCAAGGTAGACAAAATAACTCTGGTTTCCGCAAGAAGTTATTTATTTTTATAGTTAGTTCCCAAATCCTTTTTAAACTGAACTCTTAATTCACTTGTAAATTTCATCGATCAAAATATTCTTTAGCTTTTTGCTGTTTATTTCAGATTATTTTTTTAAGCTTGTAATTAATTTTTCTTTTGTTCAGTGTTGAAGATAAACTTCTCCAAATTGCTTTTGCCCTACATATTGAATGCTACAATAAACCATACTGACTTTTCCAGATGATTTTTATTTTTTCTGCCAGGAACTCATTGCAGCTGTCAGTTGTCCAGGTGAAAAGGTGCATTGGCGAATATGGCTTTAAGCAGCATTTCTGTTGCCTTTGTTCTTTACCTGGGTGAGTTTATCACAAGATATATTTGAGGCATAATGAAATTGTCATTTGATCTCTTATTTTCCTGTCTTCAGCCTAACAATTTTCACTTCTTTTCATAATTTTTGCTGGTTGGGGGGGAGGAAGCCCAACAGGTGATTCTTAGCAGTTCATCAGCATACATACTGAGATGTACTCATGAATGGCCAGCATGAATTATCTGTGTAGAAGTTTTAAAGCTAAGGTGAGAGACCTGTGGTCATAAGATACAGTGGCCATACATCCTTTAATGTAAAGGACTGTCCTTTATGTTTACTTCATTATTTATTGGTTTTTCTCTTGAAGTTATAAACACTATTTTGTCTCCATGAATCTGTTTCATATTTGCTTCTTTTCCAAGTTTATCCTTTTTTCCCCGTGAAAGGATCATGACACCAACATATAACCCTCAATATTAGCATAAGTAAAGTAATTATTTCCGAGGCAGGAAGAGAAAGAAGTGACCAGAAGGAAGAATGTGAATCTACTCATTACTGGCTTTGGCCAATACAGGTTTAGCTTTAAATGTTCTAAATCTTTGTCTAAAAAGAAGCCTGAATATCAGCTGGTGTTCCCCTGATATTCTGGAACAGAAATAAACTCATATTCAAAAATAACCCAGTGCAGAATGCAGAAACATAAAACAGTTGTAAAAACCCAAAGTTTTTTTTTTTTACCAAACACTAAATCCAATGGTCTAGCCATCAGTTAAAACTCACTTGTTGGTGTCCCCTTAAGTTAAATTTCAAATTTGCTTGGGATTGCATGGGAGTCTCTGTGGATTTTTTTTTAGTCCAGCAAACACTGCCTACTATTGGGGACAGTGCTCATTTCAAGACCATTGAGCTCGCATTGCCCAAGCATGTTTCCACAGTCATGTGGCCAGCATGACATCACAGAGTGCTGTTACCTTCCCAACAAAGTGGTACCAATTTATCCACTCACATTTGCATGATTTTTGAACTGCTAGTCTCAAAGGTGCTTTTTTCAGGAGGCAACTGGACTTTCTTGTTTTTTCTTTAGAAGACGTTTCACTTCTCATGCAAGAAGTGAAACGCCTACAAAAGAAAAAACCAGAAAGTCCAGTTGCCCCCTGAAAAAAAGCACCTTTGGGACAACCATGACATGGATGAATGAGAATCTTTACCGATTTCGAACTGCTAGGTTGACAGGAGCTAGATTGGCAGGAGATGGGAGTTCACCCCATCATGCAATGCTCAGGTCTCAAATCTGGGCCAACAAGCCCAACGTCTTAAACACTAAGCGAGGTTCTTAGAGCAGACACTATAATATGATATGGTTTATGGGCTCATGCCTACTCTGAACCACCTCTGCGACTTCAGATTCAAAATGCAGCACATTTTAATCTTTTTCTATGGCCTTGCTGTGAAAAAGTCAATTGAGAAGTGGAGCTAATCTTTTTGGGTGCATAGATATCTATGTTCACAGTGAAGAACATACTTTTACATTACTACATCAGCACTAAATCCAATTAACTTCCTTTGGCTTAAAAATCTAGACATAACCATATTTTATTATAGTTTATAAAAATAATGATGTACACATTTCTCTTCCTTGTCTGGAGACCAATCAATTTATTCTTCATTTCTCCCTGACCTTGCTTCAAAACAAATGCCCTGTACAGTGACATATTTTTTTGTGTGTGAACCAGAGACTTGTTGAAAACTCCAGAGTAAATCAGCAGTCACTTAAAATATAAATAGATATGTTAAAATGTAATTGGTTACATAAAATAAAAGGCCAATAGAATGAGTACAGTTACCCAGATTACACACTTTAGGCTCGGAAACATCCATAATTCAGTGTTGATGAAATCTTATTTGTTTCTCATTGTTGATTTTCTTTATACTTCCATTTTTTGATCTTCTAGCTCTTCTAGGGGCAACTTTTTTTACAAGGGCTGAAAAGCTAAATGTTGCTGCTGGCACACCTGTCTTCCTTCGCTGTCGAAGTAAAACTGACAATGATTCACCCACAATAATCTGGAAATATAATGGAAAACTTCTGTTAAAGAAAATTAATGACATTATATTTAAAGGTAAAACTGGTCAAACCATCCATATATAGTCAATAAAAAGAGATATGAGTCTTTGTGTTTAAGATTTAATTTCACCCGGTTCTGTTTTCTTCAAAGGTGAAAGGACTGAATCATACATATTGAAGGATGAGAAGACTTTTTCTCTAGAACTGCGAAAAGCAGAACCAGGACAATATACCTGTTATGAGGATAATATGCAGGTGGCTACTTATGATATTGAAGTGTGGAAAGGTGAATGATGGAACAGAGATCATAAAATCTGCCTCTTTATCTCTTGTTCTCCCTGCTATTGAATGAGTAATTAAATAAATTATCCTTGGGAAGAGGCATGGAAGGGAACATTTACCAGTAGGCCTTCTTTCTTTCACAGTTACTGGATCTAAAAGCAGATACCTCCTGCAAGGTGACACTTTAAAGCTGCACCTGTCTCCTGTCAAAGATGCCAGAATTGAGTGGTTTGAACCCCGCAAGAACAAAGTAACAGGGAATGAGCCACGATGGAAACTGGAAAAGGATAGCTTACAGATATTAAACCTTACAGTTCAGGAGGATAATGGGATATGGGAATGTCACATCTTTCCTTATAAGGTCTACCTCTCCTACAATGTCAATGTATTAGGTAAGAGAAGTCACTAAATTTGGTTCAAAGAGCCTGAAACTTAGGTTCTGTTGAAGTCTTTCCTCATACAAAGTTCAGCATCAACCATAATTTGCTCTGCTAACTGCTTCCAATATCACTGCATTGTGCCAAGATACGGTTACTTCATCACAGGCTCTTTTTTGGAATTTACATCTTATGTTAACTCACATTTATATCACAGATAGGATAGAATGCTATTATTCTCTATTCACTACAGCCCATTGTCTATTGTGATTTTATCAGATATATATTTTTTGTCAAAATGTTGCAGTAAAAACTTCAGAACTTCTTTTTCCAGTGTGCCCAAGCAAAATTATTGTTATGCTTCTCCATGGTCCTTGTGGTATCCCTAAAACAATGAGGGAGCCTGAACTAGAAATGTGCTAATTTTTTAAAACAATTTCCCTGTGCTTTATTTTGATGACTTTTCCATCCCTCTTGGCTGGAGAAGTAGTTGCTCAGGATCTAGTCAGTTTCACCACTCCAGTCTAGAGGATCTTGCTACTTCATGATCACGGCATGGTCTGCTTTTCCTTTCTTTGGAGCTGTTTCTGCCCTTGTGGCTTCCCATCTTCCCACTGTTAACTTGGGAGATCCCCAATGGAGTGTGAGAAGGGGGAAGATGAGCTAGACCTGAAGACACCAGAAGTCAGATCCTCCCCATTCCTTCTTCAGTATTCAGACTCATGGAAGTTTCCCTATGAGCTGACAACTTGCTAAAATGGGCTGGCTGCAACCCAAGATGAGAAAAACAATTACTTTGCCTATAGTGAGTGTCACATTCACAAAACAAGAAAATCCCTTTCAGCAGTAACCTGAATCAGCCACAGAGTAGGGATTAGCTCAGAGGGAAGCAAATGTTTTTTGACATCTCAAGGTTAGCACTCTAACTCACTACTGTAGAGGGAAAAGGTCCATAGTCTTTTTCTGCAGTGAAAAAGCAGCAATGCACACAGTTCTGATCATATGTTATTTTCTATTTTGGTTGGACATAAAATCAGGTTTTTCCAATCCACTGGATGAATTCCAGTTTGCCACTTTCAACAGCAGCATCCTCCTTTCCTGTCCTTTGAACTTTGACCCGCAAGAAAAAAGAGATCAGGAGATTCCAAACATCCAGTCTTGGAAATGGCTTAAGAATAATATTCACATGAAGGAGCATAACAACACCAATCGCTCCATCTATCAAATATCCAATATCCATTCTGAAGATGCTGGACAGTACCAATGCCATATTGGATTTAAACATCGAATTTTGATTAAAACCATCAACCTAATAGTTGTGAAAGGTAGGAATAATTCTTGATCTGTTTGATGGTAACATGCAATTTCAGCTTACTATGTTAATCATAGGTAATATTTTTTTTAACATTCTCAAAACTCAACCTTCTTGAAATTAACCATTCCCACTGGCTGGTGTGCAATGAAATAGGTCACATTAGACAAGGGTTTCAGAAGAGTTGGTTCAGTCAAGTTGCCTGAGTAAGAGGATGCAGGCATGGATGTGTTCTGGGTCTGAGTTCTGTCAGTCAGACTATTTCAGAAGCACTGTAACCCAAAATAGCCAGTCTGACAGATTGCAGTATAGGGACAGAGGAAGGATGTAAGGTGAAATAGGAGACAGCTATCCTGATGCTCCTGCTTGGTGTACCCTATGACCCAGCAGTCAGGCTATTTCTAAGTACAGGTCTACCAAAAGAGACCTTTCAAAAGAGTACTGGTAGTAGATCTCAGTTGAGAAGTAGCCCAGTTGATAGATAAATAAAGTTATAAATAGTAGCCAGCACGGGTTGATTAAAACAGATTATGCCAAATCAATCTTATTTCATTCTTTGACAAAGAAACAAACCATTTGAGAAAGTAGACTACAACCTACTTCTTGATAAGCTAGAAAAATGTGGGATAGACAGCATCACCACCATATGTATTTGTAACTGGTTGACAAACTGTACTCAACAAGTACAGTTAATGGTACCACATCTACATGGAGGGAAGTAAGCCGTGGGATACCACAAGGTTCTGTCTTAGGTCCAGTACTCTTCAATATCTTGATAAATGACTTAGATGATAGTATAGAAGGGGAACTAATCAAATTTGCAGGTGACACTAAACTGGCAGGAATAGCCAAAACTTCAGAAGACAAGCTCAGGATCCAAAAAGATCTTGATAGACTTGAACAATGGGCCCTATCCAACAAAATGAAATTCTATGTGGAAAAAAGCAAGGCTTTACACTTGCGCAGGAAAAACCAAAGGTACAAGTACAGATTAAGTGAAAAACAGTAACCATGAGAGGGACCTTGGCGTCTTAATGAACAATCACTTAAACATGAGTCATATATGTGGCAGCAGCCAAAAAAACTACTAGAATTCTTGGTTGTATGAACAGAGGCATAGAATCAAAATCACGTGAAGTATTAGTGCTGTTTTATAAAGCCTTAGTAAGACCACACCTGGAATATTGCATTCAGTTTTGGTCACATTACAAAAAAGATGTTGAGACTTTGGAAAAAGTGCAAAGAAGAGCAACTAAGATGATTAAAGACCTGAACATTAAAACATATGAAGAATGATTCCAGTCTTGGCTAGTCTACAGAAAAGAAGGACTAGGGGGGACATGATAGCAATATTTCAGCATTTGAGAGGCTGCAAAGAAGACAGGGTCAGTTTATTTTCCAAAGCACTAGAGAGCAGGACAAGAAATAATGGATGGAAACTAATTAAAGGAGAGAAGTAACTTGGAATTGAGGAGAAACTTTCTAGCAGTGAGGACAATTAACTAGCTTGCCTTCAGTTGTTGCGGGTGCTTCATCACTGGAGGCTTTTAAGAAGAGACTGGAAAGTCATTTGTCTGAAATGGTATAGGGTCTACTGATTGAGCAGGGAGCTGGACTAGAAAACCTCCGAAGTCCCTTCCAGCTCTATTCTGATTGAGTGAAGAACCAGCCAGCTCCAGCCTAATGTTTCAAAGGGTTGCAATGTTGGCAGTAGTTGGTTGAGGTAGATTGAATGGTACTCTCACCACAAACACACACTACCACTTGTAAACAAGGCAGTGGAAAACCTCTCATAAACCCAAGGACAGACAGAACTCACAACTCATAGCTGGTAAAACCTGGCTCTCTCCCAGTTTAAATGAACCTTTTGTGCAGACAGGTCTAGCATTCGTTCCAGAAAGCATAGATCCTGTTTTAAACACAGGTGTACGAAGTGCTAAATTAGTGCATATAAAGAGCTATAAACGCAACGTTTTCCTTTCTTATTCATTTGCGCTTTCAGCCTAAAGAATCATAGAACTTAATTGGTCTGCAGTTCATGCTAGATGCCTCAAGAGTAGACCCCTCTCTCCTGAGGCTATGTAACCCTGCATTGCAATGGTGATAGTCACTACTGACCACTAGGACTCATTTAGGTGAGATGGACAGTTTATAAATGTGATAGATAAATGAATGAATGAATGATTTTATTCTTTTTGAAGCTTATCAGACATAGGTAAAGCACATAGACTTTATGCACTCAATCTTTTACCCAGTACGAACTTGTGCCTACAAGGCCTGCATCAAACAAGTGTCTCATTTATTCTGACTCCTGCCATTCTGGCCATGAAGGACAGTTCCCATGACCAGAGGACCGAAAGCATGCATGTCTAAACTAGCCAGCAGGAGATAAGCAGCTTTCAATCTGAAGAGTTGGTGATGGTGTGGGGGAGGATGAAGACACAGGGATGTAAGGATGGTTCCTATAGCAGAAAAACTCCATTGAAGAACTTTAAGACAATGCAGCTCACTACAGCTGTCCCAAACAGTTCAGGGTTTTAGAGATAAACAGCAAGAAAATACAATGCTTTTGATAAAATGATATCCCATTCCCCCATCCCATAGCAGACCTTTTAGTTTAATGAAGGAAATGTAACATACTCATAGTTAATGACAATATTATTGTTTCCATTTGCATAACTTCATAAAAAATTTTTATGAAGTTAGTTTTTTCGATTTTTTATGACAAACTTTTTTTATTTTTTTAAAAAAGTTTTTTTTAATGTGGTACATTTACTGTGGGAGTTTTCAGAGAGCTTATTTTGACATGTGATGCTTTACGATACAAGAGATTGCCCTGTATTGAACTGACAGATACTTTTCTTAGGTTACTTATTTTAGTAAGTAATGCAATATAGTGAGCTATTATACCATTAATAAATTCAAACCAACTTTGAAAAGTAAGATGTTAGTGTGAAATTTAAAATATATATTTTCCATTCCGTCTTATAGAAACAGGTAACCCTCAATTTAATACCATAATTGAATCCGAAATTAGGGTCATAAGTCATTGCAGCTGAATGTTGAGGCATCATGTGACTGGACCCAATTTTTTTGACATTTTTGGAATGGTTGTTAAGTGAACACCATGATGGCTAAGTAAATGCTGCAGTTGTGAAGTGAATCAATTTTCCCCAATGGGCACTTTTTACCAGGCTCCAATCACAAATCCTGGTCACATGATGCTTCATACAGCTGTAAATGTGAGCTGGCTGCCAAGCACACAAAAATGCAATTGTGTAATCAAGTATGGCCATTATAACTTTGAAAATAGTCATAAGTAGTTTTTTTTTTGGGGGGGGTGATTATGTCTTAACTTCAAACAGTCACTAAGCGACCAGTTGTAAATTGAGAACTACTTGCATCTGTAACATTTTGTAGATTGTAATTAACCCAACTCTGCCATCTCTGAAGTCTAAGGACACATTTTGATGAGACCTTGGGTGCTGTCCTTGCAGTCTTATCTAGAGATGGGGAAACTTCTAGCTGAGAAATAAAGACCTCAGCTTTATTAAATAAGAGGGCTCTGACTTTGGATGGGGGCAATGAGATTAGAAGAAGAGTTGATTTGATGGTTCAATCAACATAGTTTGCACAGGATTATGGCTGAAACACCTGAAGGATTTGCTAATTACTCTGAGCTACTTATTTTTTGGAAACTGACTTCTGAAAGTTGAATAAGTAATTGAACAGTTACATATTTTGTTGCCAATGTATGGGAAAATTTGAATCATATTTGCAAACTGCTGATTTAAGCTGGGTTTGTATCCTTTGATATAATCAATTCTGCCCTCTTTCCATTGAGAGGGACACTTTCCAGCACCATGAATAATATCCTGGTATTTTAGATGTTATGATAAAATATTCTTCACAGAAGGGAACTTTCTCTCCTAGATCTTGTAAAAACTGTTTCCCTAATATTCTTGCTTTCCCTGCAGTCTCTGCTATCCCTCCCATGCTCAAATCCAAAGAAGACAACGTAACTTTGTGTGGTCATATCAGTTCTTCTGCCCCTCCACTGACTGAATTGTGCTGGGTGTATGTAAGTGATTCTACGACTCAGCCCAAATGTGGCTCTCCCATTTCAGAGAATAAATTCTGTCACGTAACTACAACTGAAGGGCTCTGGAGGTGTGATCTCAAAGTGAACAACGTTGTTAAAATCAGTATTGACTATATTCTGGATAAGTTCCAAGGTAAGTAACACTACCATCTTGTTCCTGTCTCTGTTTCTGTGCACATTCTGTTCTCCTCAACTTCCAATCCTTTTTTTCCCACAGGAAAGACCTTAAATGAGACTACTTTAGAGAATAGATTCTCACTGATCAAAATAGCCTCAGGAATTGGCGCAATGCTTCTGCTGTTAATTCTTGTTGGTGTCTGTGTACCTACTTGTAAACGTATTAAGCAGAAACAGGTGAGTTTCTTCATATCCATAAACTGAAAGGGAGGTTGGGTTCTACAACAAAACAAATGGAAACAGATCTGAAGGAACATGAAAAGAGAAGAATCTTTCTTTTATTTTTGGCAGCAACAAGCCAAGAGGATGGCACAAATTAAGCAACATTTGCTTGCCAAGAGGACATGCCAATGTCAGAGGTAAGAGTCCAGTTGCCCAGCCAAGAGGAAGACATCATGGATATTCTTTTGAAAGCCCTTGACTAAGCTGCCCTGGGAGGAATCAGTCTATCTGGACCTGCGATCCAGCAGATCCAGGACACTACAGTTATTATTCTTTACTGGAAAGAAATATTGTCTAACAGCTTCCTTTTCTCTTGCAGTAACAAACCAGAATCAAAATGCCTTAAAATAATAAGCCTATTGCGCCTTTAGCTTTCAGCTCTGCCAATTAAAATTTGTCATCTGCTTGTTATTCGGCTAAAATTACACTTGAATTGGCTACCAGTTAAATCAAATAAAGCTTGCAGACCTACAGAAATTCAGAAATAAATCATGTCTAAATTAGATAGCCATGCAATTTCATCAAAGGTCTCATGAGCAATCATCCTTCAATGATTCACTTTTATGCTTTTTTAAAACAGGAAGTAACCCACTGTGCAGATTATATTGCAAAACCAAGTACATTTATCTACAGGAAATCTTAAACACTCCCATGTTTTCCACTGAGCCTAAATTTTTGATAACTCTTTTTTCCACCCTACAGGGACCTACCAATTGATTACTACCATACCTGAAGAAGAAAAATCAGATGTTGAAAAATCACTGGGCTGGCCATTTACCAATCATTGACAATGCACAGTTACACAAATTCAAATAGTGTTGGGTTGCCTTAACTTTCTATCTGATATTCATAGTGCTGTAATCATTTGGGCAAGTCTGTATTTTGAAACTGTGGTACTTGCAGAAAATATTGGTCAAAAAGGTTTCACTGTAGTAATTAGTTCTAAGTTGTCTAATAGCCAAATGCTCTTTGAACTGATCTGCAATTCTGCTGTCTACTGCAACTGTAAATAAAGATGTGTTCTTTGTTTTTAAAATTTCTGACCCAGAAATAAAATACTTATACCTTTCCCCCCAACTTCACTGGTTAATTCATGTACAAGCCTACAGATATTTGTTTCCATTTACTGTGTAGTTTGCAATCTTTTCTGAGAAAATATTCTATCTTTCAAAAAAGAAATATTTTAAAATGAATATTAACAGCCATGATACAATTATGATGCTAATAAGCTTAATGCATTTCAAAGGGCAAATTCCTTTTTACTGTTTGGAAAATGTTGGTGGTGGGTGGGGAGGAAGAGGGGCTTCTGTATTCTGAAAGTTGCTTTTAAGTAGAGAATTTATCTAATGAGATACAAATATTATTGGAAAACTATCTCCAATCTATCGTGGCCCTTTCAACTGTTTTGTTTAATTCCTTAAAGCAGGGATCTCCAAACTTCAACCCTCAGAATTCCCCAGCCAGCATCCACAAGTCTTAAAGTTGCCAAGTTTGGAGACCCCTGCCTTAAAGCCCCTTGCCCTTTTCTATCTCTTGATATGCATCACCATCACAGCTCTAAGACGTAAGTATTGAATGTAAACATAGGGGAAAATTCCTGTTGCTTGGCTGTTTATTTTAATGATCTCCAATGCTTATGCACAAAAACAAGAAGTAAAAGTGCCTGTATAAATTCCACTGATGTTTGTGAATAAGGACATTTGAAATCTCAAGATCTGAAGAGAGCCATGTATATATATCTTACAGTTAATAAACACTCCTCAAAAACCTTAGTGTTCCAGTTTTTCTTCAGCATTTGACTGCAAAAGGTGCCATTTCTGAGGCCCGCTGCGATTTCAGAGTAGCTAAATCAAGTAACTGGATGATGATTGCAGGGCTTCAGCTTGAGATGAGATGAGCCCCAGGAAAATTGCCAGTCATATATAATTATAATGCAAATTATTATTATTTATTGAATTTATATTGCTGCTATTTATACAGTCTTAATATAGTTAAGGCAGAAATGGAGCCTGCTTTGGGACTTTCAACAACTTTCAACAAGATGCATTCCTATCTCGATCCCAAACCTGATTGTGTTCTGGTATAAGCAAGCAGCAACTGCCTAGAGTGGCAGAATTTTATTTTATTTTATTACATTTTTCTCCTTTTTAGACTGATGCTGTAACTATTAGACAAACTGGTTGTGATTCACATTTTTTATTCATATCAAGCTGCTTCAATCTTTAAAAGACCATAAATTATGCAGAAAAGACAATGGCAACTAGCCAATGCAATATCAAGATATCTTGACTACTATACCATAATCTATGATTATCATATTAGATTAGAGCATGATAAATACTTTTGGATTTTGATAACTCCCACCGTCACCATTTAAGCTCCCAGGATATCTAGGTCTCCACAACTTCCTAGAAAGCCATGCCAAGGGAGGAGGATCACCCAGACCTGAAGGGAGGGAAGCTACAGTTTTCTAGAAGAGGGGAGCTCCCGAAGAGTATGCCAGCTATCTGCCCCGACTCCCCTGACAATGCTGCTGCAGCCCTTCTGATCACCACCTTATCATAGAAACTCCATAAAAGACCAGCTTATGCTCCACAGAGGGTAGAGGGAGAGCAAGAGAACAGCAGGCACCTTGCACTTCCATTTTCATTTGAAGGGCAGCCAAAGCCCCATCCCTGCACAGAAATGGAAACCATGTTTTTGGACCTCCACAGGCTTCAGAACTGAGTCATCGCCAAAAATTGCCATATCCAGCTGGGAAACAAGATAGATTGTCTCTCTTTCTGGGGGTTACATATTTCAGCAGCCCCAGCTGTTACGTTTTATTAAATAGATTATTTAAATAACCACTTTCCATGAATTAGATCAAACCGGATACAGGTGAGATTGTATCAGTATCAACCATAAGATGGCAGCAAAGAGATACAGAAAAGTGGTCATCTGATTTTTTTATTTTTATTTTTAATAACCCAGATCTGGTACCTTGTACTGATGTAACCTGCTCAAGCTACTCCATCCTGGATAATGAGCCCACAGTCACCATTACTGTTGGGCCTCTGATTTGTATTTCAGTCCAAGGCACCAGAACAGGTCTCCTTAGTGGAATGCAGCCACCAACACTTTAACTATACAGATGTTGAGATGGGGTGGGAGGAGGCTAGGTCCCGCAAACAAGTACTTGAGCCCAGAGAGCGCTACTCACTTCGACATAGCCCTTGGTTTCTCAGAAAGTAAACTACGACCTTAGCCACCAAAAGATTGTCTATAGAGGAATGTACAGATGTCCCTGAAAGAAATATACAGCAGCCATGACAAAGTCATAAGTTGAATGAGGGACAAACTCAAGATTGGTCCATCTTGACTCTCTTGGGATTAAGAGGGAGGGAAGAAGAACCATGCTAGGCTTTCAAGATTTTGATATTATAGACCAGAGGTGGGGAATACTAGCCATTTATGACTTGCGGACTTCAACTCCCAGAATTCCTGAGCCAGCATGGCTAGCTCAAGAATTCTGAGAGTTGAAGTCCACAAGTCATAAAAGGGTCATCATTCTCCACCCCGTATTGATAATATCAGTAGAGTTCTAAGCAGGGGTGGGATTCTACCAGTTTGCACCTATTTGCTAGAATCGGCTGTTAACATTCTAAGCAGTTTGGAGAACCGGTTGTTAGAAGAAATTACTGGCCTAATCCTGTAAGGAAGGCAGGAAGGAAACATTCTGGTGTTGCTTACAGAAACTGCCTCTCCGTTAACCCTTATTACATTCTTGACAGGACTTCGTGTCTCAGGAACATCTCTGAAGTTTTTTTCCCTCCTTTGCTGGTCCTTTGCTTGTGGGGAATGACCATTCAAAGTTACAATGGCAATGAAAAAAGTGACTTATGACCATTTTTCACACTTATGACTGTTGCTGCATCCCCAGAGTCATGAGAGGCCAGGCAAGGAGATGCATGCCTCAACGTGACTGATATTGAGTTGGCCACGCCCAGCCAATAACATGACCAAGCCATGTCCACCCAGTCACATGACTACTAAGCCACGCCCACAAAACCAGTTGTTAAAAAATTTGAATCCTACCCCTGGTTCTAAGTGTGCTAAAGTCTTTTATTTATTTCTTATTTTTTTAATCTGATATAACAGTTGCAGGAATTGGATATGTCTAGTCTAGTGAAAAGAAGGACAAAGGGGTGACATGATAGCAGTGTTCCAATATCTAAGAGGCTGCCACAAAGATGAGGGAGTCAATCTATTCTCCAAAGCATCTGGAAGCAGGACAAGAAGCAATGGATGGAAACTAATAAAGCAGAGAACCAACCTAGAACTAAGGAAAACTTTCCTAACAGTTAGAACAATTAATCAATGGAATTGTCTGCCTTCAGAACAGTAGGTGTTCCATCACTGGAGGTTTTTAAGAAAAATTGGATAACTATTTGTCTGAAATGGGTTTCTTGCTTAAACAGGGGTTGGACTAGAACTCCAAGATCCCTTCCAACTGTGTTATTCTCTTATTCCCTGTCCTTTGCAGCTATTTTCCAAGCATATCCCTTTGTTTTCAAAATATAAAACAAAACTATACAAGCAGGTTGCTTCCTCAGCTATGTGGTTATTGTTGACCCAGTCATGGGTGGCTCTCTGCCTGGTTTCTCTTGGCCATTTCAGGGTTCTCCAGGCACCCTGCTTCTTCTCTGACTCCTGGGATTGGTCTCCTTGACCATTTTGGCTTAGGTGCAAGAGAAATTGGACAGCTGGCTTCCACAGAGCAGCTACCTGCAAAATGCTTGGCTGCTGCTTTTAGAAGCTCCTGTCAAATCCTTCATACACAAAATTATGAGGCTTCTCATAATTTCTTCTGTATCAGACTAATAGGAACCTCTCTCCACTAAGACAGAAGGGCCAAAAGAGGGCTTGCCAATAACGCCAGCACAATTTATATTGTATGTCACTCTTTCTTGGTGGCTCAACACCATTCAAAGTCTAAAAATTGAGAAATAAACAGGTAAAAGTTTCCCTTGCCCAGCTGAGTCCGACTCTAGAGGGATGCTTATCTCCATTTTTTATCCGAGGGATCCAGTGTTCTCCAAAGTCATTTCTGTAGTCATGTGATCAACATGATTACATGCCGAGGAACACAGAACACTGCTATCTTCTCACCAATTTGATACCTATTTATCTATTCACATTTGCATGCTTTGGGAGTGCTAGGTGGGCGGGATCTGGGGCAAATGATAGGAGCTCATTCCATCATGCAGTGCCTCTTGCTGACAATTTTCTGGTCAGTAAGCCAGCATCTGTATAATTTGCCTACCTTAGTTAAAATGTTAACATCCAGAAACGGAAATTAATTGGACAAAGACACTTTGGGAGTTGATCACAACATCTTGGCCTCTGCAGGAAGATTCCTCAGGAGCAATTGCAGAAGGTCAGGCACACCCCCCAGACAATGGCTGGCACCTTTGGGAGCTCCCCTGCTGTGCCATGGCCAAGTCAAAAGCAGCATCTGCAGCAGCAGGCCTTCATGCTCCTAGCAGCCGCTCTGCACCAAATATCAGTGCAGTTCAGCTCAGCAATCTGTCTTTTGGCTGTGTATCAACTAATCACAACAGGGAAAAACATAATGGCAATGTCATCCTCTTTTATGACTGGCTACATAAACACTCCAGTGCATTTAGCTTGATATCAATCAATGGTTTATGTTTTCCAAGAGGGAGCTTGCACATTAGTTATCCTTCATGCAGTAGTCTCTGTATGATGGTATTTTTGAAGTATGCCCTTTTTAGTGTGTTTTTTTTCTATGCTCTAACTCCCCAATTACCTAAGCCTGTCTTCTCAGAAGAAAAATATGCCTCCTGTATCATCAGCCTGACTCAAACTGGATAACTAAAATCACATTGAATATTCTTGCTATGGATGCACTTCACTTATAGAATGGCATTAAAGTGCTCGCTTGAGACATCCAGTTCCATCAGAATAATTCTGAGCACACACACAGCATTAAAGCCAATTCAGAATTATCAACATACATTTATGCACTTGGGATTATTGTCCCAAAGAGTATTAATCTGCAGATATCAACACAGATTTTCATCTGTCATGTTGAGGATTAGATGGAGCTCTTCATAATCTCTTTTGGAGTTTACTAACTTGAAACTTTGGATGTACATTTTTCTTCCCTTCTACATAGCTTTCCTTCTTACCATGTACTTTTCCTCAGGAAAATAAATTTAATAATAAATAACTTTTCTTGCAATTTCTGGCTTCAATGTACCTATTTTTGTTCTCTAGGGCTTGTGATTTTCAGGGAAAAATACCAAATTCCTCTGCCCACTTTCTACTCTCTCAGAACTTCCTGAAAACAGCCCTATCTCATTTCCCAAATCTTTTCACACTTCTCTGTCCCATCTGCTTCTGTATCAGAGATTCTGTGGCAGCATGTGGGTTGTGGAGTAGGAAATAATGATAAGAGAAAATCTTGGAGTAGAAAAAGCAAGAATATTTCTTCCTTTTCTGATTGAAGATGGAACTATTCCAAAATATCTTTTTGGTACCCAATAGTTAACAGAATCACAATATAATACTAATAGTACAGGGTAGTCCTTGACTTATGACTAATTACTTAGCAATTATTCAAAAGTAATAATCGATGCCAAAAAGGAGGGATTATGACTGTGATTCGAAGATTCAACAGTTGGGCCCCCTCCATGGACAAGTGATGAAACTTCAGGTGCTCTGCAACATAACTGTATTTACAGTTGTGTGCAGTGTCCAGAAGTCATATTTCATGAGTTTTGCCAAAAACCAGCACTTACTTCTGGTTTTCAACAAAACCATGCTGTAGCAAACTATTAGTTCACTTAATAACCGTGGCTTAACTGTAGGTGTCACTGCAAAAAACATAAAATAATGTTGGTCGTCCATTATATGATTGTCATGACACACTGTCATAACACACCCATAAAGGGTAGCAATAGCCATAGAACTTAGACTTATTTACCACTTCATAGTGCTTTACAGCCCTTTCTAAGCAGTTTACAGAGTTAGCATATTGCCCCCAGTAGTTCTCCGAACTACTCAAAATTTCCACTACCAGTTCTCCAGAACTGGTCAGAACCTGCTGAATACCACCTCTGACTCCAACTACTGTGCCACCGAGGGTATGGCCCATTATGATTGTATGTCAAAGACTATTATCAGTTATAGTTAGAACTGATATCAATTACTAATTTTTAAAAAATTCTTGATCTCCTTTCTAAGGGGGAACATGGCAGTGTAAACAAAATTTTCTCAAATTCAATGCATATATCATATGCATATAACTACATATATCTGGTCTTATTGTGTTTGTGTGTTTCTGCAAAAGCTTCCATTATTTCGTATTCAATTAAATTCTACTTTGTACCTTCACTGCACCAATCATTTGTACTTCTCTAGTCTTCTAGGATTAGAGCTCAGCTAGGCTTTTATTTACAAATGTCATCCATAGAAATGTAATTCCTGATTTCACTCTCACATGTGGTAAAAAGAATAGGAAAAGCAATATAAGGACATGTAAAGTAAATCTGTTCAAATTAATAGAACAAGAATGACCTTTTCATGATGGTCAACATTTTAGGGAAGAATGCAAAGAAGCAGATGGCAAGTCACCAATCCAAACAAATATCAAAATTGAATGCTAGAGTAATCCTTGTAAGGTGTGAAAAATCACAGAGAGGGATACTAACAGGATCTTGGTGGGTTGGAACCTGCATTAGAACTAATCACAGATTTCTAAAAAGCTGCATAGTGAATTATTAGGAAAGATAGTGAAACTTACCACTGCAGATTTGATTCAGGATATCATGGAAGTTGCCATTACAAGTCAAGCAGGCAATCGACTACAACCAAACAGATTTGATACATTTTCTGTTTCAATAGGGGCAGACTCAAGCTTGCTATAGTCATCTTAAAGCTTTTCAGAAGCCTTGCTCATTATCATCTTAGCTGAATGTCCTTTTTGCTTGAAATAATAAGACATCTCTGGTTCCTAGAAAAGTGTACTGTATTCCAATACTTCGTTGTTAGCTCAAGTTATATACATGTTTATTTTAGTATTATTGTCAAGGTTCAGTTATATATAATTAATATTATGTCTCAGCACCTTGCAGATTTTGGCTGTCCCCATGTCCAAACCCCAATCAGGTTCAGATCTGGTAAATATTCAAATGAGAAATCATCAAAGAATGTGCTTGAAGCTGAGCAAACAAGGGACCCTGGGAGAAAGTGGTTGCTAATGGATGTATCCATGAATTCATCACAATTTGAGCTCAACCTGAGGACACCTCTATATCAACATGGGATTGTCAGGGGGGGGGGGGGATCAATCTATTTTCCAAAGCACCAGAAGGCAAGACAAGAAACAATAGATGGGAACTAATCAAGGAGATAAGCAACCTAGGACTAAGTGAGAACAATTAACCAATGGGACAGTTTGTCTTCAGAACTTGTGGGCATTCTATATCTAGAAGCCTTTAAGAAGAGACTAGACAACCACTTGTCTGGAATGGTATATGGTCTCCTGGTTGAGTAAGGCAGTGGTCCCCAACCTTTTTTTTACCAGGGACCAGTTTCACGCAGAAACATTTTTTCAAGGACCGGCAAAATCAATTCTTCCCCAATAGTAAAGGGCTTCTTAGCTTTAGCTAATATAAAATATATATTTTAATCACGATTATTCATTCTTTGCGGCCCGGTACAAAATGATCCATGGACCGGTATCAGTCCGGGGCCCAGTGGTTGGGGACCCCTGGAGTAAGGGATTGGATTAAAAAAGCTGCAAAGTCCCATCTAACTCTGTTATTCTGTTTCTGTTAAATTAGGATAGGGGGTGGCTGGAAGGAGAAGGATTTCATTTCAAAATCCCTTCGGAAACATATTTCCTAAATCAAATTTTAGAAAGTAAAGTAAAACACAGATATCAGCAGGATATTCATGAACACCAACAGAAATGTTCGTAGATGCTGTACCAACTAAAGGGAATGATTTAGTTAACTCCTAATCCTATAGTAAACTTAAGACCCATTCATATAAGAACAAAGAAACCTCAAGTCCAAGCCTTAACTCAGCCTAAGAAGTCAATTAATTATGACCTTCCTATCCCCCTTTTCAATATGCTTACTATTGATGTACATGTTTGTTTACATTCATTTGATTTTATTATCCTCAGTTTCTTGGGTTTAAATCAAGTAATGTGAAAACAATCGTGACATGCATTTACCATTTACATTCAGGAAGAACTCTTGAAGCATAATTAGAATATTATTATTATTCATTTTAATTACGAACAGTATTTTATTTTTGTGAACAGTATTTTGCAGTGCTCCTCTCTTACAAATTCAGAATAATCTTGCAAAATGAGTCATTAAGAACTTATTCAGTGCAGAGTGAATTGAGGCTGAGAAAGATTTACTTAAGGCCAAGCAGCAAGATCAACAAGGAAATAAATTAAAAAGTCCCTAGATGAATAGATCCCCGAGCAATGTATTGGGGATATAAACCCACATTTATTGCAACATTTATTCCGGGAGCTGTTTGGAGTTCCAGCAGTCAGCACAAATATGTTTTACATACTTCACTGGGATGAGATTGTCTAATTGTCAGCAAAAGAGACATCTGCCCATCTTGCCCCTCCTTTTATACTTGTTTCCCCAATGACTCATAAGTACCGCTATTTATATTTCTCATCTTTCATTTAAGGCTATTTGCTCCTCTTGTTTGCAGTAATGAGTTGTGAACATGAGATGTGACTTCTTTTTCAATCTAACTCATTTCATTCTCATACAAAATGCTTTCCCTGTACTGGTGGAAGGAGAATGTTTCTTACAGTATTTGTTTATATTCAATCAATAGTAAGAAATCAGAATTAGCTAGATTCCCCTCCAAAATTATTTAAGTGGAATTTTTATGCAGAAGCAAACCAATATCCAAAGAATCATGAATTATGCGGATACAGCAGGCTTACTTTAACAGACAATGATCAGGGAAGATTAGGCTGCCTTCCTAATCTGGAGGCTTTAAGAGGAATTCCTGAACTGAACTGTGTTTAGTTTTCCTGGTAATGAATGGCTCCTTCCAATCTGATTCATTACTTTTACTTTTGTTTGCTAGGTGGTCTTTTTATCTGGCCTATATTTAATCGTGAGGAACATTTCAGAGGTGGTTTGGGATAAAACATCACCATCCTTTCTTTAAAGGGAAAGGGAAAAGCCAATTCTGTTCAATTGTTACTTGGATCCAAGCCAGTATATTTTCTTAAATAATTTCAGATGCAGAACTTTACTTCTAACAGCTATGGCAACTCCTTGCTACAGCTCTGTTTTAATATAAATCCAGACAGTAGCCATGCACAACTTGTGTGTTCTTGTGGATCAAGTGTTTTCCAGGATGCGATAAGGAACCAGAACTGAATTTTGCTGCTTAGATAGATCTATCATTCTAACGGTCAGGCTCCCTAAATAAATTTGGAGTCATTAACAAAAATGTTTTCCTTGTTACAAAGTATTGCCATTTATATGTGGCATTACATGCAAATAGATACCTTACATTAACATTAAAACATTGAAAATCTCTATTTCCCAAAACAACTTTAAGATGTTTTCCTTTTTCTTATACTTGCAGGAACTCCAAAACAGAAATTTTGGGCCACTTTCTTTCTTTTTATTTATATATTTATTTATTATTTCAAATTGATGTAATCACCCATCTCATATGTAAGACTCTCGGAAGCTTAAAAACAATTAAAAACAAATATAGCAATAGCACTTAGACTTATATACCGCTTCACAGTGCTTTACAGCCCTCTCTAAGCAGTTTACAGAATCAGCATATTGTCCCCAACAATCTGAGTCCTCATTTTACCTACCTTGGAAGGATGGAAGGCTGAGTCAACCTTGAGCTGGTCAGGATTGAACTCCTGGCAATATAAAATATAAATACAAACAAAAAAGAGGACAATGAAATAATTTAAAAACAAGACAAAAATTATATGAAAGCATATAAAAAGCACGAAACTCACAGGCCATAATCTCATTAACCTAAACAACCTGTAAAATAAGCTCCATGTCTCCAGGCCCCACTTGTAAAACTGTATCTTCCTTGCAAAAAGCCACCAGGATTGGTATGACCAGATCTCCAGAGGGATAATGTCATGGCAGAAAAGATTATCTTTCTTGAGTTCTACCAAAAGACAAATCCTGGCTGACAGGATTGGCAAAATGCTGGACCTGATGGGACAAGTAGATGTAATTAGGGAGAACCTCTAATTCATCCTCCCAATTCACCTGTTTTGAGACACCATCAATACCTAAATGGTCGCCCTTTGAGCTGACCAGCCCTTTCCTGGCAGGTCAACAGGAAAGCTCAAAAAAATGGTAGACAAACAATGCCTCATCTCAACCCAATCCTATCCATTCTCATCCTCAGTCTTTATTTTGGCGGATTTGTAGTCTGGAAGCAGAATGAACAACATGAGGTTAATAGTGAAGCTGCAGCATAGAGCTGCCAGGAATAGCAAGGGAGAGAGAAGGCCAAATCACCTTGGCTGTCAGTAGAAGATAGATGTTCAAAGGAATAGCAATGAGGCAAAAATCCTCTGCCAGCCCTGTCACTCGATAAGAAGTGCTGTTAAAATATGGTCAGATTTCTTGTGGACCAGGACCTGAGCCAATTAAAATATGAAGATCACCAGAACTTTTGATGTTGTGGGGAGGAGGAAAGCATGGTGCTGGTCTCAGTCAGATGTGTCTTTTCCCTATGGAAGCAGCTTATATGCTGCTTATTTCATATATCTTTCATATATCTTTCTACCTCATTTTCTAGTTATAAATTGACATATTGGTGAAATAATCTTGGTGAATTTCATATTGGTGAAATAAAGAAAGTTATCAACACGGGTTTAGGTTAAATTTAATTCTGAATTAGACCAAACATAGCTATTGTACTATGTTTGTTGAATTACATGTACAAATATTATTATTATGTGTACCGCTTTGTTGTAGTGGGAATAAAAATACTGGAATCCGTTCACTGCCTGTTCGCTTATTTCTCAGGGCTAAATTAGGGTTATATACTTAAAACTGAAATCTGCCTGGCCAGAGTTCAAATGCTGAAAACGGGACGAGTGGAATTGCTCTATCAAATCTTATCTGTAACATGCCAGAACATTCAGAAATGCTGTAATAACTGGCTAACAAATCATTTTAAAAAGTCATCACATTTTTAGAGATTTTCCCCATCCAAATGGGATGAGGGGGTTCCACATCCAAGAACCTCAGGAAGATGATAGAATGAGATAGCTGAAGAAAGGCCATAATTATCATTGTCTCCACCTCCTCCTTTTAAATAAAATATTATATGAAGCGTTTTGGATGTTTCACTCATGTATTGTACTGTTTATTTTTGCCTAAACACAATACTATCATCACATAGTAAACTGCATCAGACTCCAGAGTCACAATAAAAGGTCCAGAAGGGTGAGCAACAGGTTATTAATAGGATGCCACAAGTGTCCACCTGCTCCAGATGCAAATAAATCTTGGAATGATTTGAAAATCACAATTCACCTGCAGCTTTTCTTCCTGAACTCCATTTCTTTGCAGTCCTGCGATGTATGCATGACATTTTAGATTCCTATAAACACCCTCCTCCTGTCAAAAAGATGCTCATTTCCTCTTGTAGAAACACACTGTGCATCTCCTTAAACAATCTTGTGTTCCAGTCACCATCTCTGCTCACCATAACGAAGCTCTTTCTATCTGTAAGATGGCCACAAAGTGAGAACTTCCGGAAAGCCATTTGCACACAAATACACACCAGATCCATTCTGTGCGCGTTACACGACAGGAAATCCAGAGCTATCGGTTTCCGGTTCTGCACCCAGGCAAGCGGCAGCCGGTCTCGATGGCCTGACTCGGAGGTCTGTCCCGGAGGTCTCCTGCTTGTTAATTCGTGTCCTGCTTACTCGGAGATCGACGAAGAGTCTCATGAAGAACTGAAAAAACAACTTGGGGCCGCAGGAGGAGAAGGGCGGGCGACTGCAACCGCAAAGCAAGACTGGGAAGCAGGATCCCTTGGAGCAGCAGCCCTTCCAGCCCAAAGTGTTTGTTCCCCCCCCCCCCCCGCCTCCAGCTACTTTCGTCCCCCGTGCATCGCCGGGGGGAAAGGCCAGAACCGAGGTCCCGACGCAGAGAGCACGTGGATCCACACAACTTTAGCCCGGCTCTTTACTGCGGACTCCAGCAAGGTGCAGACGGCCCGAGCCTGAACTGTGCTCTCTCCTCCACCTGCAGGCTGCAGAACCACCTGTTGGCCCGCCCGGCCCAGGGCCCTCGTCTTTGGACGCGGAGGGGCAGGCCCAGCCTGGGATGCTCTCCTCCCCGCGTTCCCCTTCTTTCGTCCCGGAGGGACCCAAATCCCCGAGCAGCCCACAACGGCAGGAAAGCTGCCACCTCCTGGGGGAGACGGCGGGGAGGAGGGACGCGAAGGAAGGGGACAGGCGCGCACGCACTGGCAGAGGCGGTGGGGCCGGGCCGCAGCCATTAAAGCCGCCGCCGCCGCCGCCGCCGGTGGGTGAGCGCTCTTTTCCGTCTCCGTCTCTGGGAGAGCGTCCCAGCTGCCTTTGCTCGCCCGCTGCCGTCCTCCCGCCGGCTGCCGCTCGCCCGCTCTGCCCTGACGTGGCTGCCGTCGCTTCGGGGTGGGAGGCGGACAGCGGCGGGCGGCGCGGAGAGCAAACGAGAGAGCTGCTGCCGGCGGCGGTGGCAGAAGCAGCAAAGGATGCTCCGGTCGCCATGGCAGCAGCAGCGGCGAGAGGTAAGATGGGTCCCTTCGCTCGGCTGCCTGCCTTTTTCCAGCCTCGCCGAGCCAGGCAAAGCGCGGGAAGGGGCGGCTGGTGGCGGCGGCGCAGTTGGCCTGAACCGGCGCGGCGGTCTGTGCATGGCGACCGTCTCCTCCCGCTCGCCTTTGCCTTCTTGGCTGGCTGCTCGGGGGTCCTTTTCTTCTGCCCTGCCTGCCCAAGCTGGGGAGGGGGCAGCTCTTGACTTGATCCTCTAGTCTGAAGGAAACCGGTCTGCCATAAGGACCCGAACCTCCCTTGTCCCTAACTTAACCTTCCTCCTCCTCCTCGTCGTCGGCGGCATCAGCGTTGCTCCCTTCTTTGCTCGACCTCGGAGCTCCTGGTCTGCAGGATAGGGCTCAAAAAAGAAAGGGAGGCCCTCCCAGGCTCAACCCCTTCAATTTTCTCTCAGCTCAGACCTCCCTCTGCCCAGGCCTAGTGCCATAGCAACTTCTTGGAAGCCACCGGCAGTTGCGCTTTGCTTGAGGGGAAGAGCCAAGGCGAAGGCACCGGGGAATGGGAGATTGAGGGGAGGAACCTTTTCATTTTTAGTGCCTTCTTTTTCCTAAGACTATGGGAAGAAGAGGAGCAGCAGGGCCTCAAGTCCAACCTCATTCAGCTCCCATGCGCCTCTCCACCCTCCCCATTTCTGTAACTTGTTCCCCCTCATTTTTCTTGTGTCTTCCCCTTCAGTCAGAAGCCTGTGAGCGACTTGTTTCCCTGGTCACAAAAAAGTTCCCATCTGGAAATACGGCTAGGGTAGTGGGAGGTGGCATTTGGCAGGAAGCATGGGGCGGGTAATCGCTTGGCAGAAGGCTTGCTGGAAAACCAGGCGGCAACCATATCCCATACAGGAAGGTGGAAAAGGCGGGAGAACTAGGGCATATTCCTGTAACAGTTTTAGCCAAGTGGTAAGAAGCATCAGTGCGAAAGAGGTAATAGCTAGTCTTATAAATTTGTATTTAATGAAAGCTTTGTCATTTTGGAAGACTACAAAATAGCCCTAGAATTCAAGATAACTCATATTTTTATTGGCATTACATGTGAATAGCAGATACATGGGCTACCCAAGCTAAATATAGATCTTATTGACACTTGAAAATGTTGTGTTGCTGGACCCATAATAATTGGAAAAGTTATCCATCCAGGTAATACAAGAGGAGAGAAGTTATTGCCTGTATGATACTAATTAGGAACACGCAAGCAACAATGCGAAAGGAGGCTGCTTCCGTCTTCTCTTTGCTGGCTCCTGAGATCCATTCGATCATGGGCCTTTGTGCAAGACTGAATGTTTCCTAGAAGAACTAGGCCCTGATCCAAGCAGAGCTCCTAATTATTATTATCAATAATAACGAAGATCAGCAAGTAGATTGAAGGCAGCATTTTAAAATTAATCTTTTAAGATGTTTGATTATGAGCAGTTCATGTTGTAATTCTCAAATTCATGTCTATTTGCATGATAGATTGTACATGGATTGCTATCTATTGGGGGAAACAAATTTGGAAAGAAAGGGGGAGGGGAAGAGAGAGAAGAGAGAGCAGGGAGGGAGGGAGGGAGGGAGGGGGAGAGAGAGAGATCCAACAAAACTATAGCCCTAGGAAAGTGTCTCTATATTCTAGTCCATGTCCTGAGTCAAAAACATTAAAGTCAGGGAAAGAATTTAGTTGAAGGATGTTTTCTGTGCAATAAATAAACAGGACAAATACCTAATTGCAATACCTAAGACAGAATGCAGTTTTCAAGAGCTGAGCTGGAATGGGAACAATCAGCAGGCTTGAGAAATAGCAGCACCATCATGGTGGGAGCCTGGGATAGGAACAGCACGTGGGCACTGAGAATTTATGAAATGAAAGTTTTAATTGAAGTAGTGTCTGCTACTTGGGGAATAACTGACTTGGCAGAACCATGAGCTGCTGGTTGTGTGTAGGTCACAAACATCAATTGAGAGGCAGACTGCATTTGCCTCAAAAATAAGGAGGAAGGAAGAGTTGAGAGGTCCTTGGTGCTCTCTGAGCTTGGTTGTTTTATTGCAGATTACATAGTTAAATGTCTTCAAGAAAACAACCAAGCTTAGAGAGCACTAAGGATCCCTCATTTCAACCCTGAGCTACATATATTTTATTTTATTGAAAGTAAGAGTTGTTCTTCAGGAGTTTAAAGTTCTTCTCCACCAGCAAATGTCATGGGGATAATGTATGACAATGGTATTTAAATGCTTAAGACAGCATTCAAATGACCTTCGGAGAAAAAATCACCACTGGATCATTCTGGAAGCCTGTGGATAAAGTGCTATTTCATGTATGCAATTTGGGGAGTGCTGTTTGAACTTCTGTTGTTGTTCTTTGCGTTTGTCAGTGTGGTGATGAAGAGTACCTATAGAAGCTATGTTTGATTTATTCTCTATATCCCTTCTTGGTCTCATCTGGTTCATATCCATTAATTGTTTATTTAGTCAGATTAGTATAATGTACTCTCGGTGGGAATTTCCTTGAAGGAAATTCAGAAATTGTAACAGATCCAGAATATGGTGGCCAGACTTTAGTCACGAGCTTCACAGCATAAGTATACTATATGAAGTTTGCTCTGGCAAAATTGCATTGATTGACCATTAATTTCCAGATTACAATCAGATTTCAAATAACCACAGTCAAGACCTCCTCACTGGTGGCACCATATTTCTAGAGTTTCTTCCCTCTCTAAGTTTGGACAAGTCCTTCCTGTTTTGTTTTAAGAACGGGTCAAAGTTCCCCCTTTGGACTTTGCTTTTCAGATTATTAATCAGATAGTTTTACCTGAAGTTGTCCAAAATTATATTACCTGCTATTTGTGAATTTTAAATTGTGTTTTGTGGTTTAGCAAACTTTGTAATTGTAATTTATTTTTTATTTTTATTGCCAGCAGCTCAGTAGGCCAATTTTACTGGCAGTAAGTAGGTTTTAGATGAAAAATAAAGATCAACCAGATGCTTCCAGGATGCTTATTAAAAAAAACCAGGAAGGTGATAGCTCTCACAGTCACTCCCCAGCAGCTAATATTTAAAGCATTGTGCCTTCGGGACAGAACAGAAACAATATTAAATATTCATTAAATTTGTCTAGCTACTTTTTTTAAAAAAATGTCTAAATTAGTGCCATCATCACATTCAGATATTAGTTTTTAAAAGAGTTTCCTTCTGTTGAGCCTAATGGTCTCCAAGTAATCATATTTAGAAAGATACAGATATTTGTCTATGCACATTTGTATACATGATTTTTATAACTTCTGTCACATCTCTCTAAAAAACCCAGAATCAATGTAATCTTTCTTTGTAGCAGAGATATCCTAGCTCTCTAATTCATTTGGTTGCCTTTTTGTACCATATCCAGTGCTGTACTTGAGATGTAGTAATAAAACTATACTAAGCAGACTTTCATTATTTACATTATCTGTTGGCAATTTCATAATTTGTCTTTTCCTAGTTAGCATGAAATCATTTTTAACATTTCCTTGATATTTTCATTTGACCTATTCACCATGACTTCAAGATTCTCATTGTAAGATTAGATTCTGTTTACATTTAAGTGAAATTCAGATACTTTGCTTCTTTGTTTATCACTCTGGATTTACAATGCACAGAATGCATCTCTCTTCTTAAAAACTCATTCAGAATAGAAAGAGGCAACCCTCTTTTTGCAACCCCAAACCTCTCTTTGATTTTAGTACCAGAGTTATTTGGTTAGCAACTTTAATCATTTAAATGATCAGGAATCAGGGATGAACAGTTAATTCGGGTCCCCAAACTTGGCAACTTTAAAACTTGTGGATTTCAATTCCCAAAATTCCTCAGGCAGTCATGATGAGGAAAATTCTGGGGATTGAAGTCCACAAATCTTAAAGTTGCCAAGTTTGGAGACCTCTTAATTAACTGCTCATCCCTGCATCTTAATTATTTAAAACATTTTTTAAAAAATATCGATCACCATATAGATCCTTGGGAAAATATTTTTCTCTTCAGTTCTATTGTTTGCTCCTGGTTTAACTGGTTAATCCATGGGAGAAATTGCTGTCTTCATCCAAGGTTGTTAAAATTGCCCAGTTTCCCCTCTGCATTTATGTAGATTAAAATGGGACACTAAATGTTAAGCCTGGGTTCCCCAACCAGGGTTAGGTAGACAAGCTAAACAGAATGTGCAGCGTTAGTCAGATAGGCACACAGATAAATGAGTGAGCTAAGTTTGTATGTTTATTAACATACAGTAAAAATAACAGATAGGCTTGTGCTATCAAGAATATATTTTATTCCAGTATAAGTTTATGGCATAGTCAAATAACAGTCCAATATTCATTTACCATGTAGTCAGTCCATTCAGGGATATTCAGTTAGCAAAGTCCATGTAGAATATCCTATGTCAGTTCACTTACAAATCAGTCCTTTATTGTCTCTCCCGTTCGAGCAATGCAGTCTTGATTCCAAGCAGTAATCAGGGATCATCAAAGCCAGAGAGAGAGAGCAAGCCGTAGTCTTGCTACTTTTATATTGTTTTCTTAACCACTCCTTTAATTGCTATTTCACAGTTAAAGCTGTATACACTCTAACATACACTAACTATGATTCATAGTTATTATTTTACCTAAACCAGTTAGGGTGAACAATGTTATCCCTAACATTCTCCCCTTTTAGGTTACATAATAACTATGAATCATTTACATCTTTAGAAAATATTTTTCGCAATTTCTTTAAACTTAGTTGCTCCTTGAGCTTTTGTAAATTGGTCTGCAATGTTTTCTTCTGACATGCAGTATACCAATTTAATTAATCCATTTTTCACTGATTCTCTTACATTCAAATATCTTAAGTCAGTATGTTTTGATCTAGTTTTTACAGCAATACTAGTAGCTAACTTTATAGCTGCTTGGTTATCCTCATACACCATAATGGAATCTTTTACAGTTATACCCATGTCCAACAATAACTGTTTGTAGAAAATCAAGTCAGTGCATAATAATGACAGACATGAAAATTCAGCTTCCATTGTAGATAAGCTAATATGCTGTTGTCTGATTGACCTCCATCCTATTAGTGTCTTACCAAATAATATAGCCATCCCAGATGTTGATTTTCTAGTGTTTATATCAGTTGCAAAACTTGCATCTGCATAAGCACTAAGACTCAAATCACCCTTTGGTTCTATATATAATGCATGGTTTATTGTTCCCTTAAGATATCTCAATATTCTTTTTAAGGATTTCCAATGATATTCTTTTGGATCTGAATTAAAACGTGCCAGCTGATTTACACTATAAGCTATATCTGGCCTTGACCAATTGCTTATATATGACAAGCTACCAATCAAAGATTGATATATGGACTTATCAAATTTGGGACTTTGATCATTAGTTTGGCAAACTTCCTGACTCATTGGAGTCTTTGCCGGTTTACAAAGTTCCATCTTATAAGTTTTAATTAATTGGCAAATTTTATCTTCTTGAGATATCTTAAAACCATTATTTGTTTTATTTATTGTCAATCCTAGATACCTTTTAATTTCACCTAAATGCTTTATTTTTATCTTTTTGGCTAATAATGATATAATCTCATTAGCTTCATTATTAGTCTTAGTTATTAAAGCAATATCATCAGTAAATAATAACAATAATGACACCGTTCCATTATTTTCTCTTTTAAACACACACGGATCTGCTAAACTAGATTTAAAACCTATATTGTTTAACTCTTTCACAATATATTGGTTCCACTCAAACCCAGATTGTTTTAACCCGTAAAGACTCTTTTTGAGTTTCCAACAATCATCACTATTTACTTTATTGTCATTTATGCCAATTGGTTTTCTTAAATATATAGTGTGCTGCAATGGTGCATGTAGATAAGCAGTTTCTACATCTAAATGGTTAATGACATAGTTTTTCTTAGCTGCCCACACTAATGCTGCTCTTAAAGATGTAGCTTTAAGGCTTGGCGCAAAAACTTCATCATAATCAGATGCAGTTTGATTAAATCCTTGAGCTACTAACCTAGTTTTATGGGTAACAGTCCCATCATTTCCAGTTTTTACTTTAAATATCCATTTGCACCCAATGGATTTTTCTCCTGGAGGTAATTTGGCATCTTCATACACTTTCATTACCTTTAATGAATTTAGTTCTTTTTCCATTGCCTTTTGCCAATTCTCCTGATCCTTAGCAGGATACATCCTAAGTTCATCTACACTAGTTGGAACTTTAGTTACTTGGCAAACTATACTTGCTTGATACCTATCAGGTGGTCTAGTTACACGTGTAGTACGTCTAGGTATTATAGGACTTACAGGTGGACTTTCCTCTATTAATTGTTCTTGATCATGTAACTCTTCCTGATCAACTATTTCCTCTTGTTCTGGTCCTATTTGCTCTTCGTGGACTTCTTCTTTAATTGGACTCTTCTTATAGCTAATCTCATTTTTCTGCCTTTTGTAGGGTTCAATAATTACTTCATTATTTAAATCTTGCTCTAATCTATTCCATCCTACATGTTCCAGGAATTTTGCACTAGCACTGGTGTAAACTCTAGATGTACCTGGTTCCCAGAATCTATAAGATCTATGATTAGATGTGTATCCTACAAAAATCAATCTTTTAGCTCTATGCTGTCCTTTGTATCTAAGTTGTGTAGGGATATGCACCCATGCTGGTGCTCCAAATGTGTGCATGTAACTTAAATCAGGTTTTGTACCATGCCACAGTGTGAATGGTAATTCACCTGTTGTTGAATTAACAACATTATTTAATATATGATTACCACACATTATTGCTTCTCCCCATAAATTGTCAGGTAATCCTGAATCAGACATCATAGTTCGTGCCATTGATTGTAATGTTTGGCCTCTTCTCTCTATAAAGGCATTATGTTGTGGCCTATATGGTGCAGACATTTTATGTTGAATACCTAACTGTCTTAGTCTGTTTTTAAATTTATGATTTGTAAATTCTGTACCATTATCTGTGATGAGAGTTATTAATTTCTTTTTAGTTTTTCTTTCAGCGAATTTTAGCCAATTAAATAGATTTTTATATGTTTCAGTTTTGCTTTTCATTAAATAGCAAAACCCATATCTTGAATAATGATCCATTATACTTACTATGTAGCGAGCTCCTCCTACACTTGGTTTTTTCGGACCTATTAAATCAGCAAATACTACTTCTAATGGCTCTTTAGTAATAAATCCATCAACTCTATTAGCCGGTATGACCCTGCTCTTATTTTGATTACATGCATTACATTGCAAATACTTATTACAAGATTTCAAACTTATTCCCTTAGATAATTCAACAGTTTTCTTAAGCATTTTAAAATTTAAATGCCCTAGCCTTCGATGTAACAAGTGAATACATTCGTCATGAGGTTTCTTATTTTCATAAATTGTGTTAGCCACCTTTAAACCATCATCATTTAACACATATAATCCATCTCTTAAAGATGCAGTAATTCTCTTATCTTCTTTTTCAAGTATGCAGTTATCTCCCTTAAATGTAACTACATATCCTAGTTTAACCAAAATTCTAACTGAAATTAAATTAAACTTAAGTTGTGGTACATATAACATTTTTACATTCTCTTTTATAAAAGAACAATATGCTATACCTTCACCTTTAGCTTTCAGTTTCCAGCCATTGGCTAACGATATCTGCTGTTTACTCTGGGACATTTTAATAAAATTTTTGTTATCATTTGTTATACAATGGGATGCCCCACTGTCAACCACCCATAAATTATTTTTTACAGCTCCGTTAGTATACATGGCTAACTCTAAATTTTTATGTAGTCTTTGATGATTTTTAGTATTTTGGCCAGCATTCTGGCGCTTTGCCTTTTTACAAAATCTTGCCAAATGTCCTCTCCCTCCATAATTAAAACACTTTTTAATTGCGTATGCAGTAGGAGGTTTATTATCTTCTTTTTGAGGTTGCTCCCTCCTTAATTCATCTCTTTCATGCCTTCTTCTGGCCTCTTCAATCAATCTGCCAGTTATATCAGTTAAAGTTAAATTGTCCTTTGGCAAAATTTCAAGTGAAGTTACGTAGTTATCATAACTTTCATCAAGGGAAGATAGAATTATATAAACTTGATGTTGTTCAGAGAATATAAGCTCTTTCTCGTGGAGTTCCTTAAAAATGCTTTGCATAGTTTTTAAATGACTCTGCATATCACCATTTGTTTGGAGATGCGTCCTGAAAAGCTTCCGTGTTAGATTTATGTGAGCACCAATATTATCTCGAACATAAATTCTCTTCAGCTTCTGCCAACACCCAAAAGCTGTTTTCTCTCCGTGGATATAAACAAGCTGTTGATCAGTTAATGTTAACGCAATTATGCAAATGGCTTGTTGATATTTATGCTTAAATTCTTCTATCTTTAGTCTGTCTTCCTCATCCTCTGGATCCCATTCTTCTACGTTTGGTGGATTTTCAATTATGTTCCACAGACCTTCTCTTTGTAGAAGTAGACTACATTTTGTAGACCATGATACATAGTTTGTTCCATCCAGCTTGGATATAAGGGACAAACTTTGTAAATTGACTTGTGCCATGTTTTCTTATATGGATATAAAAATATAATTAATAAAACACAGCTGTCTGTTTACTGTAATGTATAACAACACAAACTCTCACTTTTTACATAAATCTGTTTTATCCTATTTAAACTGACTTTGCAGCCTCTGGGCCCATAACCAGTGTTAAGCCTGGGTTCCCCAACCAGGGTTAGGTAGACAAGCTAAACAGAATGTGCAGCGTTAGTCAGATAGGCACACAGATAAATGAGTGAGCTAAGCTTGTATGTTTATTAACATACAGTAAAAATAACAGATACGCTTGTGCTATCAAGAATATATTTTATTCCAGTATAAGTTTATGGCATAGTCAAATAACAGTCCAATATTCATTTACCATGTAGTCAGTCCATTCAGGGATATTCAGTTAGCAAAGTCGATGTAGAATATCCTATGTCAGTTCACGTACAAATCAGTCCTTTGTTGTCTCTCCCGTTCGAGCAATGCAGTCTTGATTCCAAGCAGTAATCAGGGATCATCAAAGCCAGAGAGAGTGAGCAAGCCGTAGTCTTGCTACTTTTATATTGTTTTCTTAACCACTCCTTTAATTGCTATTTCACAGTTAAAGCTATATACACTCTAACATACACTAACTATGATTCATAGTTATTATTTCACCTAAACCAGTTAGGGTGAAAAATGTTATCCCTAACACTAAGTGACCAAAATGTTCTCCTAGCTGAATTCTGTTAATCTATTATACTCTGGGCATTTTAAAGAGGCTTGCATAGGACCTTCCAGAACATTGCAATGGATGGACCAAAACTGCATTGCCACTCTTCATGGCACAAAAAATCTACTAATCAAGGAGAGAAGCAACATAGAACTAAGGAGAAATTTCCTGACCATTAGAACAATTAATCACTGTAACAACTTGCCTCCAGAAGTTGTAAATGCTCCAACACTGAAAGTTTTTAAGAAGTGATTGGATAACCATTTGTCTGAAATGGTATGGGGTTTCCTGCCTAAGCAGGGGGTTGGACTAGAAGACCTCCAAGGTCCCTTCCAACTCTTATTCTATCACTAGCTTGCCTTGCCTTGCATTACAGTAGGCATAAGGATAGGCCTTATCAGTCCAGGAGAAGATTGAGAGAAATACTTAAGAAATAGAAGTTAGGATGCTTTTCCTCTTCACTAGAGGCTTTCACAAAACTCTCTTGGTTTCAATTTTCCTGGGGTGCAAAGAAGCAGATCACAATAGATCCTTATGCCATAGCATGTGATTGAATTCAGTCCATAAGCTTCAGCGTTATATTGATCCAGTGTTGTGGCACAATAGTTTGTCTTCTCCATTACCTACTCATTTGTGTGGGTGGATGAATGGGAATGGTTTCTGTAAGGTAAGAAAATAGACAGGAAAAAGGTTATCTTCTTACTTTTTTTTTACATTTTTCCTTTTTCTTCTTTTTACAGTACAACTGGTTCTCTAAACTCTAACTGGCCAAAGAACCTGGGGAAATGAAAACCTTTCCTGCAGTTGTTGATTGGGTATCTATGGATTCCACACCAGAGGACAAGGTTTGGTGGATAGCCAGCCCAAGTGCCTGGCAGAAAAGCAAAGGAAGTTGGTCGTGTGTGGTCATTCAGGAGCTCTCTGATCAACAGCTCAGCGGTGCCTTGTAAAAGCCAAGACTTTCATCCTACTTCCAAGTGAACTCTTCCAACCCTGTCTCCCAAGAACCCTTTGTTTAAGTTTTATTCATCTTGGAGAGGAAATGTCAAATGAGATTACTAGCAGAAGTTAATTGTGGAAGACAAGAGAAAGCAAGGGAGCAACAGAAGAAAAGATGGCAACAGGAAAAAAATCTTTATCCTTTATTTACTTAGTTTTCTTAAGATGCACTGTTAATTGACACATATTTGGTGGCAACTTAATTTTTTAAAGGAAATTGCAGGCGTAATCTGAATGATGAAATGAATAGCACAAATATATAACACACCCAAAAACTATTATCCAAGCCTACGGCAAATCAGGAACAGATCAATATTTTAATACGTGTAACATCAAGGGACCTTATATTTTCCCCCCAAAAAAAAACATGTAGGACACATATAAGCTAATATTTTTATAGAAGCTGTTCAGTGATAGTGGTCTTTCCTTTTAAGAAAATATAGGAGTCCTACAACTCACTGAAGATGCAAACTTTCCTTGAAAACAAAGCAGTGTCTTCACAGCAAATAAGAGCACTTCAGTTTTGTGTTTCCATGGCCTAGCTTTTACTCTATACAAATCATTTTTTCTGGAATAAAAATATTTTTCTTTAAAAAAAGAAAGAGAATAATCAAAAAGAAATGGATCAGTACCATGTCAGAGAAACATATGGATCAGAACAATGTACAGTAATTAAAAAAAGGGTGAGGGATATAGATGAAAAGAACAACAAGGAGTGAGGAAAGACATTGTTTGCACCTCATGGCAATAGCTAGACTTTTTTCCCTGCATCCCTCTCCTGTTTCGGAGATAGCCATGGAGTAAATAATCTTTCGGTTCTCTCTTCTGTGTGGATCAATATCCCAGGAAGGAGCCTGCACAATGAATCGTGGAGGCGACAGCAGCTCCATGGAGGAACTATCCAAAGCTACTCTGCACATTAACTCACTTTGGTGGCTGGCTTGTGGGCTTCTTGCGCTGTTAGCCAATTCCTGGATAATCTTGAGCATCACAGCGAAGCAACAGAAGCACAAGCCCCTTGAGCTCCTGCTCTGCTTCCTGGCAGGGACACATATTCTCATGGCTGCTGTGCCACTTACAACTTATGCTGTGGTGCAGCTGCGACGTGAATCTTCTGATTATGACTGGAACGAAAGCATTTGTAAGGTCTTTGTCTCTACCTATTATACATTGGCCTTGGCCACATGCTTCACAGTGGCCTCTTTATCTTACCACCGCATGTGGATGGTAAGATGGCCAGTCAACTATCGGCTGAGCAATGCCAAGAAGCAGGCTCTGCATGCTGTGATGGGCATCTGGATGGTCTCCTTCATTCTTTCTACCTTGCCATCCATTGGTTGGCATAACAATGGAGAGCGTTACTATGCCAGTGGCTGCCAGTTTATTGTGAGTAAGATTGGCCTAGGCTTTGGCGTATGCTTCAGCTTGCTTCTTCTTGGAGGCATAGTCATGGGCTTGGTGTGTGTGGGTATTACTTTCTACCAGACCTTATGGGCGCACCAAAGGCATCATAGATGCCATCACCAAAGAACAGAAGATGCCTCTTCCTGTCCTTCTTCAGTTCACAACACTTTCAATGTGCCAGCCATTGTAGTAGAGGATGTCAGAGGCAAAAGAAGATCATCACTGGATGGGTCTGAATCTGCTAAGACTTCCATGCAGATGACCAATCTCATCAGTGCAATTGTTTTTCTGTATGACACGCTGACTGGTGTACCCATTTTGGTAAGAAATATTCCTTCCTGTTTTTGATCTGTTGTTTTGGAGGGTCTCCAGAAGGCATAAATCCAATTATGGATCCTTAATTTCTGTTAGGATTGACATAACCAAAACCTTCAACACTTTAACCTTTAACAAAGCAGTGTCCCCCACCTTGCATGTACAAAGACATTTCCTGAAATAAGGACATTTGACATTCTGAAATAGAATGATAACAAGAGGCTTTTGGAGTATATTTCAGATCTAAGTCATTTTTGATTACTTCTTTAAAATTAGCCATTCCTGGCAAAAATTGCACACCTCCCAGAGCAGATAGAGATAGATAGATAGATAGATAGATAGATAGATAGATAGATAGATAGATAGATAGATAGACAGACAGACAGACAGACAGACAGACAGACAGACAGACAGACAGA
>BLBF01000004.1:8156788-8171664 GCA_015471245.1 Laticauda colubrina | reverse complement strand
CACGTCATTGTAGTGTTGTTAAAGTTGTAGCAACGTTTCAGCAGAACGTTTTCTGCTGAAACGTTGCTACAACTTTAACAACACTACAATGACGTGGGATAATACCCGAGGGAAGCTAAACAGCACACATGTAAGTACCCGCGAAAGCTTAAAAAAACATACATACATACATATATATATATATATGTTTTCTTAGGTTTTTGCGGGTACTTACATGTGTGCTGTTTAGCTTCCTTCGGGTAAAAATGTTTGAATCTTGGGGGCTATTTATTTCCATATAAATGTCCAAGAAACCAGGACTAGATAGAAATCCATATTTATAGCTAGACCACCTGATCGACATGTGCTAGATCATCAATTATTTAAAAATAGGAATAATGAAATTCCTCTATTCTAAATCCTAATGCTAATTTCAAACAAATCTGAGCAGGTGGCAGCACTCAGCCAACCTTGACAAAGGGCAGAAGATAAATATTTGGCAGGAGGTAGTGCCTGGTGATGCCAGGATTGTTGGTTAAACAGAGAAGTAAAAAAAAAAAACCAGAAGAAAACTACAGAAATCCACTTCTGTTATATTGCTAAGAAGACTGCATGGATGTAGTATCATTTGCTTTAAGATGCTTTAAGAAAACCAGGTGTGGCTGAATTCTAAATTAAATGTTTTAATGTGCTTTATAATTTTATTTTTTGAACTTTGAATTTTTAAAAAAAATTCATGGTTTTTTTTACATGTATGTCTCTGTTGCAGTAGAAAATCCCTGCATTTATCTCCAAATACTCCTTGTCATTTTTTCAGAAATTCCAGACAGCCAAACAATAGAGCAAAGATAACCCTTTACAGCTGCTGGGTTTTTTTCCCACAAGACAAACCTGAATTGTGTTTTTTTATGCCATGGTTTTACAGATCACTTTTAAGAGAACACAGCATAGAATTCCTTTGCCATCCAATGTTTCAGTGAAAGGAAATAAGCTAAGGTCTTACTTCTTAAGAGGGTGATAAGAATAAAAATATTGCAATTGACAATTTCAATTTATCTCTCGAATTTTCAGCCAAAATTCACATTTACTTAATATTTTTTCTCATTCAGCATAACAGAGCTGCCAATAATTAAAGAAAAATGCCAGCAAACTACAGGAAACATTACTAAATGGATTTACTGTTAATTGGAATTTTAGAAAAATATAAAATATTTAAAAACATATAAATAGCATTTTAGGGTATAGATTATAGATATCCATGGAGATTATTTTTAGACATTGATCTAATGAGGTCACAAGTATTATCTGGTGCTTATAATATCTGTGCAATCATGTGCCATACATCATTTGAGATAACAACACATAATTGTTTAATTTTTACAACAACCAACACGTTGCTATTTAAATGCCATGGGGAAAACAGTATTTTCTTCAGAGATAATGATTAGATCCAGCAGAACAAATGAAATCTACAGACTTCTTTCATAAAGAAAGAATGCAGAAAAAGTAACCAGAGTAACTGAGCGATGAGGTTTTTCTGTAAGGCAATTATGCTGGCCCTTTGTTGATGTCACTTGATCATAGCAATAATTTGCTGTTTACTTGATGATAGCAATAATTAGCATTATTTTCCTTTAAAAATAATAAAAATGCTGTAATGTGTTGCAAGACAATAGCCAGTGCGAACTGAAATTATTTTCCATACAATTTCAGTTTCTGCATATGGTGAACTAAGCCACTAAGAAGCTCTTTGCCAAAAAGTATTTGTAATGCTGGAGGCAGGCAATGATTTTAAAAGTGTTTTAAGAGTGGTTACATGTTTGTGTTTAGCTGTGTTTTCACTGATTAGACTGATTGGTTTTTTTGAGAATGCTCCATTTGCAAAACCTATCATTTCTCTGAATGTTAAAATAACACAAGTAGCATTCCTGTTTTAGCTGTCTGACAAATTTTCTGATAGTCTCTGGAGCCTTCTGTCATGAAGAGGGAGGCCAACTGTGGAATTTTACTCCCACCAACTCTTTTCTCTCCTTGTTTTTAGGTGGTCAGCTTCTTCAGCCTACGCTATGACACTGCTCCCACCTGGATGGTGCTGGCAGTGCTCTGGTGCTCCATGGTGCAGACGCTGCTACTCCCATCATTCATCTGGTCTTGTGAACGTTACCGGGCAGATGTGCGGACTGTCTGGGAACAATGTGTAGCAATAATGTCAGAAGATGATGGGGAAGATGGTGAGCAACCTACCCGCTTCAATCTTTGTATGATATTTTGAGGAAGCTTCATACTGTGGAGAGGGGGAAATAATCACAAGCTTCAAAGGTATGAAGTGTGAGATCAGCAACCAGAATTAGGTATCCTGTCAGAAAATTCATCAGAGGAGCAGCTATCTTTTTATCTGTTGCAAACTTGCATATTTTAGGTGGCATTTATGTGTCTGCATTAATTCTCACAGAGTGCCAACTTAAATAATTCCTAAAAGTGCAGTGTGTTCCATAGAGGAAAATAGAACAGTTCCTTACTTTCCCTTAGTTTTAAGGATGAGGGCTACATTAACACGTTATTAACAGTTTGCAAGAATTATTGGAATCTTTATATTCATCCCTTTCGGTATGACATGCACAATCGATTTCCTATCCAATCCTGTCATTTCGATACTCAGGGCAGGGAAAGGAAGGCAGTAAATCCTTATTCCTAGAAGCCTGGAGGCTAGTCCGTTGCTGCAGTTATAAACAGTCTGGTACCAAGATGGAATTTAAAAGACAGCATTGCCATTTGTGGCATTCTTAAGCTTATTAAATTATATGAAAACATGTTACCGAAATCAAATTGTAGAAAATCAGTTGATCAGATGACATCAGCTAATATTCAGCTAAAATATCTGAAAGACCACATTTACACAGGTGCTTTTTTCAGGAACTAACATTAGAGTTCTAATCTAGTATGTTCTTCTTCTTCTTCTCTCGTGTCGCTACACTTTTCCCAGCCACTGTAGAACACTGTTGGTGTAGGTTGGTGTAGCGTGGTAGAAGGATTCGCAGGTAAACAGATACCTGACAGGGGCCACGACCTGAACGCTCCTTCTATGGCCCCCAATCTAGTATGTGATTCTAATCACATTCAAGACAATAACCCTTATTTCATTTTCCCCCCAGCACATGCCCTGCAGGTAGTTGTATACTCTTAGCTCAAAACATTAGCTTTGTGCTCTTAAAACAACTGCTAGATTACTACAAGACTGGAGGCAGAAATGCTGTCTCTGCATTTCTGCTGTTCTTAATAAATCAGTATCGGATTAGGACATTGTAGGCCTATGCTTCTGTCTGAAGCTTCATCCCATGATTTTTCCACAAACTGCTGAGTTGCAGGTGCTAATTAAAGGTTAGAAGTTATGCTGAGCCAATAGGGATTTTCCATAACCAGCTCTTAGACTGGATTTGGACATCCAGTAAAAGTATAGAATAGATTGCAGCATTAATCCTAGTAGGAAAAAATTTTCACATTTGCACAAAATGAGACAAGAATTGCCTCCAACTGTTCTACCCAAGAATGGCCACTTAAGCAGGAAATCAAGGAACTGAACATAATTCAGTATATTAGCTTGTTTATTGCTTAGGTTTCTCAGCAACCTCTCTCGCATACATTGCACACCTTTTAACAGCACTCAAAAAAGGGACTGGAACATATTATGAGCTATTTATTGCAAGCTATTAACAAAAGCAGATCTATACTGTGAAGTGAAGGACTAATACAGCACAATACAGACTTAGAACCCTAGATGGGTAAAATATTTTTAGAAACTGACAACGTATCATAGCCACAATGACTTTCAAATGATACCCTGCCATGCCAATGTGCTTCCTCTGTGGTGGGGACTGAGGTGTGAAGGGGAGAGATCTTTGAGCCTGAAAGGGGTTTTTAGCTCTCTGTTCTCCAATATAGATGGCCCTAGCGATGATTATGGAGATGGGAGGATCTGCAAGGTGCGATTCAATGCTAATGGTGCTACAGCCATGAAACAGGATCCTAGGGATGCTAAGCTGCTGCCGGTGCACCATATGCTGTTACCCCATGACAGGGTACATTATTTGCAGGTAAGCTGCCTGGTCTGAGTGATAATTGGTTACACCTACCATATGACCAACGGTGTTAAGTAAAATATTGAATTGCAGATTCTAGTCCACCTGCAACTGTGGAAGTCACTGGGTAACTTTGGAACAGCCAGTCTCAGCCCAGTCTACTTGACGATTGCTATTGTGGGGCAAAGAGGGATTGCTTTGTATACCACCATGAGTGCATAAAGAAAGAACAGGATAAAATAACAAAGACAATAGTGCTTAGACTTATATACTGTTTCCCAGTGCTTTACAGCCCTCTCTAAGAGGTTTACAGAGTCAGCATATTGCTCCCAATAATCTAGGTCCACATTTTAATCACCTTGGAAGAATGGAAGGCTGAGTCAGCCTGGAGCCTATCAGAATTGAACTGCTGGAGTGAGCAGTGAGTTAGCCTGCAGTCCTGCATTCTGACCACCACTGCACCACCAGGGCTCTATTGTGGATCAGAAACTTGATACACACACACACAGACACACGCACACACACACACACACAAAATTATACTTCTAAATATATGCACATGGTCTTCTATTAGACTGAATCAGTCCATGTGTAACAGGCCAGTGTCACCTAACATGTTCTCTTAGATCCAAAGTACTGTATTGCAACAACTCACTGCCCATTGTATTTGGGGACAAGTTTATCTCCTGTTCTTTACAATAGGGTAAGGCAATATGGTAAATTGTATTGAGATACTTGCCCAAAGACACTTAATAGATGTTATGGCTAATTAGATTTGAATTGAAGATCTTTTCTACGTAGAACTTCAAAATACACAGCATTTTTCTTAAGTCCAAAACTGGATTCTGCTTTTGATCCTACAATTTACTGGAGGCTTTTTAGGAAGACAATGGATAGTCATTTGTCTGGGATGGTATAGGGTCTCCTGCTTGAGCAGGAGGTTGGACTGGATGATCTCTGAGGTCCCTTCCAACTCTTATTCTGTAATCTACTTCATAATTAGAGACAAGCTAAAAGCTAAAGGAGTCTTTATTATTTCTGAGACTATCGAGGCATTTAAACTTGTTAGTTTGATGAACGTACATACCCTGTTTCTCCAACAATACGGCCTCCCCCAGTAGGAAGTCCCAGCATGTTTTATAGGCCAGAAATGAAATTAAGCCCCTTCCCCAAATTAAGGCCTATATTAAAACATGCAAAATGGGGGGGAATGGGGGGGGGGCTTGCCATTAGGAAGTACTTTTGTTGCACACCCGGATATGGTGCTACCTGCGTTGACCCTGATATGAAGTGCCCCACCAATGCCGAGGTCAACATTCAAGCTGTTGCCGCCTGCCCAAAGTTGCAAGGGGGGGGAATTAAGTCACCCCCCAAAAGACAACCTAGCCATTTTTTCGGGGGTCAAAAAAAAAAAAAAGACCCGGCCATATTATATGTAGTTGACCTGTTTTCTAACCTAGTTGTTTTCATAAGGGGGCATTAGTAACAAACCAAAGAGTATTCCCAGTTTGATGCCAAACTGCTATGTGATAATTATGGCTGTTTTTTCATGATCATCTGGAGGGGGACATTTAAATATAAAAGCGTGTTTTTTTAAAAAAAAAATTCATAGTGTGTAATCCACACACCCTCCCATCTGTTTCTATATCTCTTGTAGAAATATGGCAGAGTTTTCCTCCAAGCAGCTGAACTATATGCAATAATTCATGTTTGTGTGTTTAGGGAACATCATGGGAGAAAAACAATTTGGAGGTTGATGTAGCACTGCAGGGAGATACGGTAGAAGCTTTATTCGCTCCACTTAAAAATGTAGAGCTGAGTTGAACTAGGGAACTGCTCCTCTAATTATTGAACATATTGAAAGATTAACATTCCAGAGTAATGTGGCTATGGTGGCTATTCCAACTTTCCTTTTGTAATTGAATTATATGCCGAGAAATGGGGTATCTGGGAAAACATCAAAGGACCCCATCTGGACTTTTCTAAAATTCCTTGAGACTAAAAATTGCAAAATGAAGCCCTTGAATAAAAACACCATTAGAGAATGGTGGTACAACAAGATACTTTCCCCCATTTCCACAAATATATAGTATTAGAAAGCATGTATAGTTAAAAAATAAAATAAAATAAAAGAGAGAGAGAGAAAGAAAGAAAAAGAAAGAAAGAAAGAAAGAAAGAAAGAAAGAAAGAAAGAAAGAAAGAAAGAAAGAAAGAGGAAGGGAATTATATTTTTTGTAAAATAGCATTATGAGCGGAGGTTGCTATTTGTTACGCTCACATTTACAAAGAATAATTAGAAAATTCAAATAACCATACCTTTCAAAGCAAATATATCTGACAGGAGCCTTCTCTGATCTTCTGCATCTTGAGATGGCTTTTGCATGCTGAGAAAACAGATATCCTAGCAGTCTATTCTGTATAGGAAAAAGTAAACCTGATCCTTGCATCAGGCATTCTAGCCAATTAATGGGAAGGCATTGGCACGATTAACAAATTCTTGAGAATCTTTTAAGTTTCGTAGTGTTAACATTTGATTAAAGACAGTTCAAACTTAATTACTTGAAACACTTTACCATGTATCCCTTATGACATGTGAACCATCTGGGACTTGTTATATAAAGAGAAGAGAGGAATGTGCTAACTGGCTCAGATTTCTTTCTTTCATTTAGACTCCTAAAATGTTTAAGCTATTGGACATTTCTATCAATGGAGAACAATCTATATTCTTCAGCTGCTGTTTCTCCACTGACTTTCCTTTCAGGTTCCTATCTCCCGGAGGATGTCTCACGATGAAACCAATATCTTTTCCTCCCATCGTTCGACTCCTTCCTTCCTTCACAAGTGGTCCTCATCTGATGACATTCGGGTGGTTGCTCCACACAAACATGGAGGACCCTCCAGTTTTCTGCCTCCAGAATTCCGTAGCTACCATCCCCGTCGACGTTCCCCTGAGGATGAGTTTACTACACTTCGGCAGTTTCTAGAAGCCGGAATGGCTCGGGGCCCTGGCTCCAGTGCTTGCTTCTTCCGTGATGAGATTACAACCTTTATTGATGAAACACCGGTGCCCTCCCCTCACAGCACTCCACGCCACTCACGCCTCCCATTCACAGTACAGCGTGAGAGGCACCATTCCCTAAATGGTGCCGAACTAGAAGGTCAACATCAACAGTGTTCACTGACTGATGGCGAAAACCTATACCTCTGTGCTGGAGAACAGGTGCCTGGCAAATGGACCATGGCAACTCATGGGGCACAATCCTTGCAGGAAGTCAGCCTACACAATGGCACCAAAGGCAATAGCTCTGCTGTGGATTTTTAAGGAAATCTCAGAACTAAAAATTTAGGCTACCATGTTTTTTCTTGATACTCCAAGAGGAGAGGAGTTATGCCATAAGGGAACCTGATGTGGAGGGGAAAATAGTAGTGAGAGGGTAGAAAAACGTCACAGCTGGAGAGCACAATGGCATTCTGCTCTCAGTGGACAATTTGAGTCCAGACCACCCTAGTTAACTGAGGGCACTCTTTGCCTGGTCTCTATCTTAGGTGGCGTTATTAGCACTATCCATTTCACACCTTTCTTAGCTCCACTCATTATGAGAAAAAAAAAAGGGTGATGAGAAGGAATATATATATATATATGGAAGGTATATTCCATATATATATGGAATGTCACGTGTCTGGTTTTTGTTTTAGTGTTAATCATGTTTTTGTGCTATTAAAGTGATTCAGGCTACAAACAGATATGTACTTAGCTGGGAATTAGTGTCCCTAAAAACTACAGGACACACCACAAAGGTATATAAGAGAGTGCTGTCTTCAAGTGCTTAGTCTTAGCAGGACAAACTGGGAAGAATCACCCTCAGCTAACCTTACGTACCAATGAAGTGCATTAAATGTGAAAAGAGGAATCACTTGCAGTGATCATGAAAGTATTTATCATGCATTCCAATGTTGATTGATTATGGGTCATCAAGTCATTGTTGACTTTTAGAGGCCAGTAACTCACACATAATATCTCTTGGAAAGCTTTATCATCCATACATTACAGATGAGTAGGCTAAGGGAGACATGAAAATGTTCAAGAAAGAAATCGACAGTCACCATCAACAGAGACTGATGAAAGCAGGATTTCATAAGATCTTTGACAGCTATCTTTTATCATTATTCCACCACAGATGCAAATGTGAGCAGAGCTAGTGCCAAAAACTGGAAGAAAGATACCATCTATAATCAGCTGAACTTGTCTGAATTCATCTATTCAAAGTTTATTTTTATGTCAGATCTATCCCCAGATGGTAGTAATTAATTCAGGGGAAAGAGAAGAAGGGATTTGTCTTGTGCTGTATTCACAGTTGAAGTATTTCCAGATGATGCTTTTAGTGTGCAGTTAGAATTTTATGAAGGTGAAGATATTATTTTCCATCAATTAGTTTTCCACATTTCCTACAACTATTTTTTTACCAGAGCAAATGCATTAAGGAAAGAAAGATGGAATAGTGGCATGGTGCCTTTTGACTGGTACTACCTAAGAACAACCACTTGGGGATATTGAGTAGGGATATATCATGCTTTGTTCACTCCTATTTTGTGGTAATGGGGGAACATATATCCGTGATTCACCTCTATTTTAGCAGATGGTAGCAACTACCCAATTTTTACTAATATCCCCCAAAAGCTTAAACAGAGTTGGATTTAGTTCGTAATTAGAAATTACTAGGAAGTGCTGGTAGACTAGACCGGGAACTCATAAAACATCTCAGAAGACAGCTGTTGTAAACTATTTGATTCTTATTCCTTCCTTTCACTTCTAATGATCTTGATCTTTAATCCCTTTAAATAATGTCGTGGAACTTGATTTTATATTTTTTCTTTGTCCCTTCTCACAAAATTCTTTAAAACTTTAACAAACCTCTTTTGTAAAATCCATAGGAAAAACATCCAGGGTTTCTCTAATTAAAATGGATATACCAATAACAAATTAAGACAATCAGTTGTTCTTTTGTATGTCCAGTATAAGATCTTTTTCCATATCATTCTTGTAGCCTGTCATTTTTAAATCCATTTTCAAATCAGTCTCAATCTTGTCAAGTAAAACCTTTCCTAAGATCTTATTAAACACAGTCTGTCTATGACAGATATTCTTAAAATTAACTTCTGCATCCATGATTCAAAAATAAGTGTTGGTGTGTCCAATGTTAATTTTGCTTCATTCTGTAAAGTTGAATTTGAGATTTCTCCTTTAATTGTAATTGTTAGTTCTCTCTAATATCCAATCTTTAAAGTCTTACTTATCCTGAAAATTCAATTTTGAAAAAAATAAAATAAAAACAAAAGTATTTTCCTATGGGAAGGATTCTTTATAATTAATTCTAAAATCTTGCTTCATTTGTGCTTAGTCCACTTAGTTTATATGTAACTTTCTAAAATTAAAGTTTTATTCACCTTCTGCTGGTTATTCCCCCTCCCCATTTTATATAATTCTTGAACTTGTAGTTAAAACTTCTTTTGCTAAGGATTTTAGGAAAACTGATCTGATGTGTAAAATCTGTTTGATCCAAAGGTTCCTAATAGATAAAAAGCAATTAAACAATTTCTGAAAATGATTAGAAAGGTAGTATGTAATCGTAGTGTCCTTGCAAAGCTGCTATGGCTTGAGCAAGATGATTCTTGTTTTCCAGAGCTCTCAACCCACCAGACATGTTGTCTTGGTCTCCTTGAGAGGAGCAGTTGTCTGGAGCACTTGTGGGTGATGTCAAGTTCTCTCTTAGAAGAAATATCAAAGAGCCAGTGTACTCACCAGTTCTTCAATCTGCTGTGGTTGTTGGCTCCACTTTTTGCAGAGTCATCGTCAGACTGTCATTTCTTCCTTGGAAGTCACAAATAGGCCTTTTTCTGAACAGATGCTAGCCAATTGCCACTCACATGTTTTCTTAGGTCTCCAAATAATCTAATTAATCACTTCTTCTACATTCTTTCAGCTCAGCCATCCATTCATATCACCTAGCATTAATACCTTTTCCTCAGGACTGCATTCATTTAGAAAGTTGCTAAGTTTTCCCCCGATTCTACTATTACCAATATTAATTAGAATACACTGTCACCAATCTATGAATTCTTAGTCTCATATAGACAACAAAGTAAATGATACTGGCTCATTTTTTTCTAATGTACATTTTATTTGCAATTCACAATTAATTCTGCAATTGTTTTCATTAATTCCACACAATCAAGCTACCTTCATTCAAATTTATTATATCTTTCCCCTTTCTCTTAGTTTCATAGGCGCAACATGTATTTTTTATCAATTTCATTCAACAATGCATGATATGTATCATTTACACTACAAATCACACTGTTTAATATGCCACACTAGATAAACCCATAATTACTTATTTCTACTATTATTGTGGTTTTCACATAAGCTTTCCCATAATGCTTGTTACCAATAATGTATTCCAGTCAGTTTAGGCTCGTTAAGGATAATATGCCACTAGTATAATCAAAGCCCAATTTTACTGCAATTTACACTATTCCAAAATCAAATCCATGGATTTTTAAATGAAAGACGTTCTTGCAAGTTAGCAAACTGTTACAATTACTCACATGTCACCAGCTAAGAGATACTGATGTAGTTTAGCAGTGGCCACTCAGAATGTGCTAAGTACTGCACAGAGATATCAAAAGTTCTGTCCACAATCTTAATAGTTCGGGAGAGTATTTAATTTGAAACACCTGCAACTGGTATTAGAAGTCAATGCGATATGTATTTTAAAAAGACAGAACTTCAACCACACTGTTGTAGTCACCATCTTGACTTTTTTTGACCATGTCACTTAGATACCTCCTATTTAATTTCTATTCTTAGTATTTTCCTTGGTAGTTCAGGAACAAATTGTCTGCTTTCCTCCACCCACAACATTTAAAAAAAACTCAAATCCACTGACCTAGGTGCCTGTTTTTCACATGGTAATGAACTGACTCATATTTTTAACCTTATCTACCATGTTAACAATCTTGATACTTATGGGTAGTTGTATATATATATATATGAATGAAGGGAGGCAACCCTTGCTACTGATGAGAAATTCCCATTTAAAATTGATACTAACATACCAGTCAAGCTGAATTTTCTGACATATTCAGGAAATGCCTGCTAGAAGCCTCTCCTGCCCTCCATCTCTAAAGGGCAAAACTTGAAAAAAAAATGCATGAGATTTTCTTGCCAAACCCAGAAATGCCAAACTTAGAAAACCTTATGCATACCCTAAAAGCTCTTGGGGTAGCTATACAACCAGGGGTGGGATTCTACCCGTTCGCACCTATTCATTAGAACCGGTTGTTAACATTCGAAGCAGTTTGGAGAACCAGTTGTTAGAAGAAATTACTGGCCTAATCCTGTAAGGAAGGCAGGAAGGAAACATTCTGGTGTTGCTTATAGAAACTGCCTCTCCGTTAATCCTTATTACATTCTAGACTTCCTGTCTCAGGAACGTCTCTGGAGTTTTCTCCCCCTCCTTTGCTGGTACTTTGCTTGTGTGGAGTGACCATTTAAAGTTACAATGGCACTGCAAAAAGTGACTTATGACCATGTTTCACACTTATGACTGTTGCAGTATCCCTAGTCATGAGAGGCCAGGCGAGGAGATGTGTGCCTCGATGTGATATTGAGTTGGCCACACCCAGCCAATAACATGATCACCAAGCCATGTCCACCCAGTCACATGACCACCAAGCCATGCCCACCACCTAAGCCATGCCCACAACCGGGTGTTAAAAAATTTGAATCCCACCCCTGTGTACAACTTTCTGCCCAAGGAAGATTTCAATGAGGATTTTGGAGTACACAGAAGAAATGTATTTGGGGAAAAGAGGAAGAACACCAGAATGTAATAAAACACACAGAATTGCAAATAAAATTCATAAAGTTAGTTTAAATGTGCTAGACTTGCATGAATAATTCTGGTTCCAGAATATATATAAAAATGCATTATGGAGTAGATGAATTGAGAGCCACATCTGGGCTTCTCGTTGGATGGCAAGTTGTTAACATTGTTTTCTGCTGTAAAGCACATGGGTTGCGGTGTTAAAGCCACCTTAGGAAGAGATCAGTTACTGTCTTGCACAGTCAAGTTATTCCAACTTCAATGCTCCAGCTGGTGAAACAAAAAATTATCTATTTAACGCATTTTCTCAACTGTCTTATAAATGATAAAGCAGTTGATTAAGTTTTACTGATTAAAGCATTAGATCAAACAATAATAAATTGGAGGTATATTTTGGGAAATAATAGCTGAGTCCTACTCTATTTAAACTCCTAGTTGGGTTCAACTTATCTGGGAGCACCTTTGGTTTGGTTGAAATAAGCCCAAAGCTAGGGATTTCTCAGAGAAAACTGATGACCTGCTATGAACAGCTACATAAGAGTCGTCTTTTTGGTGAGAGGACCAACATCTCTGGGACCTTGGCCAATATGGCATTCTACATCATTACCTGTCATTCCAAAATTAAAGTGGTAGCTACATCCATTATTCAGAACAGAAATTAAACGGAAGGTGCACAACAGTGAGGAAAAATGAGACACAAGGTCGGATAAGGAAATACATTTCAGGAAATTCCAATAGCGAAGGCATTCTGAAGATGGTGAACATAATGGGAAATTTTGCTGCTTTGAATAGTGGTGGTAATATCTACTAAAGCAGGGGGGTGTTTTCTGACAATCTCCTCAAAAAGGACATTTTAATGAAGGACAAACTACAAAAAGGGGCAAGAACTTTCCTATGAAAAAGATAAATGCTTTTTGACAGAGAAAAAACGATGAATAAAAGGACACATGAAAGAGGAATATAAAATAGAAGGTACCAGTATGTAGCTCAGGACTGAACTGTGGTGTCCTTGGTCTCTCTAAGCTTGATTGTTAGGTTGCAGCTGTTTAATTACCCGACTAGGTAACATTAGTGCAGGTGATTGTGGGGTTTGTTCCTTATTTTATATACAGTTCAATTGCCCTCCTTGATAAGTTGTGGATTATGCATTGGTGTTAATCCCCACTTATTTGGGGTATCTGGTTGATGGAGCATATGTGTTCTGCTCTTTGCTATTGTTTTTCTGAATAATGTGTTAATGTGATGCCAAGCTTCAAGGAATTCCCAACACTTTTGGATTTGTCTTGCTGTGTTTCCCAGTTGAAACCATGGATAGGTCTGTCTGCTAATTGGTATTTTTATTAATTTTTCTACAGAACATACATATAAAACCATCAGAAAGATATGTAAAAAAATAGACACAGAGGTGCAAAAAGATAAAGCAAAACAAAGGCTGATTTCCAACTTCTGATATTAAAAAATACTTAAATTCGTTAGTTTTAACACATCAATATAATGTCCATTTTATCCCAAAAAGGATTTTTTAAAAAAAAATATTATCAAATCCATGTATCATAATTGCCACCCAGGGTCACTGAATAGTAAGATGGATGGAATGTACATTTACATAACTAAATAATTTCATATTTTTCCCATTTTCTCCACAAAAAGGCTTCCAAATTCCAGATTAATTTCTTCAGTGACTTTTCTCTCACAAGAGCTATTAATGTAGCCATCATTGCCAGTTCTTCAATAAACATTCATCGACTTAGATATCACACGGTCTTCCCAGCATTGAATATACAGAAGTGATGCTGTTACTTTCTAGTTGGGTATTTCTGGATGTGCTTTGCTAATTTTCAGCCTGTCCTACCTAATGGCCGTTACAGTCTACATTATGTTGTAGCAAACTTCTTACTCTTTCAAAATACTAGGTCTCGGGGTCATCCAATGAAGCTAAATGGAAGCTTCAGAACTGATTAAAAGAAGCATTTATTTACAAGGTGTTATGTTCAAAGAATGATATTCACAGAAAAAAGAGATGCAGTGATATCCATCAGGAGATTCTTTTTTTAGAGTATTATGCAAAATGCAGAAATAAATAAAGTTCACAGCAAAGGAAAAATGGCTATATCTTACTGTATCTACATTTCATATTTCTAAACTGCCCATCTCCCTCAGAGACACCTTACTTCCCACCAAACTATTCACACGTCTATCTTTGCAAACCATCTTTGCTTTTGTGATGTCCACATACATTCATAACCTTTCATTCTTCAAATTTCTCATTTCTTTTTGACGATGTCATTAACTCTACATGGACAAAATCTATACAGTCACTAAGAATCGACAGTAATTTTATGGCATGTGATTGATCAATCATCAACTCTGTCCAACCATGACTTTCTAGTTATACTTTTTCTTGATATTTGCACTCTTCATTTATATAACTATTTTGTTAATTTAATCCTCTTCATTTTCTCTGCAGAACTGATGCATGTCAAACAGCCTCTTCTACAGGTCACTCACCCCTGTGCTCAGTCCACATTCATTCATTAGCCACTCATTCTTAATTGTGGTACCTGTGTCAGACAACAGCTGTGTGTACATATTAGGTGGCAGAATAAGGGCAACAGTACACTGGCTTGTAAGATGGCTTCTGCATTAGAAATCCTAGCTTGCATTGAACAGCATGAAGTAAAACTCAGCTTTGATTGAGCTTGTGGCATGTTATCAGAAGGAAGACCAAGGTTGTTCCTCAAAGCAGATGAGTGCAAAAACTACAGGTGGATTCATTTATTCTACCTGGAATAGTGTTTGGCAAGCTTCTGACTGAAAGAATACAAGAAGAATCAGTGAGCAAAATTCAGGAACTGCAGGATGATGTTAGGCTGGGCAGGGAGTGAGCAAGATAGATAGATAGATAGATAGATAGATAGATAGATAGATAGATAGA
>BLBF01000004.1:8145453-8156778 GCA_015471245.1 Laticauda colubrina | reverse complement strand
AGATAGATAGATAGATAGATAGATAGATAGATAGATAGATAGATAGATAGATAGATAGATAGATAGAATTCTTAATTGGCCAAGTGTGATTGGACACACAAGTAATTTGTCTTGGTGCAAATACTCTCACTATACATAAAAGAAAAAATACATTAATCAAGAATCATAAGGTACAACACCTAATGATAGTCATAGGGTACAACAAGCAATCAAATCATACTAGGAAACAGTTAATATAAATTGTTAGGATACAAGTGACAAAGTCATATAGGCCCAAGTGGGAGGGGATGGTTGATAAGGAGTGATGAGAAGGTTAATAGGAAGAGTAGTGCAGACTTAGTAAATAGTTGGACAGTGTTGAGGGAATTATTTGTTTAGCAGAGTGATGGCGTTTGGGAAAAAACTGTCTTTGTGTCTAGTTGTTCCAGTGTGCAGTGTTCTCAAATGTCATTTTGAGGGTAGGAGATGAAACAGGATGTGTAGGTCTGCTCTGTTACATAGTATAGAAGTGACTGGGTTAAGAGAAATGCAAAAGTAAATTGGGCATAGCAGGACTGAGTTTTTAAGAAGTGTGCAAATGGTAAAACAAAAACAAGAGGCCAAATGCACAGTACTGCAGTTGGAATTTCCTGCAGGTTTGCATCCCTGTCCAGCCAGGGCCAACCAGATGCTGCCACCTGCGGCGATACCATCATCTCTAAAATAACTGATGGGCATCTTCCACAGCAGTCTCAGTTGAATCACCTGTTATAACACAAAGATTGGGGAGGGGGGGAATGAAGGCTCAAGCCCTTTTTTCACCTCTATAGCTGCTCATTAAAAGCCCTTTCAGCTCACGCAGGCAACAGCCCAAAAGCATCTGTCGCAAAATACAAGCCCAAAACCATGCGTGCGTTTTATCCGCAGGCAAAGGCGAACTTCCGTTTAAGCAGGGGTCCCCAAACTTGGCAACTCTGAAGTCTTGCGGACTTCAACTCCCAGAATTCCTGAGCTCACATGACCGGAGGAGGAATTCTGGGAGTTGAAGTCCGCAAGACTTCAAAGTTGCCCCAAGTTTGGGGACCTCTGGTTTGAAAGAGAGCATTTATGGATATGCAGCCCTTCGAAGGCGGGAGCCTTCTCTTGTGCTCCGAGGCGGGAGAGGTCTGCCTGAAGCGTCCATCCAGTCCCTCCTCCCTGCCTTCGGAGAGCTTCTCCTCCCTCGCCCCATGACGGGAACCCAGAAGGCCAGGGCCGTCTCGCTCCTTGGCCAGCCCCTCCGCTTCAGGAGGGCTTCCCAGCCCTGGAAAGGGCCGCTCTCCAGTACCGCACCTTTCCTGTCCTCCTCTTTGGGTCTCCGCCTCCTCCTTGCCTTCCAGCAGGCCCCCTTTCCATCCCAGCCAAGCGGAAGAGCGGAAAGCAGCCGAGGCATCTCTCCGTCTCTCTCCCCGCCCGCCCCCTGCCTCCCAGCTCCGTCGGCAGCTTTGACTCTGGCTTGCTTTCCTTCCTTCCTTCCTTCCTTCCTTCCTTCCTTCCTTCCTTCCCGCGAATCCCGCTTTTCCGGCGTCCCTTCTTCGCCTCGGCCATGCTCTCCTTCTCTCTCCTCCTCTTCGCTGGGAGCTGCGGCTGCTTCTCTTCAGGGTCGAGCCCCGTCGCCCCTTTCGACTCGCTCTACGCCGACGGGGTGCGGGCGTACTTCGCCCGGGACTGGCCTCGGGCCTCCGAGCTGCTCCAGCGCGCTCTCCACAGCTATTCGCAGCTGCAAGAGGCGCGCCGAAAGTGCCGAAGCGGATGCCAGAGGGAGGCCTGTTTTGGGAGCCAGTCGCCTCTGCAGCCGTGGGAGACCAGCTTCTTTGACCGGGTGCTGCAGCGAGCGGAATGCCTGGAGGAATGCCTGGGACGGAGGCTGGGCGGGCAGCCGTCCCGCTACCGAGCCAGCCGCGTCATCCAGCGGGACTTTGAAGAGAGGGAGCCCTACAATTACTTACAAGTTGCCTTCTTCAAGGTGAGCGGCGGGGAGGGCGGGACTCTCTGTGTCCTGCAGCTGCTGATGTGGCTGCCCGTCCTCGGCCACCCTCTTCCACGCCCGCGAGAAGAGCCGCGCAACAGCCTCGCCAGAGGGTTAGCATGCATCGAATACCTCCCTTCCTAAAACTCCAGGAAGCTCAATCTTCGCGTTTTCCTGCAGAGACTCCCGTGGCTTTGAATTTCGACTCGTCTCTTAGCCACCCAGTTTTTGAATACGTTCTTTGCATTCCTGTTGTCTTTCTGTCCTTCCATGCATTCTTAGAGACGGGATGTGAGCGGCAGGTTCAAAGTACTGAAGGGTATGAGTAAGCTCTGTTGAAGACTCTTGAGAGATGGTGGTGGTGGGGGGGGGGGCAATAAGACATTCATCTCAGCCCTCCCACACAACTTTATTTTCACTGCATCTGTATTTTTTGTTGCTTTTTCTTTTTCCATTGAAACCGGTAGTCCGGTCACTGAGTTGCTTTGAAAAAACTTGAGCAAACTCCGGACATCAGATTTTAATTATTTTGTACTGCTGTCTTGCATGAAATGTTGATCCATCTATTGATTTCAAATGAATGAATGAATGCTTTATTGGCCTAGTGTGATTAGACACCCAAGGAATTTGTCTTGATGCATATGCTCTCAGTGTACATAGAGAAAAGATACATTCGTCATGTCGATGTTGGGCTTGGGCTGCCTTTTAAAAAGTACTGGTTGCTGGCCGTTTCAAAACAAAATAATTAATCTCACAGGACCCTAATTTAGAGTTTGTGAGATAATGTGGAATGAACAATAATTTGATAGCCAATGAACGAGCAATAAAATATTGGTTTCGCATTGCTGTTGCTACTGATGTTATATTTATACTGCTTTTTTGTTTCGTCTGTTTGTGATGACAAAATAGTTGGGTGGTGTAATGATGTTAATTTGTGAGAAAACACTATATTCCTCAATCTGTAAAATGTCTCCAGCTGACCTGCTGTTGGCATTCTAGTTGGGGACCATGTTAGCAAAGCTGATCCTACAGGGTGAAAGGTTGGAGATCTTGAATTCCTTTTCGCTTTGGGTTTACACATCATAACTTCATTTTTTTGCCTTGCCCTTGAAGTTTATTAGACCTTCCTTCCTTCCAGGGGTTGGGAAGGATCAGCTGGCATCCATCACTATCTAAGACTGAGAGGGTTTCCAACATTCAGTGTTGGGTGGGTTTTTTTGACAAATTAAAAGGAAAAAAAAAAGAAGAAAGATAATTTAAACATCTGATTTCCAGAATAATAGTCCTCAACTTGGGTTATTTAATTGTGTTTGTTATTGTTGAGCTTTTTGTAGCTAATTTATTTTTTTAATCTGTAGCTGAGAAGACTCTTCTCCATTTCTCAAGTTTGAGGTGACTCCTTATTCCTCTGTTTCCTTAGGCGTTCTCCACCTAGTTTTTAAAAGAGCAATTTTTCCCACCCTAAGTGAGAGTGGCTATGATGATTAGGCTTTATAATTCTAATAAAATAAATAAAACTGCCAGCTGTACTTGTCAGAAAAATGTTAAAGTGTTAATGTGAATTCAACCCAGATGTCACATAGCTGTCAATGCATGTGGGATGAAGTTTCCTGCAGATTGACTCAGAATAAGGATTTTAAAAATCAAATGAGATGGTATATTATAGTTTCATGTGTCTGTGCATGTGTGCCTGTATGTCTGTGTGTCTGCTAATTACAATTAGCATGTAAATTATGATAAAATTATGATACAATTATGATATAATAAACATTATTTCACAGATATTTTAGTCAATAGTGTTATCTAGGAATAAATGGATCCAATCAGAGGGGTTACTGCATTCCTTATTAATGTCCCTGCTCCCAAACTGAGATGATTCCTTTGTGTTCTTCATTCAATCAAAAATGATTTTATTTTCCATTTTCTACAGTTAAAAAAACTGGATGAAGCTGTCTCTTCGGCTCACACATTCTTTGTAGCCAATCCACAGCATCTACAAATGCGTGAGGATATGGAGAAATACCAGCGTATGGCAGGGGTAAAATCTGAAAGCTTTCGGGATCTGGAGGCTCAACCACATTGGGTGAGATATTTTTGGAAAACTGGATGTTATAAAATAGATCAGAAGGGTTGCTGTGTAGAGATTGGGAGTCATGATTCTAAAGGCCTAAGCATATGTTGACTCTCATAGGTAGTTGTGCTGGTTAGTCCTTGCTTTCTAAGGGGTAAGAAAACATTGTCCTCTTATGTTTTTCTCATATTTTTTTCTGCAATTTCTCAGAACAGAACTGCAGCATAACATTTTCTCTATAATTTTAAATAAGCAGAACAGTAGAAATTAGGAAAACTTGCTGATATGTAAAGCAAGGTTTATATGTGCTATATTGTTACTACTTGTTTCTTTCCAGTAGGCTTAATTGTGGTCTCCTTTTTTTAAAATTGAAAATTTGCCTTAACCTTCTTTAAACTATTATTATTATACTTCTGCAATAGTCACAAATGGAACAATTATTTAACAGAAATCATACAACTGTGTTTTTTTGAAAAGGAACTGCTTTTTTATGTTGAATGGTTATCGATCTCTAGAAGTGATGTTTTTGTTTGTATCCAATTTTTCTCTTTTAAAAAACTTTTAAAATGTGTTTTAAATTATTGTTGTAATTGTAGAGCAGGATTTAAATTAAGTAAATGCTTAATAAGGGAAATCCCCCCCAAATTTTTTTGAAAATGATCTGAAAATTTTTGGAGATAATACAGTATGTTCTGCTGAACCACCACAGCAGTAGGAAAAACAGAACAGTGTGGTCACTTGTCATGAGTGCGGGGATACTTCAAAGGTCATAAGGGCAAGGATCAGTTGTAAGTCATTTTTTCAATGCTGCAATAACTTCAAATGATCGCTAAAGGATTGGTTGTAAGTTGAGGACTACTTGTACTCTTGAATACATAACTGTACTCTTCTTTGGGTTCTGTAGCCACCTCCTGAACAATCCCTAGGCTTTAACAAAAGATGGCTTGGTTCTCTCTGACTCTGCAGGTAGCTTATGAAGCTGGGATGCAGCATTATGGTATGGATAACTACCAGCAGGCAGCAGCAAAACTAGAAGAATCGCTCAGAGAGGGACTGCTGGCACTGGAGAATTGCAGAGCTCTTTGTGAAGGGCCTCGAGAAGATGAGGACAACAAGGATGAGACACAACTAGGCCTTTATGAAAGCATTGCGGGTATCATCAAAGGTTTAGTAAAGTATGATGAATTGTGTGAGATGGCAAGTACGTGAAAACTGTAAGGCACTGTCTGAAAGAAACAGCCTTTTTAAAAGGAGATTTGCAGATCTTCAAAGGAATATGTCTCAAAGTTACAGTCAAACAGTTATAAATGGGAGGGGATGGATGATAGGAACGATGAGAGGACTGATAGTAATCGTAATGCAGACTTAATTCAGGCATTGGATATGTTTCCTTGGGAATCTTTTCAGTCTCCAATCTCTGATCCACACTTTCTTATCTTTTTCTAGTTTGCATGACATGGAAGTCTTGCTTGGCCTGCTAAAATTGAGGCCATTTTCCTCCAATCTTTGCTCACCTAAGTCTTTTTAAAAAATAATAATAAACAACATAGCATTCTGCACTTAACTTGTATAGGCAATCAGCACTGCACAAGTTGTCATACTGACACAAGCCAAAACAATATAGATAGGCCAACAAGAGTCCGATTTTGAAATAAATGTCACATTCAAACATTCAAATTTAACATGCATTACTCGAATGGTGAAATAAGAAACACAGAAAATGTAGGAATCTTGCAATACTTGTTCCAGCTGTTTCTGTCATTGTGATGCCAAAGGCCCTTGTGTTTCTCTCTACTTTCCAGCTCATTATGTCCAGGTCTTGAAATGCAGGCAGCAGTGTGTCCTTGATATTGCCACCAAGCCAGGCAGGGTGTCTTCTACAGAAGATTTCATCCCATCTCATTTTGATTTATTGCAATTTGCCTATGACAGAGGTAAGCAAGAAATGAACAGCTGAGAATTAATGTAAAACTCTAGGGTCAAGCTTTGCCAGAATGGCAGATGGAAGAAACATGATGATGAAGATCACTTTCTTTCTTTTAGTTGGAAATCAGACTGTTGCTGCTGAATGTGCAGCTACCTTCCTGCTGTTCTATCCGTCAGATGAAAAAATGCTGGAGAGGTTGAAAGAATACCAAGCAGACCTGGGAAAAGAAATAGCTATTCCAGCCAGAGAGGTAGCCAGCAGCATTTCTCTTATCTGAAATCTTTCTCAGTTCTCTTTTGACAAATTAATAAATTTTTAGTGATAGCATCATAGAGTTGGAAGGGGCCTTGGAGGTTCCCAATAGACATTCCCTGATAGATGACTGTCTAGCCTTTGTTTGAAGATTTTTTTTTTACAAAGGAGAACTTGTCACTTCATGTGGTAACCTGTTCCACTGCTGACAGTCCATCAGTTTCTCCTGATTCTAGTTGGCACCTTATAATTTTCATTCATTGGTTCTGGTCCAGCCCTCTGGGCAATAGAGAATAGGTCCAACCATGCTCTCATCTGTGTGATAACCCTTCTGACTTACCGTTCCTTAAATATTTTTCTATAGATGAAATGTACTCCAATCTTTTAGTTCTTCATAGAGTTTGGTTTCCAGACTATTCACCATCTTCACAGTCATACTCCAAACTTATTTTGATTTGTCACTATCCTTTTTTAATTGTGGGGCCTAGAACTAGATAGAGCTTTCTGAAGGGAGACTTACCAAGGTGCCATAGAGTGAAACAATTGCTTCCCATCATCTGGACTCTGTGCTACCGTTAATACATCCCAAAGTAGCATTTGCCTTTTAGCAGCTGCACCATATTTAATATGTGTTCAACAGGAACATCTAGGTCACTTGCACAAGTACTACTGCTAATCAAATTTTCTTCCACTCTATAGTACTTTTCATTTTTCTTACCAAGATACAAAACCTTATATGTCTCCCTACTAAATTTAATCCTATTCATTTCAACCCACTCTTTAAGCCCATCTAGATGTATTAACATCTTCACTCTTTCATCTAAAATATTAATCATCTTTCCCATCTGCATACTTTGTGTCCTGTCAGTTTCTCATCCAAATCTTTAATAAAAAATACAAGATTGGACCCTGTGGCATTCCTTTCCATATTTCCTTCTATAAATTGAAGGAAGCCACTAATAGGTTCTTACTGGATGCAGGCATTCAACTAAGAATTCATCTAGCAGTAGTAGTAGATGTAGTCTTTGCACTAACCATGTATTAATATATAAATTAGACAATAATATGGTTAGAATTTTGTCCACCAACTCTTATTCATTGCTCTCTGTGTCAATAGTAGAGCTATTCCTTCATAATCCAGGTGGGTTTATGTAGATGCCTTATCTTCCTTTTGCCATAGGGAATACTTTGAGATCAATTACTCTAAAACAAAGGTTTTAATATTCTTCAGTGTTTCAAGCATTTAATTAAGTGGACAATTAATGATAGATCTACAGGATTGAACAAATCATAGCTTTTAAATACCTAGGCATCCACTTTCAATCATCTACTTGCTAGATCAATAAAGCAAAGAACCTTTTCATATGAGCCCCCAAAGCATCCTTTGCAGTTATTAAATATACATGTCAGCATAGTAAAAACTACATTCAAGACATTCAGTTATGTATTTATAAGGATGCTTCTACAGTAGGTTAGAAGCTATCCAATACCAATTTTGAAAGCTATACCCCAGGATCCTTTCTTTTATTTTGTTTTTTTCCCAGCATTAGCTTACAAATTGACAAATTGCCTATTAGAGCAAAAGCAGGTAGATATATAATATCCTTATGAAAATCACAGTATTTTTTTCGGTAGATATAGAAGTTGAATCTGTTCCATATGCACTGCTACACTTTAGAATAAATGAACAATAGAACTCATGACACTAATCATTAGAAATCTTAATTGCTCCTCTGAGCAGAAGCTGATCTTTCTACCCCAATTGTTAACTAAACAGCATTGAGTTACTTCTAATAAGGTTGCTGATTTTTTAACAAATCATAGTTTACAAAGATCATCCTTTACACTATTACTTTCTGTATAAGTCCTGTTATACAGAATATATAATGTTTCATGTGTTATAATATTGTCTACTCTTAAATATTGGTCTGGGACTGCAATAAGGTCTTCACAGTGATTGGCAAGAAATTAAGATAGTCCCCAGTGAATGAATTGGTAAAGCAAAGAGAGGATTGGATAGGCACCAAATTAAAGTGTCTCCAGTTCATTCTTAGCCCATCACCCATAATCCCTCTGGCAAGGAATCTGTGTGTCCTGACTGTCTCTTTCTTCTTTTTCTGATGCTCACGCAATTTGATGACCATGAATCAACTAAGCTTTGTTTAGCTGGCAAGCAGTTGCTTTTGCTTGGGAAGAAAGTGATCTCTTACTTGTTTCAATCTATTGCAGTCCACTTCTTTGATTCCCTGAGGTATAAAACCTAGTGTTAGTTTAGGGAACTGAATTTTCAGAAGTCTAGGATGAAAGTTATGGATAATTTCTCTCTCTTGTCCTCTAGAAGTTCTATCACTGCTGTTTGGCTGTGATAATATCAAAAAATACAGTCGGAGACAATGAACAATATGGAAGAGCTTTATTATTAAGCTTTTGCAAAAGGGAATTCTGCTCATGGCAGAAGACATTTTCCCCAAAAGGACTGGGGTTTATTTATATACAGGTTCAAATATACAGTCTCTGCCCTTTTCCTGGGTTCACAATCTATCCAACTACGTATCTCCCTGCGCCACACCCATACTATTGTTGCGTAACACCTGTTTCCCTGTCTTTGGAAACTACTCTTGTTCTCATGGCTTCTCTTCCTGTTGTGTCCATCTAAACACAATGGATCATTAGCAGGTTTCCGTTGTGTCAGGGTGACCCAGCATCTCTTACATTAATTCTCAAACCAAAATTTCAAACCCCCATTCCAAGCCAAGGACATGACATTTTACTCTTAAAACACAACAAGTTACAAAACATAATATGTTTATTAGATACAGTTATATAATTGTCCAGTCATCATTTAAAAGGTCACATATTGGATAAATATGGAATTTCTTCTATTCTTCATTTTCTCAGGTGTAACTGAAAATATATATAATTGCTACATATAACATTGCCCCAAGTTGCTGTTGACTAGCAGCTTCCCTTCAGGGGCAATAACAACTGCAAGGATGATTGCAGCATGGAGTGGCATTAATCCCTGTCTCTGCCATGACTAGGACCACAAGACCGAAATGTGAAGCTCATTTTGACTATAACACCTAATTTGACCTGAAGGAAGGATTGGTTGCCTGCAGCAAAGATGGTTGTGTATATTTTGTATCTTGTTTTCTTGAACAAAAAACACTCAAATCATTTATGATTTTTGTACATTATTTTATATTATCATGTTGTAACATCTGCTTTCAATCCACAGAATATCCGCCGTTATGTGCAAAGATCCTGTATGGAAAAGAAACTGATCTATTATTATGCAGTACAGCACCTTGATGAAACTTTTAAGGATCCAGTAAGTGGTTATTTCTCTTTGAAGGTAGATTCTTCATGGCCTCCTTGCAACAAAGCTATTATTGATCTCTTCTGTCAAATATTGCTTGATGTAATAGCATATAGGATCACTTTTCTGTCCTCCTTTTCTGATGCCTGAAATGAACTGAATAAAGTTATGCTTTAAGGACATATGTTCATTTATTATAAGCCTTTTTCAGCCAACATCACATAAGACTATTAGGGCAATATGCAAGAAGCATAACAAATATGCTATGTTACAGCACAATAAAATTCTAAAACAATACTAAACTAAAATAAATCAGAAGAATGCTAATTATATACCAAAGTAAACATAAAGCAGCATAGAATTTTAAAATATATGTCAAATAAAGGTCTTTAAAATGATAGCATTTTAATGCTGGCCAAGTATCTATGGAAAAATTGTTTCAAAGGTGGTGTGCTACTACAGTAAAGGTGCTAATTATAGATGGAAGTGTTTCTAAAAAGCTGTTACTGATTGTGTGGGAAGGAGCACACTGCTTGTAGAACTACAGGAAACAGGACAGATGATTTTTTTTCTCTCAGTCTGCTGAAGTTTCACAAATATTTCTGCTGTGTGGAATAGCCAGAAAGTAGGACACATGTGCCTGCTGTGGTGAGGAAGTGTCTGCTCTAATGCAGTCCTGTAAAAAAAGGAAATGGGCCAAATAAACTTAATTTTGTAGTGCTAAATCCTGGATGTGTTTCTTTAGGATTTATGGACTCCTGAGGAACTGATCCCTGAAAGCATGAAGGAGAAACACAGGTAAATTTCAGAGCAGAAACATAATATTATGGATGCAATTCTGGGACATCTTAATGAAAGGCAATGATTCAGAGTTTTTTTTAAAGAATCCTTAAATGTAACAGAATAGAAATTAAAACAGATTTGATTTATTGTTGAGCTATTTAATTAAAGAGGCAGTCTCATACCCTATGGTTATGGCCTTTTCTATATTTGTTTATTAATCCCAAGAGAAGATCAGGAGAAACGAAGTTTGAAGGCCTCACATATTCAACAATGGGATCAAAATGGTGAGTACCAGAAAAATAATTGATAAATGGAGAGAAAGATTATTGTTCCGTCCGGAAAAACGCGAGGTAGACCGGGTTCCAACAGTAAAAGTCTTTATTTCAACAATTATTGTAAAACGGAACGGTTTGGCTCTAGCCGCGGCAGCCTTTATATACGGCTAGCCTGCCGGCTTGTAGCCAATGGCGGTTACTTGATTTTGCCGCCTTTTGGCGGCTCTTTTGGATTGGTTCCTAGTGAACCAATCCCTATGGCGGTTTTTCTAGCCAATCACATTTGAGGATTTGGAGTCAACTATTTTATACAGAACACCCCTCCCCCCTTGGTTTAGTCCTATGTGGTGACGTAGTCGCATAGGTAGGTGGGGCTTCTTCTGATTCTACTGGACTTGTGCGATTCATTTTCGCTGGAGACTTCAACCGGTTCGGATGGGGTTGCTGTCTCTCCGGCTCTTTTCCATGGAACCGCCTGGAAGGATGAGTCGGCCATTTTGCTACCGCTTGAGTTTCTCAGGCTGGTGGTTTTGCCGCTCCCTCCTGGTTTCTCCGGGCAGGTCGAGCTGGCTCGGCTGGCCCCTTCGTCTGGATTTTTCTCGCAAGTCTCATCTAACCGTAAGTTTCCTTTTTGCTCTTTTTGATTGGTTAGATGTTCTGGGTTTATTTTAAAAAGTTCTTTATTATTTTCTTGTATTCCCCCCCCCCCTT
>BLBF01000004.1:8072750-8145353 GCA_015471245.1 Laticauda colubrina | reverse complement strand
CTTCCATTCCCTGCCATCGTCTACGGTTAGTCGGTAGGACCGGGGGCCTGTGAGTTGTGTGATTGTGGCTGGAAGCCATAGGGGCTCCCCGGTGAAATTTTTTGCGTAGACTAGGTCACCGATTTTAAATGTTCGGAAACGGCTGGAGGAGTCGGGGGGTCTTTCCAAAGTGTAATTTGGGTGCAACCTGTCTAATTGCGACCTAAGTTTTCTTCCCATTAATAATTCCGCTGGGCTTTTGTTGGTTACAGTGCTGGGTGTGATATGTTGGAGGGTGAGTAGACGGTTAATTTTATCCTGGACATCCACAAGGTCCATTTTCTCTAAACCTTCTTTCGTAAACCTGACCATTCTCTCTGTCCTTCCATTTGCTGCCGGGTGGGCCGGCGCGGTCAGTGCATGGCGTATACCTAGGGATGCTAGGTATTGTTCAAATTGGATGGCGGTTAATTGTGGCCCATTGTCGGACATTAGGACATCCGGCAATCCATGGGTTGCGAAGAGTTTGTTAAGTTGTTTAATAACCGCCTCGGTTGTCGAAGATGCCATTACTACAACTTCCAGCCAATTTGAGTATGCATCTATGACAATTAAAAAGGTATGCCCCGTCGTAGGACCCGCGAAATCAATGTGGATCCGAGACCAGGGGCCCCATGGGGTCTCCCAGTCCCTTATGGGTGCTTGTGGTGGGGAAGGCCTGGATTTTTGACATTTCGTACAAGTAGCAACCCAGTATTCAATGTCTTTATCTAGACCAGGCCACCAGACATAGCTTCTAGCTAGGCTTTTCATTTTTATAATACCAGGGTGGCCTTCGTGAAGCATACCCAACACTCTAGTCTGTAGTTTAGGAGGAATTACTATCCGATCACCCCACAATAAACAACCTTTTTGAATTGAGAGTTCAGTTTGTCTGGTCCGGAAAGGTTTAAAGTTTTCAGTTTTATGGTTTTCCGGCCAGCCTTTACCTACCCAGTTTAATATGCGGGCAGTCACTGGGTCCTTTGCGGTGGCTCTGGCGACATCGTTTGCAGATATTGGTAGTTTGGGGAATGTCTCTATTTGCAGGGTGGTCATTGTTGGCGCCGGGTCTTCCTCCGTCGTTGGCAGCGGTGCTCTGCTTAATGCGTCTGCATGGGAGATTTGCTTCCCGGGTCGGTGTGTCAATGTGTAAGAGTATGCTGCTAGGAATTCTGACCATCTAGTCATCCGCAGGGATAAAATGTTCAGTGTAGGCTTGTTTCCTGCCAGAATTCCTAACAACGGTTTATGGTCCATTACAATAAAAAATGTTCTTCCATAAAGGTATTTGTGAAAACATTTCACTCCGGCGACGATTGCCAGAGCTTCTCTGTCTAGTTGACTATAGTTGCATTCTGTTTTAGACAGAGTCTTTGAGTAATAAGCGACGGGTGCCTTTCTCCCATCTGGCAATTGGTGGCTCAGGATGGCACCGACTCCAAACGGTGAGGCGTCGCAGGTGACTGTCAATTGAAGTGTGTTACTAAACTGGATAAGAACAGTGTTTGATGTTAATACATTTTTATTTTCTGGAATGCCTTTTGCTCTCTATGACCCAAGTCCAATTAGTTTTCTTATCCAGCAAATAGTGTAATGGTTCCGCTATTGTCACTTTGTGGGGGAGGAATACGTTATAGAAGTTTATTAGACCCAAAAATGCCTGCAATTCCGTTTTGTTTTTTGGTTGTGGTGCGTCTTTAATGGCTTTGACTTTTTTTTCAGTAGGGTGTATACCCTCTCCGTCAATTAAGTAGCCCAGAAATTCAACGTGATCAGTCATTAAACAGCATTTTTCTTTTTTAACTTTCAGACCGGATTCTCTAAATTTTGTTAGTACATCCCTTAGTCTTTTTTCTAGTTGGGTTGTATCTTTAGCCGAAATTAGGACGTCGTCAAAATATGGTACGACCCCTTTTATTCCATTTAATAGGCATTCCATGAGGCTTTGGAAAACGCCTGGGGCAACACTCACTCCAAATTGAAGTTTGTTACACTTGAATGCCCCTTTGTGAGTCACTATTGTCTGTGCCTCGGCCGTTAAGGGGTCTACTGGAAGCTGTTGGTTAGCTTGTGCTAGATCTAGTTTGGCAAAAATCTTTCCTCCCTCGAGTGAGTGTAGCAAATGTTTTACGACTGGCACCGGTATGCGCTTTGTTGCAGTACATGGTTCCTTGTAGTCTCAGCAGATGCGTACCGACCTGTCAGGTTTAACCGGTGTTACTATTGGTTTCTCCCATTTAGCATGGTCAGCAGGTTCCAAAACCCCTTGGTCAATTAATTTATTCAACTGTTCCTCTATTTTTGCTTTTAATGCAAAGGGAACTCGTCTGGCCTTTAATCTTCTAGGGGCCACCTGTGGGTCTAAATTAAAGGAAATTGGGGTCCCCCGATACCTGCCTAGGGTGCCATCGAAAACGTCCTGGAACTCGTGGATCAGGTTTTCTTCCCAGTCGGTTGCGGCCACTGGGTCCACTCCGGTCATTCTGATGCCCAATGGTGCGAACCATTCGATGCCCAGGAGGCTGGGTCGGTCTCGGTCAACTATTGTCAGAGGCAGGACTTCGACATGCTGCTTGTAAGCGACTCGGAAATGTCCTAGACCTACCACAGGGATTTGATTCCCCTGGTAGTCCTTCAGAGTTAATTTTTGTTTCTGGAGTTCTTTTAGTTTGATATTTGGGACCAGTTGTCTGATTGTGTCCCACGACACCATTGACAGGAAAGACCCAGAATTGACTTCCATCTCACAGGGCCTTCAATTTTTACAATGATTTTAACTTTCTTTCCGCTTTCCGTCTGAGCGCTTCCGATAGTGACAGTTTGATGGGTCTTTTCTCGGTTACTAAGTCGTTTGTTGCGCTCCCACTTTCTCTCGGCTTGTTTCGATTCAGTTTGTGGGGGAGAGTTACTGCGTCTGTTAGGGCTGTTATTTTTTCGATTCCTTCAGACTTTGTCGATGTGTCCCCTTTTCTTGCAAGCTCGGCAGATGGCATCAAGGAATCTGCAATCGGCTCGAGGGTGGTTCCCTCCACAACCGGCACATTCCCGCCAATTTCTTTTTCTGCGCCTTTTTTTGTTGGCGTACAGGTGGTGGACCTCATTGTCATCCTCTCCGGATTCTGATGTCTCATCAAAATCTTCATGGTGTGTAGTGGCGGGAAATTGCTTCTTCCCTCTGGTTAGGCTCGTTTCATCATTATTCACGTTCATTTGTTTCATGGTGGCCGCTGACTTTTTCGCGGCTTCTGTGGCTGTAGCTTCTGCAATTGCTTCAGCTACAGTTATGTTGGGTTTATTTAGCAATTTACTTTGTAAATTAGAGTCTTTTAAACCCAGTACCACTCGGTCTCGCATGGCTTCATCTAAGTTCAGGAACTCACACGCTCCCCCCAGTTGTCGGAGGGCTGCCACAAAACCAGCGATGGTCTCACCTTCTTTTTGGTCCCTTCGGTAGAATTCGTGCCGTTTGATGAGGTTTGACACCATTGGTGCGTAGTGAGCTTTTAACATTCGCTGGAGTTCGGGCCAGGTCATTTGTTTTACGTCCCTGGGCTTCGCCAATGCTTTGGCCATCTTGTACACAGTTGGTCCGCAATGCATTAAGAAGACAGCCCTCTTACGCTGGTCTGAGATCTCTTCCATCTCGTTACTTTCCAAGTACATTTGGAAACGGTCTACGTAGGATTCCCAATCTTCTTCATTGGGATTGAAGGGTGCGGGCGGTGCATTATTTCCGGCCATCACTTCAAGCCTGGATTTCAATTCGCCGCGTGCACAGTCTCACTTTTTAGGACGATCCCACCTTTGTCGCCAGTGTTCCGTCAGGAAAAACGCAAGGTAGACCGGGTTCCAACAGTAAAAGTCTTTATTTCAACAATTATTGTAAAACGGAACAGTTTGGCTCTAGCCGCGGCAGCCTTTATATACGGCTTGCCTGCCGGCTTGTAACCAATGGCGGTTACTTGATTTTGCCGCCTTTTGGTCGCTCTTTTGGATTGGTTCCTAGTGAACCAATCCCTATGCTGGCTTTTCTAGCCAATCACATTTGAGGATTTGGAGTAAACTATTTTATACAGAACAATTATCATGTTTCTTCTTCTTATCATAATGAGGGAAGAGGGAGACTCCAGCAGGATGACTCCACAGTTTCTCCTAAAGATGAGATGGAGGAAGTCTCCTTCCCAGTACTGAAGTTCACCTGCTGAAGCATGGAATTTTTTGGGATTCCAGTTTACCAGCTTCCACAGAGACCCAAAGGGATGGTAAGGCGATAGAACTTATCTCAGCACCAATGATGTATTCAGAATACCTACTGGGCAGAGAGGCATATCAACAATAGGATGGCCACAGCTTCTCCTCCACAGAGAACTGTCCTCAGTTTGGATGTCAACCAATAAATCCTAGTTCAAATAAAATATGGTTTTCTCCATCTTATTATCCTTCAGATATGTTGATATACGACTTCCATCATGCTGATTAAGGATGGTGGGTACTATATTTCACCATATTTGGAAATATTGGTTTGGCTAAGCAGAAAGGAGAAAATAACTTTGAAATTGGACAACAGCTGGATATCAGCGGGTCACAGTGTACCTCACTATGATAAGATGCATTATATTTTTGTTTAAATTAATACAGTGATTCCTAAATGTGCATTTATTCAAAAGATTCATTGGTCAACTCTTTATGTGTTAGTTTGTGCTGCGTGTGTTTCTGTATGTGTGTGACACAGACAGAAAGGCAGATAGACAAAAAGACCAGGGAGGACAGACAACAGAGACAGAGATGGATTCTCTGTTTGACTATAGATAGTTCTTGATTTATGACTGTACTTGTACATGAGTCAAGGGTGATGAGTGCTGTAGGGACCTTTATCTCAGTTTTTCCAACACTTTGGAATTCTATCACAAGTGAGACAGTAGCAGCTATGATTTTAGTGATTTTAAAAATATATAATCTGACTATTTTGAAATTTCAACAGTTGCTAAGTGGCTCTGGATACTAGCTGCTGCTAATTCTATTAAATGGATATCTGTTTTTAATTTAATTCAGATATTACTTTTAATTTTTCATTGGAAATCATGTTGAGCCTTGAAGAGGCAACATTTTAAATGAATAATACAGCATAATAATAAGACCATGCATATCAAGGTACCCGTGATAACACTTGAGTCAGTAACACAGATATATGAGCCTCTGTGGCTCAATGGTTAGACTGCAATACTGCAAACTACTTCTGCAGCCAGTTGCCAACAATTTGGCAAGTTCAAATCCCACCAGGCTCAAGATTGACTCAGCCTTCCATCCTTCCGAGGTGGGTAAAATGAGGACACAAATTGTTGGGGGCAATAAGCTGAGCTAACTCTGTAAACCACTTAGAGAAGGCTGTAAAGCACTGTGAAGTGTTACAAGTCTAAGTGTTACATGATCAAAACTCAGAGTCTTGGCAACTGACTCCTATTTAATGACTTTTGCAGTGTCCTGGGGTCATGTGATCACGTTTTGCGACCTTCTGACCAGCAAAGTTATTGGGGGAGATTAACAATCATGTTACTAACTTAGCAACTGCAGTGGTTCACTTCACAATTGTGGCACAAAATATTGTAAAACGGGGCAAAATTCACTTAACAAAATTTAACTTGTCAATAAAAATGTTGGGTTCCATGGTGATCATAGGTTGAGGCCTACAAGTATGTTTCTTCTTTTATACTCATGGATGAACAGTAATGTTTGATTGCATCTCTATATACACTTCTGCCCTGCTTATTCTTTTCCAGAACGGCTACCTTTTGAGGACCTCACCATCACCATGGATTCTCACCAACTCAATGGTACCCAGAGGGTGGTCTTTGACAGAGTCCTGACTGAGTCAGAATGCAAAGACATCCTCCGTCTGTCCAAGGTGAGGATAGGAGCCACCAAAATGCCCTGCGTGATCAGGTCTGACAGAAAAAGAAGCTTTTCACTGGTGAAGGGCAATCCCAAGTCTCTCATAAGTTTGTGCGTGTTTTAGGCAGCTGGAGGAACAGGAGATGGCTATCGTGGCAGACGCTCCCCTCATACTCCACATGAGAGATTTGAAGGCTTAACAGTGACAAAAGCTTTGCAGGTAAAAGCCTTAAGGATTCTAGAATGAACTAAGTTTCTCACCCTGGAGTAGGGGTTTCCAAACTTGGCAACTTTAATCCTGGCAAAGGATTAAAGGCAAAGGCTGGCAAAGCTGTCTGGGGAATTCTGGGAGTTGAAGTCCACCAGGATTAAAGTTGCCAAGGTTGGAGACCCTTGCCCTGGAGGATTTTTCCCCTCCCTCACCCCCACTTCAGTTTCACAGACTCTAGATATAAATATACATTACAAAGTTAATATTCAAGAAGGGTGGGGACAAATGCACATCTTCCTCTTCTTTTTCCCAAAATTTAAACGATATGTATTATGCAAATAAATGTGAAAATATTTCCAGTTGCTATTTTTTGGGGGAAAGGAAAGTACAAGTCTCAACTGAGAACTAAACAAATGCTTTAACTTTTCCTTCTTTCTGAATCAAAGCAAAATTACTCTGTAAATCATAGTTGGAATCTTTTTATACAAGATTCCAAATATGCACATGGAGCACCTCATAGAGGAAGCAGAATGGGAGATAGGATTAGAATCAGGTGAAAAGGAGATCAGGTTGGAGCAAATATACGGTGTGTAAAACAATACAAAACTTGTTTCATTTTCTATGTTTACTTTTCTTTTATTGACCAAAGAAAATATGGCAAAAACTAAGAAAAATAAAATTAAACGGGTAAATAAGGTAGTAATCAAAAAGCAAATAAAAAAGCAAATTAAATTAAACTTTGGGAATGTAGTTCTGCTCCATGTATGGCCATATCTATATAGCGAATACACCATAGAGCTTGTTTCCAGAGTCCATATTGTTCATCCTTTACCTAGGAATGTCTCAAGATCAGCCTGCGGCCTGAAGTGCCTTGCTAGTCCTTCTCTCCAGAATATGTATTTTCCACTCTAATCCCAGCTCAAGATTTTCTACTTGGGCAATGCATGGTACAGAAAGGAGGAGGAGGAGGCTGAAGTGACCTGTTTGGGGTGATTATCTGCTCAACCCTAATTGGCCCAACAAGTGAAACCACCTCTTTCTGCCTGGCCTCTGGGTTTTCTACCTATTTTGCAGTCCTAGTTTGCCAACAAGGGAGACCTAGAGAACAATTATTATCAATAAATTTTGGGAGACAGTGGAATATGGGAAGTGGGAAGGCTGGCATGCTATGGTCCATGGGGTCACAAGCAGGCAGACACAATTTAGTGACGATGAGATAAAAGAATTTAAGGACATTTTATGACGGGGGGTGGAATCTTCACTCAATTCTCATTTTTTTTAAAATAAAATGAACATTTGTATTTAATATCATTTATCAAGGTGAACAAAAAGTAGAAAGTGGAAGCAGTAAAGGAGTTAGGTTTTTTTTCTCTCTCACTTTATTGATACTTTATAAAATAAATACACAATTAACTGACAGCCTAGGGCATGGGTGCCAAACTCATGGTGTCATGTTGACATCACATGATGTTTTGCGATTTCCACCCCCCCTCCCTTTGTGGAGATGTGGTCTGCACATGATGCATCTGGCCTGCAGGTTGCCAGTTTGACACCCCTCGTGTCAAAAGAAAATTGTCACCATCTGAATTTCTTCTCTGACTTGATGTTAGAGAAGCCATCTCTTCCACCCTATTTTGTTAAGAATATTAATAATGGGTCTTTATCAGTTTTCTTTTGCATAAATGTCCCTGGATCTTCCTGAGATTTAATAAATTAAGTATTGCACTGATTTGTTTTTCTCTTATAGCTGGCTGAGGAGAGTAGTATGAACTGGAAAGATACTAAACTTCTCCTGCAAGCCAGTGAGAAATCCCGGAAAATTGTGGAATCCTATTTTACTCCTGGGAAAAATCTCTTTTTTTCTTTCACACATCTTGTGTGTCGCACAGCTGCAGATGGTAAGGAACTCTTAAATACTTTCTTGAGATATGCAATGTAAGAGTTCCATGTTTATAATCACAATTTGTAATGCAGCTCATTCTAACATGGTTATGTGGTATTGCTGGTAAATTTATTGCAAAAACTATCAATCAATTGAAGTTATACAAAAGGAAAATAATGCAGCCTATTCATCTTGGAATGCGTAGTGAACATAGATTTGGTTATATAACTTTGGCAAATGCATCTGATGTTTATTAATAAAGCAGTAAATATCAGAAACAAAAACATGTCTAGGGATATTCAAAATATGCCACTTTCTCATGCTTTAGTTTACGAGCAAAATTTCAAATATGAATTCTGATTTTGAGCTGAAAATTAAAAATCCACTGTTTTGTGATATTAAGATTATGATTTCATTTTAAAGCATATAAAGAACCATGGTGATACAGTGGCACAGTGATTAGAATGTAGTATTGCAGGCTTACTCACTGCTTACTCCAGGAGTTTGATTTTAAACGGCTCAAAGTTGATTCAACCTTTCATCCTTCTGAAGTCGGTAAAGTGAGGACTCAGATTGTTGGGGACGATAAAGCGGCTGACTCTGTAAATCACTTAGAGAGGCTGTAAAGCATATAAGTATATAAGTCAAAGTGCTATATATCAAATACAAAGTCCCATAAACTCATATCCACTAAATACACCTTTTTCAATCCAGGAAGAGAAGCCCATACCTATATAAAATAATCTTACATTGTCAGTGTTAGCTGTGTTCTAGAATGGATCCCATTTTTTTATTTGGCACCAGAATGTCTATATATTTTGCAACTAGGGTTATTAATAGCATATTCATGAATTCAGTACAATACAGGCTGTGTTGACAAAAATGTGTGACATATACTGTATATACTCGCATATAAGCCGACTTTAGAACGCTTTTTTTCCCCCCCCAAATTTGGGGGTCGGCTTATACGCGAATAAATCTGGCTGCCCGATTTCGCGCAATGAGAGCCAAGACTATCATCGCCTTCACCGGGCAGCGGCTTCGTGCAATGAGAGCCAAGACTCTCATCGCGCGAAGCCGCTGCCCGCAAAGGCGAAGAGTGTCTTGGCTCTCATTGCACGAAGTCGGGCAGCCAGATTTATTCGTGTATAAGCCGACCCCCAAATTTGGGGGAAAAAAAAAGCGTTCACCATGGTATTTGGGGGTCAGCTTATATGCGAGTTTTTTCAAAAATCCTCATTTGGGGGCAGTTTTTAAAGGGTCGGCTTATATGCGAGATCGGCTTATATGCGAGTATATACGGTAACTATGCAAAACATTGTAATTGCAAAACAAATTGGTGAAGAGTATATAGTTATATATGTTTTATTCTTTTAATTTATAGGATGGATTTATAGTTTAGTTTTGCAATTGCAGAGGAAGTAAAAAGTTATGGTGCTATTTGAAATTTCCATTTTTTATCAATTTAAAATGTGCTAATTGTACATGCACATGTGTACCAGTGAAGAAAGGCAGGTTTAAAAATAACGATCATGTGGTCGATGAGAATGATTCTTCCCAGAACGTACATAGTGAAAAGTAGTCTACATTAAAACAAAGATAAGAAAACTGTGGGTTTTCTGCCATCAAATCCTGAGGTCAAAGGAAAATGTAGAAGAAAGAATTGCAGAACTAATCCTCCATGAAAACACTAATCCACCACACTGAAATACTTAAGAGCCAGGTGGCACTATGGTTACAATGCAGTACTGCAGGCCAGAAGTTTGAATGCCTCAGGGTTGACACAGATTTCCATCCTTCTGAGATTGATAAAATCCCAGATTGTTGGGGGCAACATGCTGACTCTGTAAACTGCTTAGAGAGGGCTGTAAAAGCACTGTGAAGCGGTATATAACTTTAAGTGCTATTACTATTGCTAATGAAGCAAGGAGGGGGGGAGAGGGGGGAGAGAGAGATGGAGTAGCAGGAGAGAAACAGCTTCAGTAAAACTAATGGAGGGACGTATTGAGTGCTATATGGTTAAGCCAGATAAAGCAGTCCTATGATAAGCTGGGTCTCTGCTTGAAACTGAGATTTTGCTTTCTCTCCTAAGTCATCCTAGCTGAAACATTGAGAGGAATTTTGCTGGAGGAGAAATGGAGAGCAATATACATTTTTTAAAGTCTCAAGCCAGTTCCATCCCACTAGAATTAAAATAAAGGCAGTCCTTAACTGATGACCACAGCTGGGACCAGTAATTCTGTTGCTAACAAGGTGGTTACACCCAATTTTATGATCTTTATTGCCATAGATATTAAGCAAATCACTGCAGTTGATTACGTGAATTACACATTGTTGAGTAACTCCAGCTTTTCCCATTGACTTTGTCAGAAATCGGCAAATGGTGGTAACCCCAGGAAGCTGCATAAATGCATGTCAAATGCCTGAATTTTGATCCCCAAACTGCAGAGATGCTGCAATGGTTATAAATATGCAGGCTGGTCATAAGGCACTTTTTTTCAGTGCAATAGTAACTTTGAACAATCACTAAATGTAAGCAAGAGTGGGATTCAAATTTTTTAACAACCGGTTCTGTGGGTGTGGCTTAGTTGGTGGGCATGGCTTAGTGGTCATGTTATTGACTGGGCATGGCCACCTCAATATCACTCACATTGAGGCATGTATCTCCTCACCTGGCCTCTCCTGACTGTGGGGATACTGCAACAGTTGTAAGTGTGAAAAATGGTCATAAGTCACTTTTTTCAGTGCCATTGTAAGTTTGAATGGTCATTCCACACAAGCAAAATACCAGCAAAGGAGGAGAAAAAAACTCCAGAGAAGTTCCAGAGACAGGAAGTTTAGTCCTGCCAAGAATGTAATAAGGGTTAACAGAGAGGCAGTTTCTGTAAGCAACACCAGAATGTTTCCTTCCTGCCTTCCTTACAGGATTAGACCAGGAATTTCTCCTAACAACCAGTTCTTCGAACTGCTTAGAATGTTAATAACCGGTTCTAGCGAATAGGTGCAAACTGGTAGAATCCCATCCCTGAATGTAAGTCAAGGACTACCAGTACTATGTACTGTAAATTCTGTAGTTATAGAAGAAAATGAGGAATCAGCCTTTGGGTTTCTTTTGCCAATTGAGCAATAAAATCAAAGAAATAAAACAGTTGCAACTTTTGTTGTTCTTCCTTAGGAGAACAGGAAGGCCGTATGGATCTCAGCCATCCAGTCCATGCTGATAATTGCCTCTTGGATCCAGAAGGAAACACTTGCTGGAAAGAACCCCCTGCCTACATACACCGAGACTATAGGTAATAGTTTCAGAGTGAAAACTGATATACTATATGTATCTCACGCTGAGCCTGTGATACTTAAATTATTTAGATACACATTTCATTTTGCAATTTGTAAGGAAGGGAGTTTATGTTGATTGTGTCAGGTGAGGTTTCATTCAAAATACAAGAAAGAAACCCTTAGACTCCATTGTTATAGAGAAAAGAACTTTTACTGGAAATCAAGTGGTAGCATCAAAAGCATTCAAGATCTGATGCGTTAGGCACAAAAATCACATATATAAAGTTATGGCAACGTTCTCACCCACAATAGTTCAAACTGACCATCCAATCTGAAATGTGTATAATGTGCATAATGTCATGTAGGGCGTCTTCAGGTGGTGTTTAAGAAGTGATGATAAGAAGCTACAGCTGCGCAAAAAGCAAGTGAGAAAGTTTTCCAAAGTTTTACAATTCACCATCTCAAGCCTCCAGCACTCTTCCCCCTCCCACAAAGCCCAATTAATTTTTCCTCCCCCCACCCCCATTTCTATGGCAACCGGAAAGACAAGCAGAAGAAGGATTCTTTTTTTTTTTTTAAAGAATTTTATTAATTTTTAATAAAACAAACATAGACAAACAAAACACAAAACATAAAAAACATAAAATATCTTTTTGGACGGCAGTTTGATCCCGAGTTACATCTTTTTGTACAGACATAAATTCAAGTTCATGCTTACTTTTATATAGCATTCCATTTCTTATTTACTATTTTACATTTTCTATATATTATATTTATTTCATCTCAATTTAAATCATTTTACTTATATCCTTTGTCTGTCCTGTTTCAGCTGTCTATTATCTTTTCTCATTAACACAAAATTTCTTCTGTAATGACTGATTGGAGTATAATGCCTTATCATACTTATCCTTCCCCTAGTTTTAAAGCAAGAAGGATTCTTGAAGGCTGACAGGTTGGTTGATGTGGCCAATATACCACTGAAACTGTTTAAGCTTCTGGCAGTTTATAATGATGTAGTGATTAGTGGTTGCTTGGGTACTAAAGTAAGAATTTTGAATTTATTTATTTTAAATTCATTTGAAAGATTCTCTATCTCCAGTTACATCTGCCTGGTCCACCAAAATGGGAAGGCAGGGCATGTCTCTTTTATTAAGGAAATACATCTGGTGGGACCAAGAAAAAGGGCCTTCTCCATACTGGTTCCCTCCTTGTCAAACATCATCCCTGTGCAGATAGGATTGGCCCCACCCTTGTTACATTTCTGAAAGACCCAGAAGGTTCTGACAGTGGGCTTGGGGGTTTTAAATTATAGTTCTTTATTGTTTTGAATTCCCCATGTGTGAGTTGGGTAGCCATATAAATTTGTTTAATAAATAAATATTTCTCAATATTATACACTGTTGTTTTTAAAAGGGACTTGTCTTGGGATAGATGCTTATAAGATAACACAGTTGTTGTCTTCTTGACCTAACAAGCATACCCAAAGATAACACAGTGAAATCCAACCAAATCCAATTTTTAATGCAGGGGTTTCTAATCTGAACAACTTTAAACTTGTGGATTTCAACTTCCAAAATTCCTCAGCCAAACCCAAGTGTCATGTATTTGCTTGCACCTACTAGACAGAATCTTGCCAGACTAAAGCCCATGTCACACTGCACCAACGGATGGAAAGAGGATGTAAAATGGAGAGAAACACTTGCCAACTCAAATCTGCTCCAGCGGAAAATGGACACAGGGAGGAAGCGAAACGGACGTGGAACGGACGCCCAGTGTTAGTAGCACAGACGGAGAAAGGATGAAAGCGGATGCAGCTCGCAAACAAAGCATTTAAAACGGGAAAAATGTTCGCAGAGGGGACCTATCTCGGATATTAAGGATGTCTAGAGGATGTCTAGAGGATGCAAAAGGACACATAGGGGAAAACCTATGTTGCCTATAAAAAGGGGGAGGAACTCACCTGGATCTCACTTTCAGACCAGCAGCCCTGCTGTGCAGACCTCTGCAGCCTTCATCTGGCTCTTGCTCTTCCACAGCATCCATTGATGTCCGCCATGGATTGTAACACAGTCCTTTTGGTAGCCACCATCGTTCTGCAACAGTGCGAAGCCATCTACAGCTCTTTCAACTGTTCTACGGGAAGAAAAGGAGGCGCCCAAGAAGTGTCTGGGTCTGAGGATGGATCGGGAGAAGAGCCGAGTACGGACTGTACAACAAGCTGATGGTGGAGCTGAGGAACGAAGACCCTCATACATTCCAGAACTTCATGAGGATGCCTCCAGCCATGTTTGACGAAGTTGTGGAGCGGCTGAGACCCAGGTTGATCAAGGCAAACACCAACTTCCGGCCCAGCCTGGACCCTGGGCTCAAGGTGGCACTGACTCTGCGCCACCTGGCCTCAGGGACCACGTACAGGAGCATGCAGTACGGCTGGAGGGTGCCACACAACACCATCAGTGTTGTGGTCAGAGAAGTGGTGCAGGCCATCATCGAAGAATACAAGGAGGAGCTGTTCCAGTGCCCCTTCACTGAAGAAGGCTGGAAGAAAGTTGCAGAGCAGTGGTATCAGAAGTGGAACTTCCCCATACCGTTGGAGCTATAGATGGGAAGCACGTGGCCTGCAAAGCTCCAGCCAAGTCGGGGTCCACTTATTTCAACTACAAGGACTTCTTCAGCATCATCCTCTTCACCATGGTCGATGCTGACTACAAGTTCATGTACATCGATGCTTCAGGCAATGGCTCATCTTCAGATGCCCAGGTATACAACGCCAGTCACCTCAAGGAGGGGCTGGAATGCAATCTCATCATGGGCTTCCCAGATCCAGACCCCCTGCCCAACGACACGCAAGATGTGCCCTACTTCATCATGGGGGATGACGCCTTCTCCCTCAGAACCTACCACATGAAGCCTTACACTTCCAGACACCTCACCCATGAAGAGAGGATCTTCAACGACAGGCTGTCCAGGGCAAGGCGGGTGGTGGAGAACGCCTTTGGCATCCTGGCCAACAGGTTCCAGGTACTTCTCACCACCATGCAGCATCGCCCAGAGACCGTGAGGAGGATCGTGGAAGCTTGCTGCATCCTGCACAATCTCATGCGTACCCACTACCCAGTGTTGCAGAACAGGAATGGAGGCAAGGGCAAAACCTGATAGACACTAAGGATGTGCAAGGCCCCAACAGAGCTTCACGTGAAGGGAAGAAGCAGCGCAACCTCCTGAAACACTGGTGCAACTCCCCAGCTGGAGCAGTGGAGTGGCAAGACAGGATGGTAGATGCTTAATGGATGCTTCCTTCAGCCTGTCTCATCACACGGATGAGATTGGGCCATGTATGTTGGGTGCGCCTACAATGAACAGGGCGTTTAATAAAGAGTTGTGTTTATGTTGACATGTGTGGATGAATAATTACATTATTATTGATAATAAAGGGCCATAGGTGTGGCACCTAGGAGGGTGGACCATACAGTCCCACTATGCTTGCACTGGAGGTTTATCTATCCCACAGCTATTACCCATCCCAAAGGTATCCCTGCCCATCCCACAGGTATCCCTGCCCATCCCACAGCTATTACCCATCCCACTGCTATCCTTACACATCCCACAAGCATGCAAAGGCTTAAACCCTTTCTAAAAGTTTCCACCAAGACTTTATTGAAGCAAGTGTGTGAAGCAAAGATAATCTTTATTAATAACAAGCTGTAAAAGAAAAATGACCCAAGTCAAAAATAAAGTCAACAGGTAGCCATCCAGTCTCTGGCACTCTTCTTGGTCATTCTAAGGCGTGCCCAGTCTCAGGGGTGAAGGGTCCAGGTGTTGTGGAGGTGGCTGCTGCTGGAGTGCTGGTCTGAGGCGCCACTGGGGTGCCTGGCCCTGAGAGGACAACGGGGGACGGTGTGTTGAGGAAGCTCTCAGACAGCTGGCTCAGCCCCATGATGTTGAGAGCCCCTTCCTCCATGACATGGGGTGTCAGCCCCAATACCGATGACAGATGTACTGAGGCCGGGCTTGGCTGTGGGGTGGTGGAAGGAGCAGTGTAGTGGGGCTATCTGGTCTGCAGCTGGGTGAGGACTGGCGTGGGTGCCATCGGTGGCGTGGGTGGCATCTGTGGCATGGCTGGCATCGGTGGCACCGGTGGCATCCAATGTACCTGTGCCTGGACTGGGAAGGTCTGCCTGTGCTGCTGGACCTCCTGGTAGCCGTAGCCTTGGTTGGGGAGGGCCTGTGGAAAGCCTTGGAAGGGCAGTGACATCACCTGGGGTGGAGGAGCAGGCCTGGACTAGGTGGGAGCAGGTTTATCTTGGTCTGGAGGGTTCACCACCTGGTATTGGGGTTCCGACATGTTCATGAGGGTCTGGTTGACGTAGGTGAGGAAGGGCTTGCGGTTGGAGGATGGGGCATTGGTGTGTACCAGCTGAGAGAGGAGATCTACGCTGCTCCTGATGGTGTCTCTTATCTCCAGCAGGACAGTGTGGCTCTGCCCCTCCGGTCTGCCTCTCTGTGGAGGTGGAGCTGTGGGTGGATGCGGGTGGGACTGTGGTGGAAGTGCCATCTCCTTTCTCCCACTGCGTCAGGGGGTCCTCCATGTGCTCCGCCAGGGGTAGTACAGCTGTCGGGGGGTTCCCCGTCATGGCATGCTCCACAGATACCTGCCTGGACACAGGAGCTGACTCTTTGCCAGAAGAGGACTGGCTCTCAGCAGGCTGCCTGAGAGAGAGGATTGTGAGAGGGGCTGCTCCTCAGTGGCGGATCTCACCCTCCAAGAAGCTGCACTTGGCCATCACGTAGGTCTCCCGGTCTGTCAGCTTGACCGCGGCCTGGCCAGATTTCTTGAGGTGCAGCTTCCCGTACCAGGTGTGCATGTGCTTCCACCAGCCGAGGAGCATCTCCGAAGTGTAGCCCAGGCTCTCCGCCTTCTCTCTCCAAGCAGCCTGCTTCCTCTTGGTGTCTCGATAGAGCCTGCGTCCCTTCCGCCAAAGATATTCATTCTCCCTCAGCCACTCCAGCACCTCCTCCTCCTCATGTTCCTCTTCTATGGTGTATTGCCTCCTCTCCCATTCACGCGTCTGCCTCTTCCTCCCTTTGGCAGGGCCATATGGGCCCTCATCAGAAGGGCTTCGAGGTTGTAGGGGCTGCTCCTCCACACCACCACCACCAGAAGCAGCAGCAACAACAGTAGCAGCACCAGCAGCACCAGCAGCAGCACCAGCAGGACCAGGAGCAGGACCAGGAGCAGGACCAGGAGCAGGACCAGCAGGACCAGGAGCAGCGTCAGCAGAGTAAGCACCAGCAGGACCAGCAGGACCAGGAGCAGCGCCAGCAGAGTAAGCACCAGCAGAAGCACCAGCACCAGGAGCAGTGCCAGCAGAGTAAGCACCAGCAGAAGCACCACCTCCAGAAGCAGCATCAGCAGAAGCACCACCTCCAGAAGCAGCATCAGCAGAAGCCCCAGCACTGGAAGAGCGAGCCCGGGCAGCAGAAGCCCCAGCAGAAGCAGAGTCAGGGCCAGGGTATGGGAGGGTGGCCCTGTCCCTCTTGCCAGGGCTGGCAGCAGATGGCAGAGGCTTCCGTTTCTTCTCCATGGTTGTTGGGTTGCTGGCTGGCTGGCAAGCTCTGTCTGGAAGCAGGTCTTTCCTCTGAATGGTGACCTGCTTGCGAGCTGCTTCCCTTTATATCCGCGGGGCTGACGCAATGCATCCTCCCCGCATAAGCAGTGAATGCTAGGCATCCACTAGACATCAGCTAGGCTTCCGCTAGGCATCCGCTAGGCTTCCACTCTGCATCTGCTTCATCCGCTCGGCATCCACTCTGCATCCGCTCTTTCCGTTCCGCGTCCGCTTTGCTGTGCTCCCCCGGAAGCCTTGTGGATGTGCCATCCGCTCCCATCCGCTTCCATCCGCTAGGCTTCCGTGGAGCATCCGCTTTCCATCCGCCCTACGTCCTCCCCCTGTCCGTTCCTTTCCGTGTTGTCCGCTCTGGTTATGCAAATTCAGGGCACTTTTGAGAGCGGATAACAACGGATGGAACCTTTTGTTCGTCCGCTGTGTCCTTTTTACAAACATTTTGCATCCGTCGGCCAGTGTGACAGGGCCTTAAATCTATAACCTTCTAACCTATTGAATGTATATACTGGTAGATAATAGGGCAGTATTTCTCTACCTTGGCAACTTTAAGCTCTGTGAACTTCAACTCCTAGAATTTCCCCAGCCAGCTGATGGCAAGGCAACTCTGCCCTCAGGACACTTCTATTGGCTGATAGAAGCAGCTTGTGGCAAGTCGAGTCTGCCTGCGGAGTGCTTCTATTGGCCGTTAGGAGCGGCCTCATGGTGAGGGAAGTCTGCCCGCGGGGCACTCCTAATAGATAGAAGCAGCCTGATGGCAAGGCATGGCTACCTGCGAGGTGCTCTAGCTGAGGCTACCCTCGGGATGCTCCTAATGGCAAGTTTCCCCCTCCCCACCCTTCTCCCCCTCATTTCTCTTCAACTTGTGTTATTGCAAGCAATGTGAGAAATGGCGGCGAACGTATGCTTTAAATAGGTCCAAATTTGGGGGGGCAGGGCTTAATTACATTTGCATGCCTACAAAACAGTGCTGGAGCATCCTATGGGTGGGTGTATTGTTGGAGAAACACAGTATAAAGCTATAGTATTACACATGAACAACATATTTGAAGCATTTTTTTCTGGCTTATGGTGTTTGAAGTATCTCTGTATGTCTGTTGTTTTTTTTAAGGTAACCATTTTTAGTTTAAAAAAGGTGTTTCAACAAATATAATTTTGTGGATTTTTTAAAAAGGCTTACCAAATTTTTGTTCGATAAATTCACATTATAACTTTGTGTCACAAAAATCTATGTATTTTAACTGTACATTATAATCCAGTAGTGAAAAATTACCTAATAATATCATTTATCCAAGAAGAGAGATTTTCTGTTCCATATCATTTCAGGCGATTAAGAGGAAGAATTCAATATCTGCTCTCAGTCTCTTTCTTTCTACCAGAATAGAAAGGGAAGCAGATGCCATAAATTCAGCTGAGGTTCATTGACAATTCTTAATTTGTAGTCATGGGATGGAAAAGTGTCTACTTCACTATCTAAGGACAACTTTAGTATTTTTAGATTCAATTCTGTGCCAATTACTAGCTGTACATACTGTTTTGCTCACTTAACAATGCCTTGCTTAGCAATGGAAATTTTGGTCCCAGCTGTAGTTGAAATTTCAGAACTACCTGCAGTTCTGTATATAGAAATATTTTCAATAAGTGAACTGGCAGGAGAATTCTGGAGAATTTTATATGGCAAACAGCCATTTTAATGTTTGATGAAATTTCAGGAAGCATCCAGATATGTAATTAGTCCAAATATTATTCCTCCTTCGTAGGAGGGTTAGTCAGTTAGTCATTATGACTCTAATCGGCAAATGTGGGTGTTCCCTATTGTTTTGCTTTTATAGGCTTTAATCATTTGGGATTGGAGAGATAGTCTTCATCCCTCCCTCCAACTTTCATAATTCTAAGGAGGCATATAGTGGCATTGTTCTCTTCCTCATGAACCTTATATCATTTTTCAAATTAGAATTCTAGAATTTTAATATATTCTTTTAAGGTTTTCTTCGTGACATTTGTTTCTTATTCATCCAGGCTAAAAGAAATACTGCTTTGTGCATGTATCAGCTGACAATCTACCTGGCAAACAATTCTTTTATCATGGAATTCATTAAACCAGCAAAAGAAAAGAACTGAATCGCTGCCATGTATTTTGCTTCTTCGTCTGAAACTACAAAGAGACCCCTTGCTTGCTATTCATTATTTTATGATTAGAGTAGAAGTGTACAGTGATGCTTTTTCCATGCTCAAAAGAGTAACAAGTTTAAGATTGGTATCACCCTTGTGTATTCTTAATCAAACTGTCTGTGCACTGGAAACTGAGCCGATTAACTCTGCAAGTTAATTTGGCTTCTGTGTAGGAAGGAATGGCTGTGATTATTGTTTTAGCACCCTTCCTCTAGAGCTGCTGGGCAAGAGATGCCTTCTGCTTAGCCCTGCTCTGGGATTGTGACTGACTTGAGGGTTCATTCTTCCTCTTCTTCCTCATCAAAAGTAGTTCTGTTCCTTGCATAATAATGGCTGGTTTCTTTTTTCCCCTCCTTTTCTCCATGTAAGGAGCTAATACACCAAAGTGAAGAGCACAGCTGGGACTGCCTCTTGTTTCTGGTGCTCTCTAACTGGATAGATAAAGGAGAACTTTGGAATCCCTGCCAAATGCCACACAGCAGCATGAAAATATGTGGATGGAAGCAATTGGCTGTGTGGAGAGGGTCTGGGAATGAATGTGGTTTTCATGTCAAGCTGATCCATGCTTTAATTAATGTATGCTGCTGCTGCTTATGCTGAGCAAGAGAACAGTGTAAGACATGACAGAAAAATGATCCCTGCAGTCATTGATTGAGAGTGGATCAGTTCCACATTGCTGTTGGCTCTCATCCAGAAGCTGATATGCTTGGAGTATTTTGAATTTTGGAATTCTAGTTTGTTTGTTTGTTTTTTAAAAAAAGCTGTTTCTGCAAATGGATGAAGAACTATGCTCATTTGCTCACAGTGTTTTGATGGAGAGAATGAGGAAGAGAAGGAGATTGGGGACCTCTCTGTGAAAGCTTAGAAGAGTAAAAGGAAAATCATTGGAGAAATGAGATCTGGTAGGAAGGTGGGAGAACAGTATATGTTTTCTTCTTCCTACGCAAGGTATTTCATTAGGTATGCTTTCTTTTTAGGCTTTCAAATTTAAATTAGTTCCCTATATTAATGTACAAGCATTATATCCGAAATATAATGGACTTTTTTTGCAATAAAACAGGTAACAGGAGTGGGTGGCGTGGAAAATATCCATGCTGCAGTTCTGCAAATAACAAACAAGTAGAATAATAAACATAATAAATATGGAATGTCAAAGACAGCTCACAAATAGACAAGCTTTGCTTTCAACTAACTGCGGAGTAAATGAATAAATGAGGAGCATACACAGAACACACACATACAGAGAACTGAAAGAGAAAATGGATTTGACAGTTGTCACTGGCTCTGATATATAGATTAAGCTTTTCTAATGTGTTGGCATCCAGACAACATTGCTGGTTGTTGAAGTGCAACAAATTTGTAAGGGAAGGGTTTGAAGAAGGCTGCTTCAGGTGACGTACATTTCCCTGAATAATTTGTTTGATCCTTATTAGAAACATAATGTTTTTCCAGGTGAACCTTTGAATCTGCTCTAGCAACATCTTTTGTGGAAACTCTCTCTTAAAAGAATATTGATCTCTGGCAATTTAAATATGAAGCTTAATTATTTAAGGCGAAGGGAGGTTCATGGAAAAGTGCTCAGGTACCCTTAGCTTTCTTTATTTTCTCATTTCTCTACAGTGCAATCCTTTACCTGAATGAAGACTTCCAAGGGGGAAATCTCTTCTTCACTGAAATGGATGCTGTAACCCTTACAGTGAGTCTGCCTCAAGCCTTGGATATGGGATAAGGAGAGAAGGAAGGACAACTGAAACTGAATTCACAGTATTTGTCCCCAACAATCAGGGAAATTCAGTCAAATTTTATGCTGGAAGATACATTAACTTCTTCTGTACTGGGCTTGAGCAATTCTATTCTTGTCGCCATAACAAGAAAATGTTTTCCCACCTGTAGTACAACTGATAGTCATCATATGACCTTGAGAGAAGAGAATTCTATGGCAAGGAAGGGGAGAACTGTTGATTTATCATTTCCCCTTCTCTCTTTGGCAGGCTCAAGTGCGCCCTCAATGCGGGAGACTGGTGGCCTTCAGCTCTGGTGAAGAGAATCCTCATGGCGTGTGGGCTGTGACCCGTGGGAGGCGCTGTGCTATCGCCCTCTGGTATACCCTTTCTCCAGAGCATAAGGAACAGGTAACCAAGCAAGGAAGAGAGAGAAGGGGTGGAAATGGACCAGAGGTGGTATTCAGCAGGTTCTGACCAGTTCTGGAGAACCAGTAGCGGAAATTTTGAGTAGTTTTGAGTAGGAGAACCAGCAAATACCACCTCTGACAGGAGATTTCACAGTTTGCTTTCCCTGCCACGCCCACCAAGCCACACCCTCAGAACAGTTAGTAAAAAAATGTGAATCCCACCATTGAAATGAACCCATGTCCATAGGCAAAATAAAAAGTAAGAGCTGCCAATAAGGCTACAGTGAGGAAATGTAATTGTCCAGAATCACTGGATAAATTTCTAAGTGTCTTGATTTGAAATTACATTACTCCCCATGCAAATATTGAGAATAGTCAATAGTAAAAAGGAGACTATCAAATGGTAAAGTGCTTTTCTAACAGGCTCCTCCTTTCTTTTTCCACTTCCTTTGTTCTTTCTGGTTATAGGAACAGAGTCAAGCAGAAAAACTGATGAGACAGAAAGAGGCAGAACAGGAAGAGTCACATAAAGAAGACCCAAAGGACAACAGTTTTGTACCTAAAAGTGGGGATTCACCAGAGCCTCCTGCTCCAAAGGGAAGAGCTAGATCCACAAGCCGAAATAGTAAATTGGATTCTAATTCTGGAGTGAAGTCCAGGAGGTTGAGAGTCAGAGATGAATTCTGATCACGTTCAATGCAACCTGGTCTTTAGCAGCTGCTCTTATGTGACTGGTACAAATAGGCAGCCTGAGAAATTTTGCAGCTCCTGAGTTAAAAAGTTGCTTCTTTATGACACGCAAAGTATGGATCAGAGAGTGATGCTCCTGGACTCCATCTACTACTTAAACCAGAATATCGTAGTCTATCAGTAAAGATGCTAAGCTTGTAAACGAATGTAACACTATGCTTAAAACACACTGAGACAAGAATCTTCAGATCAGCCATATTCAGATCAGGCCATTAGTTCCTCTCTTTCAGAAGCCTACACCAACAATATAGACACTGTTAATACAGATCTACCTACATTACAAGGCTCTTCTGAGGGGAACAGGGATAACATAAAATGTGCTTGGATTACTTTTAAAGTGCTGTATTAATTTTGAATGTCTTCCTTCTAGTTTTCCTCCACCTCCCTATTTGAAGGAATCAAAAGTGGGAAAATAATGATAATCATTTGTGTGAGCTTTGGGATCAGATGCATGAAAGTAGACAAGCCATACCAGACAAAGGGAAATGTATAGTTAAAAAATCCAGGATGATCAGAATTCTTGTCCCAAAAAAAAGCACAGAAAAACAGGTGAAATGTTAAGAAGCAGAATTACTATGAGTTCTTTCTTCAAGCAATGTATTCCAAAACAGATTGGTAGTCAGGTTCTAGATAGTCTAATAATGTGCTTTTGAAAATCTTTTTTAAGAAGGTAGTATTCAGCACCTAATACTATATTCTTATTTTTTTTTCTGCAATTGCTTGGGTTAGTAGAAAGTAACAGAAACACAGACTCCAGAAATTTGCATGTACAGTATTTGCATTCTTCAGTTTTTATTTTGGAAGTAGAGTTTTCTTTTCAAAGAATGTTTTTTTAAAGTCAAAAAGCAAATAGAATGCAAATGAAATTGAGGTCAAAGTAAATATTTTTAAAAGAACAGTGTAACTCTGGAAAGTAGTGGTCTGGATCAGAGGTACAGCAAACTGGAGATGATACTTTATCTTTTTTCTTCACATTTTCCATTGAAACTAATTGACTTCTGTGATTAAAAAAACATGTGGCTGGCAACACAGCAGAGAGTGAGGAATCGCAAAGATTGGCGGTGGAGGTGAGAGGAAGGTTGAGAAGAAGAGAGTTAGGGACCTCACACCACTCCTGTCACTTTTCTATTATAATATTCCCTAGCCTGCCATTTCAGGCGACTGGTGAACCAGTTCCCAGATCCAGGGTTGTTCTGAACAGCTGATCTCACTAAGTTTTAAAAGTAAAAGATCTGTAGGAATAAGAATGAAGGACAGAAAGTGGTGGTGGGGGGAAGCAAACCTATTATTTATTTGTTAATTTATTTGCCATCTCACCATGGGGTATTAATAACCATATAATACAAACACTGAACAACGATACCTGTGAGGTAGGGAAACCAGATTACTGATCAGCAAAGCTGTTTTAGAAAAAAGAAATTGCTTGTTTCACTTGTTGACTGGAAGATCCTGATAGTCTGAATACCATGGGAAGAAAATCTATTTGACTCTCAAAAGGTATATCAGGATGATTTAGATATTCTAAGTTCTCTAGCTAATCTGATAATATTTGCTCTAAATGGCAAGCATTTAAAGGGGTGTGTATTTTTCCTTCAATAATTTTGTTTCACTGATATGGGCAGTCTTTTAAGTTCAGATTAGGCTGGACATGGACAATAATGATTCATTAAATGGACAAGCTTCCCCATCAACAGATAACACTTTGAGCAGTTTAAAGAGCAAATGGCAAAATCAATATGAGTAATAATAACCAACTATAAAATTAAACTGTAATGTAAAACATCTAGTTTTAGAACAATGAGTAGTTCTATCATTTGTATTGAACTGAAGTGGTTTAAATTTTTTCCCCCTTGCTGTAATGTATGTTTTTTGAAACACCACAAAAGCCTTTAAGGATTGCAAAAAGAATATAAATATACAGATCCCCTGCACAATATTTTACATTGAAAAATTATAACAGGTAGTTTTCGAGTTATGACCATAATAGAGTCTGCCCATTACAGTTGTAAGTCATGACTGTCATAAATCAGGTCACCCACACGACCAACCCAATTTTGTGACCTTTTTTGTGGTGGTTGTTAAGTAAATCAATAGTTCATTACAGATTGGTTTTGCCAAAAACCAGAAGTAAATGCCAATTTTCAGCAAAGCCATCACAAAAACAAGGTCAGATGACTGCAGGATGCTGCAAACAGGATGCTGTTAATGTGGGCCTATTGCCCAGCACCTGAAGTGTGGTCATGTGGCCCTGGGTGTGAAGGGAGGGAACTTCAAATATGGGTTGTAAGTACTCCCAAGGGAGATTTGTAACTTGTTGTAACTTTGAACAGTTGTTAAGCAATTGATCATAAGTCAAGGTCTACCTTTATTGGTCTCTAACAGTAGAGATAATGGCTATGTTTCTGTAATGTGCTAAATTATGAACTGAACTGTTTTTCTAAGTTTGGTAAATACATTGAACACATAACATACAAAGGTGTTTTCCCCACTGTTAAGTTGAAGTTATCTCCATCCACGCTTGAATGGCAGGAAAACTGGACCACACTGGATTGGCTATCCCTGTAGCCTATCTTGTTTCTATTGCTTCTGTTCCTGATATTACCATCCCTCTGACTTAAACACACCCAGCCTCAAAGTGAATCCACTTTCAAAGCTATTGTTGGAATGTATCAAAATAAGGTGGAAAAAAGTATGTCAAATCCAGAAGAGGTAAAGATGACTTATGACTCACTCAAAAGGTTGGGACAAGAAGAAGGCGACATCAAATGAATACATTAGAAAAAAGATGTTGCCAGGGCATGTTTGTGCCATTTTGAGATACAATTGGAGAAAGACCCTAAGTCATATGAAAACCATGCAAGGGTAAATTATCAGGTTCCAGTGGTAGGAATATAGATGCCAGATTGTTGAATAAACTAGTGGGCACCCTAGAGCAGGGGGGTCAAACTTGCGGGCCAGATGCGTCATGCATTGACCACACTCATGCCTGGTTTAGTGAAGGGGGGAAGTTGTGGTAAGTCACGTGACGACTCCGTGATGATGCAAGTTTGACACCCCTGACAGAGGCTTATGCAGAAATCCCTGGTGTGAGGAAATTTCACTGCAACAGGCAACATGAACACAAACAAAAGAGCATTTTTACTTAAATGAATTTAGGCTCCTGCTGTGGCAATCAAATCTTTATCTTTATGGCAAGGTTTCATACAGTACATGTATAATAACAGATCAAATAAAATGCTTTTCTGGAATAATCCCCCACCAGGGAAGATTAGACTGAATATGAGCGGCAGATGTAGTTGTTTAAATTATTTTTCAAATAAATGGAAATGACTGGTAATGTAGTTGATCTCACACAATGTTACTGCTGATGAAAACTGCACTTTTTTTACTGACAATTTCCTTCCCAAACAAACTCATGGAATTGCATACATTACAGCTTCATATTTCCCAACTCAATCTCCTTTATGCATATGGTATTTTTGTGCCTGGGTAAAGCCAGCAAACTCAGACTGATGAATGTCTTATCATTCTGAGCAACGGAATACTGTAAAAAAGGGGGTGACACATGCTTTGCTGTTCGATTAAAAAATAATAATCAAAAGCCTGAAGACGGATAAACCAATAAATAGCCTTTCCCTTCCCTTGTAAAATTAGTACAAACTGAGTGAGAATAGAAAGAGAGTTGCAGATAATCACGTTTGTTTTTTAGTCAAACAAACAAACACAAAACTCCAGCCAAGAATGATTCAGGCTTTCATAGTCTGTATCTATATTGGATCAGCCCGTTAAACAGAAGGAAAGACAAGAACTTCTGGATTGATTCCAGAGTGGGATAAATAGACTGTTCCTGCGGGCGGGGTCAGGATTAGTATCTAATGATGGGATTATTTTGTAACCCAATAGAAGCCAAGAGGGACAGAGGACGCTCTATCAAAGATAGCATTTGACCCAGTCCTTGGAAGACTTCGATCCAGGTGACGGGAAGGTGATTCCAGTTACTTCATAAAAGACTTTCCACTCTTTGGAAAATATGGTAGTTTATAAATATGCATCTTCTTATCTACTCTGAAAAATTAGTAACAGTGATTGGCAGGTGTGCGTGTGGAAAAATGAAGTGATTGATATTAATCTGAACACACTATTTTTTTTAAAAAGAAGGAAACAGTTTTTGGAAATGCGTATGAAATGAATTGATTATATATGCCCAGTTGTATAACTTTTTAAGTAACTTTAAAAAGACTGAAGGAGGATCATAATAATATATTCCTGGTGGTTATGTATCCTTTAATTCTTAGAAGGAAATATTCTTATTTTAGTTTAAAGAAGTACAATTCTAAATGGCATGTAAAGCTTAGGGAAATCAAGCAGATTACTCACTTCAGATTTCCCTTTGAACACGTAAGCTGGTGGTGGAACCAAGCCAGCGATAGCATGGTAGATGAGGGTGCATGAGAATAAGCTTGTCTTTCCATAGATGAAGGGTTTAAAATTTATATTAAATTATCATCTAAAATATTTTATACACAAAATGATGTACCATTTGTATTTGACACCTGATAAATAGTCAGACATATACATGGGTATTTCAAATGTATGTTGGAAAAGTAAACATAAAGAAGAAACTTTTTGCCATCTTTGATGGACATGATAAAGCAAAGAAATACTGAGATTGGATTCATATTTTAATATAGAAGAAAATAATTCATCTAACTTTATTTTTGTTGAGAAACTGCTTCTGGATTTTGTTCTTGAGATGGAAAAAATGAAAAATTGATATTGGGTTTCACTAATTAGATAAGTTTGCTGATATAGAAATGGTGATTGTATATTAACTATGTAAAAGTAAAAAGTTGAGGCTCTAGTGCTTTTATTCTACAGTGCTAAAAAGAGTTGGAAGTCATTCTTTTTACTTTTTTCTCTTTTTCCTTTCCCCATTTTTCCACTATTTTAATTTTCATTTGTATTTTATATTTTGATAAGTTTAATAAAATTAAAATTAAACATGATGGCAAAGCATGAGTAGGTCCTACACAGGATGAAAAGGTGAGCACTCCAATAGTGCCTTGGAATCGACTACACCATGAATGACAACATCCAATGTTGACTAGGAGTCGCACTAATCATAACCAAGCCATGGAAAGGAAGACTTAGATCAGGGGTATCAGACTCACATCTTCATGGCAGCGTCACGTGCTGTATCAGGACTTTTTGCTCCTTTGCCATACCTATGCCTTACACATCCCACCCATGGGCTAGGAGTTTGACAGCCCTGACTTAGGTGGTATGGACACATCATAGATGGTAAAGAAGGCTCAGTGGCAAGGAAGCCATGCATCTGGACCTTGATGGCTGGTGACCCCATGGCAGACCCAAGAAACGGTGGATGGATCACATCAAGGATGACATGAAATGCATGGGCACCACCCCTGAAGATGCCCTGAATCAAGTCAAATGGAGATGGCTTTGCTGACAAGCAAACCCTGTCACAGTGTGGGAATTACACTTGGAAGAAGAAGTTGTTCAATAAACATATTTTTAAAAAGGGGATAAGTCTGATTTCCCCCTTGTACAATCCTGTTTGTTGCATCGAGGAGTGGAATTATTTTTGCTGTTATTACATAACGTATCTTAAAGAGGATAATTTAATAAATAAGCCAGATAAATAGACACATAAATAGAGCCTGGTCATTTGTAGCTTGAGTGAGAGAGGGTTGATTGGTTCAGTGATTCATTGGTTTGCTTTCTTAGCTGTCCATGTCTCAGGAGTCTTTTTCCAACACCGTCTCCTCGAGTTCAAAAGCAAAAACTCTTCCTATCTCATTTCAAAGCCCAACTTTCACTTCGATAAAGTATCACAGGGAATACTGTGGCTTACACAATTTTGATTTTTGTAGATATACAGGTGAAACTCGAAAAATTAGAATATTGTGCAAAAGTTCATTTATTTCAGTAATGCAACTTAAAAGGTGAACCTAATATATGAGATAGAGTCATTAAATGCAAAGCAAGATAGTTCAAGCCGTGATTTGTCATAATTGAGATGATTATGGCTTGTAGCTCATGGAAACCCCAAATCCACAATTTAAGAAAATTAGAATATTTTGAAAAGGTTCAATATTCTAGGCTCAAAGTGTCCCACTCTAATCAGCTAATTAAGCCATAACTCCTGCAAAGGGGTCCTGAGCCTTTAAATGGTCTCTCAGTCTGGTTCAGTAGGAATCACAATCATGGGAAAGACTGCTGACCTGACAGTTGTGCAGAAAACCATCATTGACACCCTCCATAAGGAGGGAAAGCCTCAAAAGGTAATTGCAAAAGAAGTTGGATGTTCCCAAAGTGCTGTATCAAAGCACATTAATAGAAAGTTATGTGGAAGGGAAAAGTGTGGAAGAAAAAAGTGCACAAGCAGCAGGGATGACCGCAGCCTGGAGAGGATTGTCAGGAAAAGGCCATTCAAAAGTGTTGGGGATTTTCCTACAGAGTGGACTGAGGCTGGAGTCAATGCATCAAGAGCCACCACACACAGACGGATCCTGGACATCGGCTTCCAATGTCGTATTCCTCTTGTCAAGCCACTCCTGAACAACAAACAACGTCATAAGCCTCTAACCTGGGCTAAAGAAATACAGAACTGACCTGTTGCTCAGTGATCCAAAGTCCTCTTTTCTGATGAGAGCAACTTTTGCATCTCATTTGGAAACCAAGGACCCAGAGTCTGAAGGAAGAATGGAGAGGCACACACTGCAAGATGCTTGAAGTCCAGTGTGAAGTTTCCACAGTCTGTGTTGATTTGGGGAGCCATGTCATCTGCTGGTGTTGGTCCACTTTGCTTCATTAAGTCCAGGGTCAACAAAGCCATCTACCAGGAGATTTTGGAGCACTTCATGCTTCCTTCCACAGACAAGCTTTAATGGGGATGCTGACTTCATTTTCCAGCAGGATTTGGCACCTGCCCACACTGCCAAAAGCACTAAAACCTGGTTCAATGACTGTGGGATTACTGTGCTTGATTGGCCAGAAAACTCACCTGACCTGAACCCCATAGACAATCTATGGGGCATTGCCAAGAGATAGATAAGAGACATGAGACGGAACAATGCAGAAGAGCTGAAGGCCGCTATTGAAGCATCCTGGTCTTCCATAACACCTCAGCAGTGCCACAGGCTGATAGCTTCCATGCCATGCCGCATTGAGGCAGTAATTGCTGCAGAAGGGGCCCAAACCAAGTACTGAGTACATATGCATGCTCATACTTTTCAGAGGTCCGATATTGTTCTCTGTACAATCCTTGTTTTATTGATTGCATGCAATATTCTAATTTTCTGAGATTGTGGATTGGGGGTTTTCATGAGCTGTAAGCCATAATCATCACAATTATGATAAATCCCAGCTTGAACTATCTTGCTTTGCATGTAATGAATCGATCTCATATATTAGTTTCACCTTTTAAGTTGCATTACTGAAATAAATGAACTTTTGCACAATATTCTAATTTTTTGAGTTTCACCTGTATAGCATGCATGACATTTGACTAACTTTTCCAAGTTCATGACTTGTCTGCCAAGTGCTAGACAGCAACATATTTCTTGAGTGGGAATGTTAAACAGATGCTTTTTGTATAATCGTCTTAAGCTCTTTTCCCCAAGTGGACTTATTGGGAATGTATGACTTTTCTAAAATACCATTGCTGCTGGCAGTGATAGCACTGATGATGTTACCTAGTTTGGGTAATGAAAAATGTGCAAGAAAGCAACCAAGCTCAGAGAACACCAAGGACCCCTCATGTTAGAAGTGAGTCAAGAAGAAGATTAATTTCCATTTGAATTTTCTAAAAGACTTGATGTTGCTGAAATGAAGGTGATGAGATTCTGGAATACTTGAAATGAGCTCTATAAATGTGATCATATCTTAGGAGAAGGATATTTCTATTCCCTTTGCAGAATTATCTCATTCTCCCTACCCATTTCTGTCCTGTCAGGGCTACTTATAGAACCAGAAGTGGATACTCTTTCTAAGAGGAAGGCAAGTGGCCAGTTTCTTTATCAGGATATAGGTGAGAGAACCTGGCTTTGAAGCATTCTGGTGGCTACCACTGGCCCAAAAGTGGCCCAGCTGATTAGACTGATGGCTTCCTGACGTCAGATGCAATCCGTTAAAAGGTATTTATCTCAGGCTTGGGCCAAAGCTGTGGGTGAGATTAAAGGAGATTGAGGGCAAGATAATCCTACAGCAGCATCCCAGAGCATACCACTGCCAAAATGTTTTTGCCAGCCCACCTTCTTCTTCTGGTAACAGACAAAAAAAATTGTCAGAATCGCTACCCAAGAAAGTGAGATCCCACTGTTGCCCCTTTCCAGGTGCATGAGAGGAAGCCTCGTGGCTGCCTGCCTTTGCTTTCTTAATCCTTTTCTAGACCCATTCAAAACTGTATATATGTTCTCTCTGGATTATTTTAGCTGTATCAGTGCAACATTAATGCAACAGAAATCAATTATATCAGCCTCTCTTGTTTTCTTTTTCCTTTTAAACAAAGCACATTATTATCTATCCTTTCCCTATCCACCTGCTTTGCATTAAGTCTCAATCCGATTTAGCCAACTCACTGGTGTCTGATTTAATTTGCCTGATGCTGCTCATGGAGTTGTTCCCTCCCCTTGCCTTACAGCATCCCAGCTCCCCCAGAGAGATCTATCCAGGATGAGGATGAGACACTGAGAGTGAACGAGAGACATCAAGCGTGTAGACTGACGGCTAGTGCAGGAACAGCTGAAAGGAACTAGCGGTGTAGCCTGGGTCTCCTGCCCAGAGGAATCTGCTTTCCCCCTCTTCCAAGAAGCCATCCCTTACATTACGGTAAGACTGCTGTGATACTCTCTTTTCTCTATGTTCTTGAGAGTTGGTGCTGTTGTACTCTTTGGCTTCTCTTTTTGACTTGGAGTGCAAATAAGGTTCCTGAGTACCTGCCTTGGAATGTGTAAAAAAAAAGTATCTGCTTGAAGAGGAAGACTTAACTTGAGAAGATGAATGATAGGCCATTTCATTAGAATCATGGTCTTTCTCAGGGCCACCTTCACATGTTAATTTCAAAACTATAGACATTGTGTAGACAGGGAACTATAGACAGGGAAATATGCCTTTTTAAAAGTGATGCTACAATTTTCAACCATCAACCAATATCCTGAGCCATTAAGGTTGTAAATTAAAGACTCTAGTAAAGTGATATTACAGATGTTTTCCATCCATATATACTAGTATGAAGAAAGGATCTCAGAGACAGGTAGAGCAATGCTCTTCAGGGCAGAAATGATCACAACTCAAATATATAGGAACTTGGTTCCCATCACAGGATCTTTAGTACATGTGCCTTGAGCGTACCCATCAAATAAGAAATTATAAACATACCTGCACAGTATGTTTTGTGTTCTCATTCTTTTGGAGAGAAGCAGTTTTGAAAGAAGAGCTGTGGGACAGAAAATAGATAAGGGTAATTTTTTCATCCTTTCTAGCAAGATGTGGTTAATCTATCCAGTTCTATAGGAAGTCACCAGGGTGATCAGTTACTACCTGCCCAAAGATTATATGGACTTCCAAGTCCTCTATTAATCTTCCTTTTATCATGTTTTTCCTTTTCTGTTTTGTTTAGCATGGACCTCACAAAAAAGGCCTCCCTCAAGAGGGAAAAAATGGGTTGTTGAATGACTTAAAAGTGGAGTTCTTTAGGTTAGTTATTATGTATTCTCCTGATATTGCTCTGTTTTGTTCAGCCTAGAAAGAAGTCATTTCAATTCGTGAGTATGCTTTGGATCTGTCCAAAAGTCCTTCTACCATACATGAGGTTAAGAATCACATACCCAAAATAATGTCTTAATGTCTCTACCCTTACTTATCTTTATCTGTTATCAGATCCAATTAAAGGAAGCATATAGAAGGATAATGTGATATCAAATAAATTCCCAGTTTAGGAATAAGGGAACATACAGATAGAATAAGAAGGATCCGACCTTGTTTTTCTTACCACTATTCAGTGAAAACCTGAGGAGTATTTGGATTTAGAAAAAGCAATTCAAGTCCTTTGGAAGTTCACTGGTGAACAGCGAAATACACTGCAGCAGCTGGTAGATGATTGCTTTTTCAGACAGAACAAGCAATAAAGACAAGTCAAGGGTCTTACTGCTTTGCTTTCAGTGTGCTTCCCCTTGATAAATGGGTAATTACTCTGTGGACACCTGTATTCCCATCACTGTTCAGCCAGGAAGTGCTCTAAGAGAATTTCAACCAGAAATCTTTCAGCCAAACAGATGCAAGGGACTTATGTATGTTGTACTAGCGGCATAGAGGAAGGATTCAATGCCAAAAGAATAAGCTCCTTTTTGATTAAAGAGAGAGGCATGTGAAACTGATATATTTATCTGACTTAAGTCCAACTATTATATCTTGTCCAATTTAATAGTCCAAAAACTGCAGGAAACTTTGTTGCTCTGGAAGAAAATATCTGTCCCAAACAATCTAAGCCTATTAATGTTTTAATATGACGACTAAGTTTTAACTTGTTTAAAATTACCATTCAGATTTAAGCAACAAAAAGGGAGATATTGGAAGATACTACAATAAAGTAAATTCAGAAAGTGTTGTCATGAAACTTTTTTTTTTCAGATTGGATTGGTATTCTGTTTTATTCTCCCTCCCTTTCTCTTTTCAAGTTTTTCCTCTTTGAATGAAAATTACGTGATGCACTCCATAAAGTTTTAGCTGCTTTAGGATTTATACTTAGTCCCAGCATAGGCATTATAATACTGTTTCAAATGTGGATGTCCACTAAACTTGGATAAATTTAAGACACTATATAATTATAAATTGTCCTTATGATCCAGGCATCAGTCTATGTACTATTACAGATACTTGATCAATTACTCATCTGCCCTGAAAACTGTTTGATGAGCAACTTTCTTCTTGTATGTCCACCCAACTACTCTCAAAAGGCACCCCTACATTTAAAAGCCAGCTTTCACTTTATGTAGCTGTGGGACAAAGCTCGTAGGGAAATGGATGGAAAGTTATTCTTATCCCTTGCTGTGGCTTTGTGTCCTAAGGTGGGAACAGTTGGTCCCTTGGAGAGATTTAAAGGTTCTCCTGGAGACCTGAGCCTAAGCTCTTCCGTACTCTTCTGCTATATTTACCTCTTCCTATCCCTTCTCAGAAGTAACCCTGTGTCCCAGAATCCTATCTCCTGACAGTTCAGTCACTCTTCCACCAGGCGAGCATGACTCCTTCTGCAGAGGAATATTTAGGCCTAAAAACAGAACAGGAAGGAGAAAGAGAGAGAAAGAGAATATAAGAAACACCAGATTAGGAAAACATAAAGCTACATTCATCTGAAAGAAATAGCTATTGGCCAGTTAAACTATTGCTCCAATACATTTTGGTTGCAAATAAGCTTTATTACTGTAGAGACCTTATTTCTGAGTAGGTTCATTTAGCCTTGATATTGATTGCAATACATACCTCTAACATTTTTCTGTTTTTAACCTGTGTTATTCACAGGACGTACAAAAAAATATAACAGTAAAACAATACTACTTAGTACCTGCATTATTATTCCAGTAACCCTCACTAAAAGTCTGTGGCTAAGAAAGAGCAACATACTAAAAATCATCTCCTTTCACAATCTTGGTGGTATCTGAACCAAGGGCTTTCCAGTTCTCTACTTACACATTTGGACACAGTGCAATGTTGCACTGACATTGGAGAAACATGAAATCTCTTCCCACATCCCACCCCCCAAAAACCCTCCACTCTTCTAAGCTATTTATTTATTCATTTGTTTGTTTGTTATACTTGTATTCCTTATTTCCTCCAGAATCTCAAGACAGAATTTGTAGCTATGGACTGGAATATTTTCATAGTATTTATATAGCATGTATAATGGAGGGAACCTCTATATTGAGCACTCTCCCATATTCTGGTCTTGTAAATTGCTAAACATATCCAAGAAAGGAAAGGACCGGCAGGTAGATTGTGCTAGTTGGAGTACAGCAAAATCTCAAGCCAGATCTCAAGCCAGATAAGTTGGGTCATGATTCAGATCAGGTCTTAAAGCAAAGCAGAAGCAAAGCAAAACTACACTTGTAATACTGTGTATAGTTCTAGTCAGCACTATACAAAACAGATACAAATAAGTGATGGGTGAACGCTTATTAAAGAGTGGTCCAACCTAGGAATAAGGATGAATTTTCTGACAGTGAGAAGAAGAAATCAGTGGAACAGGGTTGTAGATGCTCCATCACTGGAATTTTTCAAAAATAGACTGGATCACCATTTGACCAGGATAGTATAATAAGATGTCCTGCCTTGCGCAGGAGATTAGACTAGAACAAGATCCCTACCAGCCCTATAGTTCTATGTTCTAAAAGGTGGTATATAGAAAAGAGGCAAGGACAAGTCAAACTGTGGCTTTTGCCCCATCAGAGAAACATCCACCCATTCTGTTGCATTACATCTACAGCAGAAGTGGACATCTCTACTTTTTTACAACTTTGCTTAGGATATATTTTCAACATACACAGCCACTTTTTTTTTTAATTACTTCCTTTCACACCGCTTCTCCCACTCTCAAAAAGTACAAGAGGCATTTTGAGCTCCCTACTATATTTGAACCAGTTTCCAAGAACAGATCTTGAATTATTCTCCTCCAGAACAGTATGAGAATTCAGATGAGCCCCTTTGAGCAAAACCTTGCCAACTGTTGCAGATTCAGATGAAAATGGACCTCCAAGCCTTTCTACTGCAAGAGGATTAACACTGTCAGGCAGAAGAGCAAAGGCCCAAAGAAGGCAAGAGAATGGGAAGTGGCAAGAAATGAAGATGTCAGATGGTGCTTCATTCAAAATCCAAAAAAGAAATACTTAGACTCCATTAATTAGAGAAAAGATATCTTTTACTGGAAGTCAGATGGTAGCAACAAAAGAATTCTGAATCTGAGAAAATGAGCACGTAAATCACATGTACAAAGTGATGGCAACGTTCCCACCCCCAATAGTTCAATTGGCTCATCCAATTAAAAGTTGTGTATACCATCATGTGGGCATCTCCAGGTGGTGATGAGGCGTCTGTCTGTTGACCTTGACATATTTTGATAAAGAGTTGTAGCTGCGCATAGCATAGGATAGAAGCCTAAACAAGAACTTTTACCCCCCAACTTATACAGTTCTGTTTTGTAACACCTCCAGTTCACTTCCCATAACCATGTCTCCCCTCCTCCCTCTGTTACTTATGACAGCCGAAAGATGCAAAGCAAAGGAAGAAAATCTTGAAGGCTGACAGAAGACTTTCTATTGTTGACATTAATCTTTATGTTACTGAAGAAGGAATGTAAATGAAGTCAGTCATAATGCATATACTGCCTTTCTGAAGACAACAAAAGATACTACAAAAAGAGAATTTTCATAAAACACAAAGATTAACGGAAACCAAGACCTACAAGATAAAAACTATCTGTAACATTAAATCTAAATCTTGGATATTTAAAATAAAACTTGGTTCTGTGGATTTCTTCCAGAAGAGAATCCCTTAACTGGCTGGTGTGCCACCACTGAGAAAGGCCTTTTCAGGTCAACACACACACACACACACACACACACACACACACACACACACACATTATGCCTTAGGTAGACAAAGAAGGCCCTCTTCTGATTTATTCATGTGGTTACATTCTCCAAATATTCTCTCAACAAAATGTCAATCCCTTTTGGAACAGGGCCAGTGTACAGCACATATTGTTCCTATTGTGATGGTTGAGATTTAATTTCATACCTGCACCTCCATCACATAAACATATTTGTTTGTCAATTTATTGCAAACACTCACATCTACCAGCTGCTGACTGTTGTAAATCAGGTTCTTTTCTTTCTGCAGTGGGAGGAAAGTTCTTTCTGCTGTATTGCTCTATCCATTGCACATCTGCTGTATGCATCCCTTAATTTCCAGCAAGTTCCTCAAATCTTCAGAAAACAGCTAGCAAACCATTTTGAGAGAGATTGATGTACAACATGTTGACCTTCCATTGGCAATGATCCACCAATCCCACAAAAGATCTTGCTGCAGGACTTATTCTCACTGGGCTCATTGATTTTACTAATGAGCCGCTCATTGCAGAAATCAAAGAGAAGTTGACATAATTGACAGGTAGTGTGGCTTTTCCAAAACTTTGGTGAAACTTTGGTGTATGAAATTCTGGGGGAAATTTGGATTACCATGTAAGATTCCACAGCCATAATCATATCTGGAAAATCCAATACATGGCATCTATGGATTTTAAAAAGTTTTTTAGTTTGTTATGGGATAAAGTATGTGTAACCTTTTGTCATCTCTGCTTCCATTAGTTGTTATTCTATTCTATTCTATTCTATTCTGTTCTGTTCTGTTCTGTTCTGTTCTACTCTATCCTGTCCTGTCCTATTCTATCCTATTTATTATATTATGATTAGAGAGCCAGCACTTTGATGTAGTCGAAAGAGAACTTGGCAATGATATTTCTAGTAAGTATGCCTAACTCTTTCTGAAGAACATAGGACAGAAGGCATTTGAAATATTGAGATGGAGAGTTCAAAGGGCAGACAATTAAGAGAGTTAGAAAGATGGTCCATCTGGAGGGAAGTAAGAATTGGCTTCTCACAATGCAGTTGTTTATCTGATGCATTTTTAAGGCTGCTAGGATTTTTCCGTCTCCATGTCTGCAATTTACCTTTATGTGCAGTAGATTAGTTAATGTGCACACAAAATCCCTTTAGATTTGCACTAAAATATAAGGTGCACAAAGGATGTCTTTTTCAAAGCATAGACATTTCTAATTCGTGTTTTCCAGGGCACAGTGTAAGTCATTTACTCAGATCCTTGTGGTATTTTATGGACAACAATTTCCAGGAAAAACAATGTGAATAAACGAGAGCTTAAGATAAGGAATACAACTGACTGGTTTCCTGGGAAAATATTAATCAGCCTTGAGAGTTGAAGTGGGCTGTGAAGATAAACATTGGAAAACTGGTGAAGCTAGCAGATCTCATGAGACAGAAGTGCTAGTGAGGTGATGGTTCACATCTCCCAGTGCCCTGAAAACAATTGAAAATCAAGCATTAGATGATTGGTTTGTTTGGGGAAAAAATAGCTGAAATAAAACAAGCTCTTTTAAAAAAATTCCTAACAGACAGTTCAGAATAAACTTGAAATACATTATGAATGATTGTCTCTCCCATAGAAGAGAATCTGATATTTATATGCAGATCCAATATTTATGAATATCATCTTCCATCAAGGATTGTAAGGTTTTCTTTGATCTTCACTGGTTTGGTGACTCAGGAATGAAGTATAGATGTCAGGATATCAAGTATAGTATTTTATGGCAGCTGAACTAAAATTCTCATTATTGTCTTTTATCATACCATGCTGGCTTATAATTATGGGACATGTAGTAAACATATATGAGGGCATCAGCTTGCAAAAGGCTATCTGTGGGTTTTTGTGTTTGTTTCAAATATACGGTTCTCTATAGTGGGGTCCCCAACCCCTAGTCCACGGACCAGCAATGGTTCATGGAATGACAGTAACTGGGCTGCACAAACAAGCGAAGCCCCATCTATGGATGCAGGCAGCATGAGAAACCATGCCCTCTCTAGTCCATGGAAAAAACTCTCTCTATGGAACTGGTCCCTGGTTCCCAAAAGGTTGGAGGCCACTCCTCTATAAGTCAGGTTGGAGGACCTGAACAAAGACAGTAATATTTTTTTATACTGTAGATTTTTTAAAAATCTTGCTTTCAAAATCTTAACTTGCCTTGTGGGACAAAATCTGCATCTGTAACACTGCATTCAGATTCAATCTCCTCCAAAGAAAAATGAACAATTCTGATTCTGAAACTGTTTGCGCTCAGTGCCAACAAGAGATACAGTTTTCCAATGCAAGGCTGGAGTTCTCCAAATGATCAGATGTCTTTGTCCATGTCTTCTCTTCTCTTACTACTTCCTTGCTGAATCATTTAGAAAGCATGAGTCCAACCACCTTCCCTGTAATCTTCAAGTTAGATGCAAATCACTCAGAGACCTTGAAATCTAACCTGTCCATGGGACTCAGAGAGAAATTTCAAGGGAACCTGAAATTAAAAAGAATGGAAGACTGGAGAAAATAATGAATGATGTATTTCTATCCATTCAGATAATTTCCATACTGCATCCAGGCTTCTGAAATAAACTCAAGTTCTGATCTACCTAAAAGTAAATCTCAGTCAAACTTTCCACCTCTAACCATGTATTGGACAGAATTATAGCCTTAATCATTCTGCTTTTGCTATTTAGTAAGCTTCAACCTTGATCAATTGTTAAAATGTTTTAAATATTTTAAAAATTGATTTAAACAGCATTTAAACAGTAGATTATTTTCACATTGAAAGTAATAAGGTACCTAAGAATACATCTGTTGCCTCAATACACACAAACACACACACACAAACAAATGCACATGATTTATTTTAAATTTTCATATGGCACTGTTTGGCTTAACAAAGTTTTGGATGCTGCTAACAATCCTAATTTCATAACATAGCTGAAGTTAGACAACTTGGTCTTCTTTGGTCAACCCATGGTCAAAACAGTGGATGAGGTCATGAGGACAAGAGTAAACTAAAATCTTCAAATTCAATTTGGATATAAATGGGATAGTTGATTAGCATTTGAAAATGATTTAATTAGGTGAGATAGAAGCTTAACTGAAAGGATTTAATAATTATATTTATACTGAGGAAAGTCAATAGTTAGGAATAAGCCAGATCAAAATAGAGGAGCCAATATTATTTTAGAGAATGGTCTCACCAGTTTAGAATTATAGTATTATTAATTAATAACTGAGAAAATGGCTCTTGTTCCTTCATTTGCCAGCAAAAAAATATTATTGCCTTCCAGTGAATTTAATGAACCAATCAATTACCAATTACTACCAATACTGAATGTAAGGCTGAAATGTTTGGTACTTGAAATGGGGTGGCATTTCCCACTGTGAATGGAGGGTTTTGGCAGATTGGGTGTGGCTTTTTTTGATGGAGGTGGCTGTGTCTTTCGGGGCACTTCCCACTCAGTTTGTGAAATTAAGTTATAAGGATCAATTAGTTTGCTGCTCAGTTACTTTCCTTCCCGTGATGTGGAAGTCCTGACTGAGCTCCTGGACACTGTGTAACTGAATTGGTAGTGGAGTTTTCCTGGTTGATGGTGTTGGGGGACTTCTATCTGCCTTGTTTGTGGCTAGAGTCAGAGCTAGAAATTCATGAACACCATCGCAACCGTAAGACTTTATCCAACTTATAGAGAACAATAAAAGAGCAGGGGTCACACATTAGACCTGGCTTTAGTCTTGAGGCAGTGGCATCATGATCTAGAGTTGGAGCATGTTAATATGTAGGAGGTATGCATAAGCACACCAATGTGCCTACTGTCCCTGTCCTATTGTTTCTTTTTATTTTTCTTATATATATATATCCATTTCATGAATTCATAACTATGTTATACTTATACATGTTATATTATAATAGCTTGACAAAATAAATAAATAAAATAAAAAAATAATATCCCTCTCAGCACAAATTCACTGAAATGACCTCCTACAGGAGGGAGGGGCTCTGTTCAGTCACCCTACCTAAGCAACTGATAGAACCAATAGGATTTGGGGTTATTCCCAAGATTCTGGTGCATGGTTTGTCCCTAGTACTTGGAATTTGACAACGGGACAATCTAAATGGATTCTCCAGGTCGTCCTTACTATGTAGGAAACTGATATTGGAGCATTGGAAAGATAAAGGTATGGTTCCATTTATTCAGTGGATTGAAAACCTGATTACATTTGCCATTTATGAGTGGATTGCCTGTAGACATAGACTTTGTATGGACAAATATAATGAAATACTTCACACATTTAATCAATATACAGTAGATCAAAGACATGAAAGTTATATGTTTTAGAAATGTATATATACTTGAATAATAATTGCATTAGAAAAGTACATAGAGAATTGTAATATTTACTATTAAAAATTATAAATACTTTTCCTTTATTGTATTTTTCCATTAAAAACATTTTTATGTATTTCTTTTCTTTGACAATATATGTGGTAAACATGTTGTATGCGTGTTCAGGAGCCCGCTGTGCTCCATGATGACTAGGTGGATGAGGGCCAACTGCTAGCATCAATTTCTGACACCTTCCTTCCCATTTTATAGTTGGCTCCCACTTATCAAGGCAAGCTAAACCCAAGATTACTGCTTCACTCATAGGAGGAACCACCACAAAAGAAATCCACTCCCGGTGTTCACCCATCACCATTTTAAAATATTCAGTTTTTTGGGTCGCTGGAACCCCACCTAATATGAACCTGTCCACCTGTTCAAATTTAGTACATCCAATTTGATGACGTTTAAACTTAGTTTATCCACCACCCCTTTAGTTATCAAACATCTCATGCACCCAGAATCAATTAGTGCCCCCACTTTGATTCCTTGTTCAGTCCGCTTATTCCATAGAAAAACAGGCAAGATAAAAGGATGGATTGGTTTATTCAACATCAGATCATCAGGTATACCACCTTCTAAATCACAGTTGGCTGGAACCATAGTCAGTATACTGGAACTGTCATCCTCATTGTGGTCCTCCAGTGATTTGCTTCTAACACCCCTCACTGTCTCCTGTCCATGCCAATCACTCCTAGTTGATCTGGTTCAAGCACTCTCTAGACCGAGCCGAGGCATTCTCTCTAATGTCAAAGGGGGTATAGGGCATGCTACAGCTCTATGCCCCGGTTTATTACATTGGAAACATTTCATTATTTCTCTACCACTTGGATTAATCGCCCCTTTAGTCTGGGCTTTTGTAACTGGATCCATAGTTTTACATGTTTGGACATCACTTCCAAGTTTAGGTTTCAAGCATCAGAGTCCATCATCTAATTCTATTGATACCTGATACCATTTGGTGAGCCTAACATGCAAGTCCCTATACAGACAGGCTTGATGCAAATTAGGGTCCAGATCTTCTTGAAATAGATGTATCAATAGACTTTCAGGTAATAACGGCAGTTTGCTAATCACCCTTCGAAATTCATTGACATATTCTCTGGCCATTCTTCCTTCCTGTTTTATGGCCAGAAGATCTTCTTCGGCTTGTTTATCAGCCATTGTGTCCTCAAATCTAGTTCATAAGGCAGCCAAAAATTGCCTTATATCTCCTAACTCCTCTGCCCTGGTATGAAACAAATCGGCTGCCCATTCGTATGTCTCCCCACCAATATTCCAGTGATTGCAATAATCATTGACCAAGTGGAAGGATAACATTGACCATATAAGTCAAAATGATTCAATACCTGACCCAGAAATACAGCTACTTTTTGTGCAGACCCATCAAAAGTAGCAGTCAGGGGAGGTGGTCCTGATCTTCCTGGTGCCTGCCCTCCCCAATGAGGCCCATACTCCATATCTCATCTTTCTATAGAGCCAGATCTTATGGAATAACTTTCGGATCCCACACTTTTCTCATCTAATCCTCTAGTATGCAAATCTGACTGTTCCATGCCTCTTCTTACATCAGATTCCCTGAATCCCATTGATTTTGGTGTGCCCAAAGAACTACTATCAGGCTTGTTTATGCCCAAAAGAGCCTCTATCTATGGGCCCTCGCAATGTCATCTCTCCGAATTTTTACGTAAAAGTTCCAATGTGTCACTACGTGGAACCATCCACTGTCTTCTGCTCCAGGCCACCATTTCACTTTCCAGTTCAATGTTCGTTCCATTTGGGGGAGCCCTTTTGGAGTGTAACTCCATTCACTCAAATGCACTTTTGGCCACATGGCTGGCTGCACTGCTGACGGAATATCCTCCATCTTCTCCCCAGTATCCTCATGGTCCTGTCTCTGCTCACCTCTCTCTTCAACTTCCTCGCAAGCCTCTTCCTCCAAAAAATTAGGGTCTTTACCTTCTGCCATGATGATTCACCAATGGAGTAAAAAATAAGGGTCAGTGCTGGCTTTCTGTCAGCTCTTACAGGAGGTCTTTGAAACTGGTTCAATAAAACACTTTACTCACAGTCTTAATGTAGCAATATGTGTTTATTTTGGCTTCCTCCACCAGCAGCAACAAACGGAAAGTTCTAGTAAAGCCAGCGCTGAGATCGTCTGCCTCTCAGTGCTGTTTATATTTCCCGTTCACCCCCCATTAATTCGCTAACATCTGCCCTTTGCAAAACACCCATCTACAGCAATCTCACGCGCTACCACCCAACCCCCTATATAACACCTTCCCTCTCCCTGAGTGTCATCCGTCCAACCCGATCCACCCAATATCCCCTGTGTGGAATGCTGATCACACAAAACAATATCCCAAAGTATTTCCCAGCTGGTAAAGGAGAAGAGTGGTAAGCATTGTGCTTAGAGCTTTGCAAAACACCGAACAGCTGATAAGGCATTTTCCCAGTCAGTCACACTGAAGTAGAGAGAGGCAGTTGCGCCTGGCTTCGTCAGCTGTCATCGACTCGGGACCTTCAAAGTAGGCAGCTCTCCCCCAACCATAACGACGTGTCAGGCTTCATTCCATCGGCAGCATCGTTGAAGCCCGACACACAGTCTGACTAAGATCTTGGCTGCAGATGAGGATAAGCATGTAATAAGGGCCTTGGACCAGTTTGTGCCAATGTGGATTCTGTGATTGCAGATCCTGTAGAGCTCCCTGATTTATAGAGCAGCTCTGGGAAATGAAACAATGCAGGAGATGCCTAGAATGTAGCTGGAGGAAGGCCAGGAGTGAAGCTAACCAAACACAGGTGAGAGCCTTTTTTAGCACTTACCTTGGGTGGTATATTCATCCTAGCCCTTCTGGATGTCTCAGCAGCTTTTGAAAACATTAGCTATGGCAGGGGTCTCCAACCTTGGCCATTTTAAGACTTGTAGACTTCAACTCCCAGAAATCCACAAGTCTTAGAGTGGCCAAGATTGGAGACCCCTGAGCTATGATATCCTTTTATACCTGTACAAGACATTGAGAATGAAGATACTTTTCTCTTTGTTGTTTCCATTATGGCACATGGCAGTCTTCACATGGCATTTGTTATGGTCTCTTAAGGTTATTGCCCATAAGCTGCCAAGTCATTTTTTTCTGGAATTTCACTGGATTTGGGATTGGCCCCTTTCTCTGTTGTAGAAACTCTAGTTTCTCGCAACCTCCTGCTCTTGATATCCTTCTAGTCAGAGGTGGTATTCAGCAGGTTCTAACCAGTTCTGGAGAACTGGTAGTGGAAATTTTGAGTAGTTCAGAGAACCAGCAAATACTACATCTGACTGGCCCTGCCCCACCTATTCTCTGCCTCCCAAGTCCCAGATGATCGGCTGGGTCTACTTTTGTTGTCCTGCACAGGAGAACAGAGCTGGAAAGCAGGTTAGTGGGTTGGGGAGGGAATGGGGATTTTACAGTATCCTTCCCCTGCCACACCAAGCCACACCCACCAAGCCACACCACACCCACCAAGTCACACCACACCCACCAAGCCATGTCCACAGAACTGGTAATAAAAAAATTTTTTTGAATCCCACCATTGCTTCTAGTAGATTTTGTAGCAAGCCTGGGCTTAATGTGACTAGCTGTTCCTGCTAAACTCTTATAACTATGGTATAATGCTATGAATGAACAATAACTCCACAGTTAATCCTCACCTGAAAGCAACCTGACTGATTTGGTGCAATTGGTTGCCAAAAGATAATTAATTTCTAGAGTAGTATTTCTTGTGTTTGGCAGCCTGAAGATGTTTGGACTTCAACTTCCAGAATTCTCCAGCCAACTAATTTGTTGGTCCACACATTTTCAAGCTGCTGAAGTTTAAAAAAAACAACAACCTGCTCTTAATAGAACAGAGTAGAGTGGAGTGGAGTAGAGTAGAGTAGAGTAGAGTTGAGTAGAGTAGAGTAGAATAGAATAGAAAAGAATAGAATAGAATAGAATAGAATAGAATAGAATAGAATAGAATAGAATTCTTTATTAGCCAAGTGTGATTGGATACACAAGGAATTTATCTTCAGTGCGTATGCTCTCAATGTACATGAGAATAAATAAAATACATTCATCAAAAATCCTAAGATACAATATTTAGTAATAGTCATAGGTTACTATAAGCAATCAAATCATACATAGGTTACTAATACGCAATGAAAACATACTGGGAAAACAAATAAAACAATATAAATTGTAAAGATACATGGCTATAGTCATAAGTGGGAAGAGATAGATAATAGGAAGGATGAGAAGAATAATAGTAATACAGTCTTACTAAGTAATTTTACAGTGTTATGGGAGTTATTCAAGTAAAAGTAGAGTTGCCAACGACTCAGTCTGCAAAAACTGGGAGTTGGACTTCTTTCCTAGCATGGAGATCTACTCCCCAGATGACATTCACATTGATGTCACAGCAGCAGGAATCAATTACAAATACTAGCACATCAACAGCAGGCTGTAGCTGGAAGCAGCAGGGTAGACAATTGAGGGAAACCTGGTGGAATGATGTGGCTGAAGGCTAACATTATGTAAACATGAAGAAATATTAACTGGACTGGCTAAAATATTGCAGAAAAAATATTTAGCTTTGCAACTATAGATATCAGTTTGTTGAGTTGGTTTCATGTTTAAATGAAAAAAACAGCAACCCCAGAGCAGATACATAGAATATTTTTTGTGTAGTGTTATGGCTTTCCATATGAAGCCCCCTTTTTGTTCCCAGCAATACATGACTCACTTACAATCATATTATGTGTGCTTATGGTGAACCGTAAGCACTACAGCTGGGCCTTCACCTCAGCCCTCACTGCCAAGAAAATAAATCATTGTGGAAAAAAAGAAACAGTACGATGAATTGAAAGCGTTCAACAACTGCAATCCTTTAATTAAGGATGACAAGAATGTAAACAAATAGACCATAACATCAATAACATTCTCCACAACAAAAAAAATTATCAACAGTACCTTCATAAAACTGGAGGCTACATTAAATAAACTTAAGCCAAAGTCTGGAAATATAAAATGAGGTCACTGAGAACGTGACACTGCTGACACCGACACCGAGGCTTCATCACCATGGACAGCGCTATAAATCACGGCGCACAGCAAGCCATACACACATTGACAAATAAATTCATGAGCATCGTCAAACTATACAATTTCAAATACACAATATAGCAAAAATTATACAAAGTTGGTAGCTGGAGGTTTTTTTTTATGTTGAATTGAAGTGCAAATACCTCTCCATGCGCAATTACGCACAGTGCAATGAATACTTATGTCAAAAGTCACAATTTTCATAGGTTCCACTACACCTCCTTAATTCTCGGAAAGGGACAGAAAGGGGGGAGCCATGGGGGGGAATAAAAACCCTCTAAAAAACAAAAGTCCAACCACACACTTCTGATAAGTTTGATAAGTTTACATATTGAATTAAAGGCAAAGGAATTAAAGGCGCAAATTGCGCTGGATTTTTTACAAACAACCTCCGCAATAAATACAAATTACTGAATGTCCACTTGGCCCGAATTAATCACTTGAAATAATAATCAAGGTGGCTTGTAACATAGGCCTACCTTACATGAAAACAAAATCCATTCGTCAGTCTTTCTTTATGAAGTGGGTGATGGCAGCGTCATAAAGTTTGTCCTTTGACATGAGCTCCAAAAGAAGTCCTTTTTCTATGGACATCAGTGCCAAAGCTCCCAGGCGATCCTGTCCAGTACTGTTTCTGGCGTGCGTCTTGATGCGCTTCAGAGCCGAGAAAGACCGCTCCACAGAGGAAGTGGACATGGGAATGGTCAGCACCAGACAGGTGAGATGATACAGCTGCGGCATGCTCTCAGTCAGCTCTTTAAGTGTCAGAAAGTGCAGCAGGTCTGATGGGCTCCTTGCCTCAAAGTTTGCCATGTTGTACATGACTGTCAGTTCAGTCTTGAGCCTGGGGAGGTCAAAGTGCAGCCCGTAGTTTTCAGAGAGGCTCTGAAACGCAGAGCTGGGGAAGTTTTCTCTGTATGAGGCAAACTTCTTGGGGTCCAGAAGGGCAAGGAACATCAGTTTTTCATGATCCTTGAACCTGTTCCTCAGCTGAGTGAGAATGTTGTCCAGGATTTCACTGTGCAGCTGCTGGTAAGCTGTGCACACGTCTCCAACTCTCCGTGCCCTGCGTCTGCTGGGAGCCCCGACTTCGCGCACCGTGTCCTCATAGATGGAGTCAAATTTGGCCTTTTCTCTCTCTGTGGTGCTGCAAAAGTCATCAATGCTGGACAAGCAGAACTGCATGTCATACTCCTTATTCTGCAAGATCCCAAAGAGCACGTCAGAGTAGGCAAACACTGAGTTGAATGTGGCGAGGAGAAAGCAGAACTCGAAGCCCGTCAGCAGTGCCATGTATCCATCAGCGCTGTGCACAGCATCATCATCAAAATCATTGTGGTTGTCCACAATGAATTCAAAGAGCTCCAAGAGTTCTTCTCTCCGCTCATACACAGTGCAAACCAAACGTGATGAAAAGTTCCACCGTGTTGGAGTCACTCTGGGCAGTCTCCGCTGGCATATTTCATCCAGGAGCTTCATGCGTTTGGCTGACTTTGAGAAAAAGGCCGCGAGGCCACTGAGGTGTGAGAAAAAATTTTTGCACTCTGATTTTAGCAGCACTTTGAGACATGACGAGGTTCAGAGAGTGCGCATAACAGTGAACGAAGAGAGCTTGTGGTAATTTTTCCTTTATTTTGGCTTGGACCCCATTCAGTCCAGATGCCATAACTGCAGCTCCATCGTAACACTGCGCAATGACCTTATTGGTCATTTGGAGTCCTCCAGAAACTCCAAAACTTGTCCAGCTATGGCTTCTGCATGCTTATCACCACTGACATCACCAAACTGGAAAAAGCGCTCCTTCACACCACTGTCAGGGGTGTAACGCAGGACATATGACATCTGAGCGGTGTTACTTACGTCAGTTGTCTCATCTACCATAACGGAGACAAAAGGTGTGTTCCTCACCTCCTCCCTCATTGCCTCGGTCATTACATCTGCCACAGAATGAATCAGGTCATTCTGAATTTTGCTGGAGGTGCCGATGAAAACAGTGGCCGAATCCAGATGACAGTGCAAAGGGCTGTCATACTCCACCAGAAACTCCAATAACTCCAAGTAGTTCCCCTTGTTTTCAGAATCTTTACCTTCATCATGTCCTCGAAATGCCAGTTCTTGCTTTCCAAGAAATGTGACTACATTGATGAGACGTTTCAGGATCTCTCTGTTCTGCCTGACCTTGTTGTTGTGGTCCATAATATGATTACGGCACTGTTCATCTAGCTGAAGATCAACTCTTGTGTCCCCAAAAGTTTTCAAACTGACAGTTGCTTGCAGGTGTGCCACAGAATCTTGATGTCGGTGGGCTGATTTTGTCAGATTTGTAAGGCTCACAAATCCGCCGCTGACCCAGGTAGATGACCTGTCAGTTGTAAAAAGCAAACAACTCCAGCAGTACAGTCTGTTCGTTTTCTTACAGCCCGTCATCCATGGATATCGCTGATAATTTCCACTTTATTAACCTTTTCTTTTAATTCCAGTTCTGGAGTTGGCCGCCTTGAAAAAGGCGATGCTAACAAGCTAGCCACAGCTTCGTTCTCGTCTTCCGCCATTTAATTGTCACTCACCGCTCTCACCACTCTGCCCGCCTTTCGGACTTCACGAAGGCCTATGATCTTTTGTTTTTGTCCCGCCCACTTAAAATCAAACCGTGATTGGTCAGTTTTCCCATCACTCTCCAAACCAAAACACATAGCTTATGTGTTTCATGAAGGATTCATGAAGTCCTGGATTCATGAAGTCCTAACCAATTAATGAGCCAGCTAACCGGGCTTTGATAGAGACGGATGATTCTGATTGGATAATATGTTTCAGGACAGTGACCCTTTCATTGCTGATGTGAACTTGACAGTAAACTTAACTTTAGAACATAGATTAGAGAAAATGTATTAAATGTATTGTATTAAATTAAGTTAGATAGATTATATATAATAATTTAATACTTATATTTTTTGGTCCAGATTTTTTTAAGGCCTTCTCTGAAGGCATAGAAGGCCCTGAAGGTTCCCCTCATTGTGTGCAATGACTCATCCTGCTTTCTTACATATCCAAGTGTGCATAATAAGAAGTGGTGGCAACATAATAGTATTAACTTTGGAAATGTTGAATAGAAATATTAGAGATGACAAAAATATAAAAGGAATGAAAATTAAAAAGGAAGAATTTAAACTACAAGTTTTTGCTGACGATTTAGCTTTTATTCTGGAAGACCCGTTAGAAACCGCTCCAAAGTTATAGGAAAAGATAGAGACATATGGTGAGATGGCTGGCTTGAAAATAAATAAAGATAAAAGAAAGATTTTGACAAAAAACATGTTATTGAGACAAAGAGAAGAACTGACAGATCTTTTGAAAATTCAAGTTACAAATAAGGTTAAGTATCTGGGGATATATTTGACAGCAAGATGTAGCACATTAAAAGAGAATAATTATATTAAACTCAAACAACAGATAATTACAGATTTGAAGAAATGGGAAAATTTACAATTATCATTAATAGGGAGAATTTCAACAATCAAGATGAATATTTTACCTAGAATTTTATTTCTCTTTCAAACAATACCAATTAGACTTGGAAAAGACTATTTTGAAGATTTAAATAAAACTATGTTGAAGTTTATATGGCAAGGTAAAAAAGCGAGAATAAAGTTAAAACTCTTGCAAGATGCTAGAAATAGAGGAGGTTTTGGCCTGCCTAATTGGGAACTGTATTATCAAGCTGCAAGTTTGATGTGGGTCAAAGAATGGATAACATTAAGAAAACATAGATTGTTGACATTAGAAGGACATGATTTACTGTTGGGCTGGCATGCTTTTTTATGGTACAAGGGAACTAAAACACAGGGGTATTTCAGAAGACATTATATACGGGAGTCTTTGTGGTTAAATTGGGAGAAGATAAAAAAACAATGTTACTTGAAAATTCCAGTTTGGTTATCGACTATTGAAGCTTTTTCCTATCCTATGATCTATAAAAAGGAACAAACAGTTAGATATGGGGAACTTGGATGAAAAGGGTGGACTTAAAACGATCCAAAACTTAGAGGAACAAGGTATAGGGATGAATTGGTTTTCATATGCGCAAATACACTCAAGATATCTTGAAGATTTTAAAACGGAAGGATTCTATGATAAACAGACTGATTTAGATAAGATATTGATGGGTACTGATGAGAAAGTGATTAAAAAGTTATATGGTTATTTATTGGGAATTAAGCTAGAGGAAGAACAAGTTAAAGAAACTATGATTGCTTGGGGGAAGAATTTTGGATATGGGATTGATTTAGAGCAATGGCAAAAATTGTGGTCTCAAAATTATAAAATGACAATGTCAATAGCATATAAAGAAAACTTGTATAAGATGTTTTACAGGTGGCACCTTCCCCCGACAAGAATAGCAAGAATGTTCAAGAACAAATCTGAAAAATGTTGGAAATGTCATCAGATACCTGGCTCATACTATCATATGTGGTGGACTTGTGAGAATGCCAGAAAATATTGGACTAAAATTCACATATGGTTGGAAAAAATGACAAAGAAACACATAGACTTGAAACCAGAGATCTTTTTATTGGGAATTTTACCTGATATATATAATAAAGACTTGAAATATTTGATTGTAAATGTATTAACGGCGGCTAGGATTGTATTTGCTAAAAATTGGAAGAATGAGAAAATACCATTGCAGGAAGAAATTGTTAAGAAAATATTGGAATGTGCTGAGATGAGTAGATTGACATTTGAAATTAGAGAACAAGAAGATAAACAATTTTATGCAATTTGGGGTTTTTTTTATCAATGGTTAGATGATAAAATACAATAATAGAGCATTAGTATTATATATATGAAGGGTTTTTAGGACTGATTTGTTATGATTATATGATAAGTTATAGAATAAACTGTTTGAAGTATTGTTATCTCACAAAGCATGAATGATTAAAAGTATAGTCAGAAAAAGATTTTTTTTTATTTTTTTTTAGTAATATTAGAATATGGATTGACAATATGAGTGGTTATGCAATATAACTGTAATTGACACTATAAAATGAATGCACAAAACTGATGAACCAACCGATACACCGGAAGTATATATGAGAGTAGATGTTTTTAATGTTTTGTACGTTTGTCTGTTTGTAGAAAATTAATAAAATTTAAAAAAAAAGAAAAAAGAAGTGGTGGCAACATAATATTTACTGGAGTCAAATTTGACTAAGTGAACTTCTTCCACTGATTTGTGGCAGTTTGCTGATTTGTTTTGACCCAGAACTATAGGAAGGTGTGACTTCCATTTTTTATGCCTTCTTTTACATAAGGGAGTGCTGTTGATTCACTATTGGAGATCTTGTAAATGTTAAAAAAAACCTGATGGCACAGTGGTTAAAATGAGTATTGCAGGCTAATTCACTTCTCACAGCCTGGAGTTCGATCCTGACAGGCTCAAGGTTGACTCAAGGCCTTCCATCCTTCTGATGTCAGTAAAACAAGAACCCAGACTGTTGGAGGCAATATGCTGACTCTGTAAATTACTTAGAGTGTGCTTTAAAGCACTATGGAATGGTATGTAAGTCTGAGTGTGATTGCTATAGCTATAAAAATAAACCAAGATTTCACATTCTTAGGGTTTTTCCTCTTTCTCCTTTAATCTCCACAGGGCCCAGGGGACTGCAAGCAAAAGGTGAAATTTGATCTGTCACGATGGGTGAAATAGAGCAGATGAAGCAGGAGGCTGAGCAGCTGAAGAAGCAGATTGAGGTAATGCTGAGAACAAGAGGGAAATGGCTGAGATAGGACCGTTTTCCACCACTTTAAGTTAGGATAAAGGCTGACCTATGAAACCCTCATTCATATTTCATCTATAACATCATAAGCAATCTCCTCAGCCTCAACTCCCTATCTGCAACACGGAGGATGGTATCTCACACAATTATTTTAAAGACTACAACTCAGATAATGCACATTAGTCAGTGTTAGATAAGTTTAAATCTGTAAGCACCATATTCCTGAAAATGGGACCTCCCAGCTTCGTTGCTGTCGTTCATCAGGTGGTTCTTATTTTTATTTGTTTTTATTTTTAGCCAATTTGCTCTAGTGGTGAAGGTGGTGACCTAGAAAATGAGAAGCTGTGAGTTCTAGGCCCACTTTAGGCATGAAAACCTGCTGCTTGACTAACAGATTTAACAGATAATCAGAGTTGGAAGGGACCTTATAGGTCATCTAGTTCAACCCCCTGCCCAAGCAGGAGATGCTACACCATTTCTAACAAATGGCAGTCCAATTTATACGAACTGTTGTAAGTTGAGGATAGCCTGTATTGTTTCAATTTACATTTGACTCTATCTGCACACACCTAAGATGTCTGCAGCTTTACATTGCTTAAATGCTTTGCAACTACAAAAAGAGAGAAACTGACAGAATCCTGGATTTGTAAAACTCAAGTGGATCCTAATCTTCAACCAGTCCAGAAGCTAATTCAAGACTTTTGTCCAATTACATCTTTTTTTTTGGCCTAATCTTCATCACAGGGCTGTTATGAAAATAACTCATTTTACCTACATAGGAAGAAAAGTGGTGAAAAAATACAGAATTTGGCAACAAGTGGATTGTTATTAATTGTTTTTCAAAGAAATTTGAAAAGTTGGTTATTGAAGGGCAATTTCATCATAGAGGAGCCACAATCTGGGAAGTGTTCTTTGCTATACTTTTCACTCCAAAGTCTAGTCAATGCTCCCCCACCCGACCACCCCATATTTGGAATTGATTATGATCTTTGATCTCATCATGTTATTTCTTTTTTGGGAGCAGACTTGATATTTTTGACTTTGTTCTGGCTTATTTGAAATCACAACAAAATGATACTTTTTTAAAAAAATTACGACAGACAGACCATGTTTTCACTCTCAGGAATATTGTTTCATCCCACTCTTTAGCTCTCTGGCCCAAGTCATTTTTCTCTCCTTGTACCCAGGATACCATTCCTGCAGCTATCCTATTCCTACAATATGAAGTTTAGAACTTAGCTTCTTCCAGCCAAGGTAGTCATATGAATCTATCGTCATGATTACTTGGACATGTGCACAGCAATACAATTGCCATATATTCTCATGTAAATTTAACAATTCACATGGACTTTTAAAAGACAAAGGAATGGTGGCCAAGCAGCTAGGAAGCTGTGGGAACATTTCAATACTTCTCAAATCTTATTTGTAAACCACCAGATAAATGCATGTCAATATATGTACAAAATACTGAAAAACATGGATGGTGGTGGTGGGAAGAGAAAACAATTGCTTGTACTTTGTTTTTGTAGGGATTTGGGTTGAGGGAATTTTGTTACTCCAAGTCACCAGTTGCATTACATTCTTTCTACTCTCCTATTGGTCAGCTGGAAGGGGAAAAACCCACATTCTGTTTGAGTGAAGAGCTCTTAAAGGCTGAGATAAATGAAGATGGTCACAGATTAGTTTGAAACTGCTTCATAAAGGATAGCAGGTAGAAATGCTGGGGGTATAAAAATTTCATCTCTTGCCTTTTTTCTTTCAGGAAGCTCGAAAAGCTTGTGCTGATACTACACTTGCTCAGGTAGGAAATGCTAACAGTATATTACTCTGTTTAAATCAAGTTTGCCTAAATGGTTATGTCTAACACAAGTTCAAGGTTCAGCAACTGACTTGATAGAGCCCATTAGGGAAAACCTTTAGAACAAGAGTTAAATTTCTTCTTCCCTGTATAGCTTGTTGCTGATATGGAAGTGGTTGGGCGCATACAGCTGCGGACACGGAGAACTCTGCGTGGACATCTGGCCAAGATCTATGCTTGTCACTGGTCCACAGATTCCAAGTAAGTAATGGTATATAGCAGTATTTCTCAGCTTTGACAAACTTAAGTTGTATGGACTTCAGCCCCAGAGTTGCTATCTTATTCCATTGAGTCCCTTACCAGTGAACCAGCTCAGCTACTCAAACAAATTAGCTCACCAAAGGCTCTTATTATCTGTGCTAGAAAGCACCAATGACTCTATAATAAGTTTCTTTCTGTGTATAAAATGTACGTCATACATTTCATGAAGTCTATACTGTAAATGTAAATTGGTTATCATACAATTGAAATAACAGCAAAATGAATAATTCTGTATTCTAAACTATACATGTAAACACACACATACCCCAGTCATACTTCTACCTTCCCATCCCTTGACTATGAATTCTTTGCTGTAAGATGGAGAACAAACTTTACTATAAGATGGCGAATAAAATTACCTTGAAGATGCATTGTACAAGAAGGTTGTGGGGTGGAGAGGTGGACTTGATGCAGTTTAGATCCCAATGATAACATCTTTCTTCTCTTATAGACTTCTGGTCAGTGCTTCACAAGATGGAAAACTCATTGTATGGGATACTTATACAACTAACAAGGTAGGAGATACATCAGCAAATAGATGATATGTCCACAATCTGTTAGCAAGCAATGCTAGGAATGAAAAGTGACTGCTAGCATTTTGCCTCTGAGTCTACTTTCTAGAATCTAGACTATTCCTATTATAGATGTTGCTTTTCTCATCTCTGACTAAGGAGCTAATGATGGATTTCTGTCCTACTCTTTATTTGCAGGTTCATGCCATCCCTCTCAAGTCTTCTTGGGTCATGACGTGTGCCTATGCTCCATCAGGGAATTTTGTGGCCTGTGGAGGTCTTGATAATATGTGCTCCATCTATAACCTCAAGAGTCGTGAAGGAAGCGTGAAAGTGAACAGGGAGCTCTCAGCTCATGCAGGTGATCTTTTGCTCTAAGTCTTGGTGAAGCTGTAGCTACAGTCCATGAAAAAAAAAAAGGAAAGCAAAATATAACATTGCAACAGGAATGGTTGAGAAACTCTATAACTTCCATTTAAAACATGTTTTTGTAGCTCTCCAGATGAGGACTAAAAAAGAATTTGAGAATTTATACATTGTTGCTCCAACAATGAAAAATTGGTTGCAAGGTTATGGAATTACATCTGAATTAACATCTCAGAAGCCAGAGACTGCTCTGGATAGGGTGTCTGATGGTTCCATGTGACCAGCAGAAGCAAGATAAAAGATAATTATTCAAATATAAATAATACAATTTTATAGAATGAAAAATTCTCATTTTTTTCAGCCACTTAATTAAATTACAATGTGCTGCAAAATCCAGCTTCTGTTGATAAAAACAAAAACAAAATATCTCTGGAAGAAAATGTGCCCTGTATAAGTCTTAGCCTCTTTCTTCCCTTCAACAACATTCCTTACTCCTGCTCTGCAGGCTACCTCTCCTGCTGCCGATTCCTGGATGACAATAATATTGTAACTAGCTCTGGAGACACCTCTTGGTGAGTACTTCTGTTTACAGTATATGACCTGGCCAGCAAGCAACCATATGGGTATCCTTATTTATTTAGCAATAGCAATGTCATTTAGACTTATATACAGCACTTTTTGTACAGTTTACAATGTCAGCATATTGCCCTCAACTATCTGGATCCTCATTTTACCGACCTCAAAATGGAATCAACCTTGAGCCCGGTCAGGATTGAACTCTAGGAAGTTGGCAAAGTGTGCCTACAATGCTGCATTCTAACCACTGTGCCACCAGGGCTCCTACCTATTTTTTATTTTTTTGCCTAACTCAACCAGCTGCTACTATGCCTTAAATCTAGGTTTAATACTCTAACCCATGGGTGTCAAACTCACCATGTCATGTTGCCGTCAAGTGACATTTTATGATGTTTTTACCATTCAGAGTTGGGGTGAGCAGGGCCTATGTGTGACGCATCCAGCCCATGAGATAATTTGACACCCCTCCCTCACCTATCCCATCCTTCTCTTAAATTGGAGGTCTTCAGATATGTTCTATTCCCATAATTCTCAACCAGGATGAGGTGGCCAGTCTGAATTAGAGAAAGCTAAGGGAGGACCAAAAATCAATTTTGTTCCAAAATGATTCTGCTGGGGGCACTTCCTTGCCTCACCCAAATTCTTCCTTTGAAGGGTATTGTAGCTGCTGCTTTCTTTTTTCTTTTTTAAATTATTGTTTGCATACTCATTGCATGATGATTTCATCTCTACTTGGTTCTAAGGAATCAATGGGGAGAGCTGTTTTCATCAAACTCTGACAGCAGACTCTGCCACTGCTACTTCTTTTATGTCATACCCGAGAAGAATCTGTCAAGCATAGACACCCAACCTAGGCCCCATTTGTGAAAGTCAATAAAGAAAAAAAGTCTGCTGAATTTTGCTGCACGAAGAGGAAAAACCGGTGAAGAATGTTTAGTTCCGCTAGCTTCCACAATCTATTAAGTTATTCTGCCTCTCAGTTACTAACTCCCATTTGGCAGTTTTTGGTTGCTCTTCCAAAGGGGTAGAGGTGATTCAGAGATCTTTGACTGAATCTAACTTTAGATCAAAATGTCCAAACTGCATTACGAGAGGACCCTTTTGCAATGAGGAGGCTGTTCACATATTTAAATGTGGGAAAAAGAGAAGGGGGAAGATATGCTGGATATGTTTGCGGTCTTGAGTTATTTGTAAAAATAATAAAAGCAAAATACAAATGAATGAATGAAAGAATGAATATCCTACTTTATGTATTATTCATGCTGAGTTTATAGCAATTTTATTGTTAGATTACTTTTGAATACAGCTGCCTAGATCTGTAAGTATTCCATGCCTGTACCAAATAGGAAGATGATCGAAATAGCTACTCAGTTCAGCCTAAGCAACTTCTTCTTCCTCTTCAGCATGCTGTGGGATATTGAGACAGGGCAGACGAAGACCACATTCATAGGACACACTGGGGACTGCATGAGCCTGGCAGTCTCCCCGGACTTCAAGCTTTTCATTTCAGGAGCCTGTGATGCCAGTGCCAAGCTGTGGGACATCCGAGAAGGAGCTTGCCGCCAGACATTTACAGGACATGAATCAGATATCAATGCCATTTCAGTAAGTTTCTGAAACCCTTCCTTGAACTGAGGGTGGAAGTGAGCTGGACCCTGAAACAATGTCAAATATTAGGGCAGAAATAACCTGCAGAAGACAACAGAAGCAAATGATATATTTTTCTATGTGTCTCTGTCTCTGTCTCTCTCCCCCCACCCCCCACCTAGTTCTTCCCCAGTGGGGAAGCCATTTGCACTGGTTCAGATGATGCCTCCTGTCGCCTCTTTGATCTTCGGGCAGACCAAGAGCTCATCAACTTTGCTCATGAGACCATTGTGTGTGGAATTACCTCAGTCGCTTTCTCCCGCAGCGGGCGCCTCCTCCTGGCCGGATATGATGATTTTAATTGCAATATCTGGGATAGTCTGAAAGCAGAACGTGTGGGTGAGTCATAGCAACAGGTTTTTTTATTATTATTATTCGCAGAAAACTGTACACAGAGTAATGCATATCCATTTGGGAACAGGCTTTTTTTTAAAAAACAAATCATGACCTAATATAATCTAAAATTAGAAGAATGGGAGAGACTGAGCAAAATCAAATGTCAGTTTCCGTTATTCCAACATGAAAGTATTCCTTTTTCCTGACCGCTCTTTAATGCCCAGCTCAGTTCTAACCAATCTGTTGGTTGTTGGAATGCTGGCATATAGGTTGCATATTGTTCCTCTCTGAGTTATCAAGAAAGATGAGTTATACTCCACTGCAGATGGATTATCTCTTCATACATCCCTTGTCTATATGGAGCCTTTCCTCTTGATAATTGTGCCATTCAGAGGGAAGGTGAATGACAAGTGAGAGCCACCTGTGCTACCCAAAATTTGGAACTCTGCTTAGAGATCTGCTGAGTTCAGGCAAAATAATTTTCCTCCAAACTAATTCACTGCCTCTCCCAAAACTGTGGGTCTTGTATTTTCATCTCATCAATATTGTGGTTCTTAGGGTGTTTTAATATTGTGCTTAAACATTAAATTATCCACCTTAATCATCACAGCAGATCATGAACCATTATTATTTAAACCTACAGGCCTCCTGTCAGGACACGATAATAGAGTGAGCTGTTTGGGAGTAACTGCAGATGGCATGGCTGCAGCAACTGGCTCTTGGGACAGTTTCCTGAAAGTTTGGAACTGAAGATGCTGTGTGAAAAGAAGAGTGAATTTGGAGAGGCTTTTTCAGTTATATCTTTGAGTACCACAGTTGACATTTTTATTCTATGCAGATATTGGTTCATACACACTTACCTCCCTAAGGAGAAGCTCAGGGAAATAATCCCCACAATTCTTCTGATACTCTTTGAAACCATGCCCAAATTCAGAGGTCCATTTCTGTGACTGCCTCCAGGTGTGACATCAGCAAGATAACAGTTCCTACTGACCCTACCCAAATTAGAGACCCTCAAAAACCCCTTTTCCCATCCCTCAACTTCTGATTTTCCCTGTTATGACTACCACAGATTTCATGCACATCAAACTATAATTTGTCCTTGGATGTGTCTTCACATCATATCATGGCTTATCATCCATGATAAACCAATAAGTGGTTTATCACAGGAAAGTATTCTACAATGAACTTTATTCACTTTTCTCTTTGAGAAATATATTAGCTCATTGTTTTACTCTACACATTGCCTGGGAAGGAGTTTGTTGCTCCTGTTTTGAGCACCAGAGCCAGGAATGCTTAATGTCATCTTATTTTCTGCATAGTTATTTTTCTCATCCCACTTAATTTCATATCTTGCACACTTAGCATTCCAGCATCCTTTAGGCTCCTCCTAGTCACTGCTGATGTAATTATTATAAAGTTGTTTTATAGCCCAGGCAAAATAAAACAGAAACTTTGGCAAGACTGGCTCAAGTTGCATTATTTGAGGCCATGTTTTGGAGCTCAGGCTTGGACAGAACTGTTCAAAAGATTCAGAATTCAGAACAATTATACCATTAAGCTCTGTATTGTATTGCATTAACACTATATTCTAATTAGGGATAAAATACAGAACCTTAAAACCTGCACTAGGAACTTTCTGCTGTCATTTATTTATTTAAACCCATTTAGATGAATTTCTTTGAACATTTTGACTTTTTTTTCCTCAGCTTTTTGTGACCTGGACCAAACTGCTATTTGTAAGATAAGATTCTAACATCTGTTGGCTCTTATGTCTTTCTTCCTATTACTTCTCACAATCCCACCTTCTCACAAGCTCTCTCATATATTACCATGGCATTTAAGAATCAGATCATTTTAAGAGCAGATGAAGATATATCCTAATGTACTCACTTTTCTATGGGCAGTAAGAAGACACCAGTTTAATTTCTAGAGACATCAGTTTAATTTCCTTTGGAGCAAAACAATTAATCTTTGATAGTTATAGTCTGAAACCAATAGAATGGATTCACAGAACACTCTATGACAAGAGTGTCAAATTCACAGCATCATGGCAGCATCACATGACATATTGGGACTTTCCCCCCCTTTGCTAAACCGGGTGTGGGCATGGCTAGCACGTGACGCATCCAGCCCATAGGCTGGGAGTTTGACAGCCCTGCTCTAAGACATGATCATCAACATTTCCAAGTAATCTTTCAAAGTAGCATCTGAAACAAAACTATTTAGTTTTTTAAAATATGGCAAAATTTTATGAGATCTGATATACCTTATAAGATGAAAAACAATGAAATCTCGTGATTGATAAATCTGTAAGAGTTTGGCCATTCGTTTTTTTTTTCAAAAATATTTAATTTATGGGCTTTATAGATTCGTACTAGCACATTTTTAGTCTGGGTATTATGTCATAATATTATTACTGTTTTAGTTTGTGTTGACCTAATAGTTGTGTTCTGTAAATCAAATGTGACTTAAAACTATGGCCTAAAATGTGACTATCTCACAGATCCTACCCTATTTCTCTACATCACAGAATCATCAATCACCAAATCAGCAAGTTTTCACATGATTTATTAGTAGCCTTAATGTCTCCAGTAAGTCATTCAACACCCTCTAAATTGAGAAATTGAAACAAAAACCCACATCTATATATTTTAACCAGGGAAATTGCATTTATGTCTGCCTATAAAGTTACTAAATTAAACATGATTTTTTATTTGTATTTTACATCAAAATTGTTTATACATGTGAAATTTTAGCTTTCAATTACCCTGATATGCTTCTCTAATTCATAAATGTATTCCTCTTTGCATGTTATCTTAACCAAAACCAATATTGCAAGACAAACCAATTACATCACTGCTTTTACTAAGAAAGTGATAGTGATTTGCCTAAAATCATCAAAACATTTTTGTGCTCTTATGTAAGAACTGAAGAACTGTTTCCTGGCTTTTTAAAGCACGAATCAAAAGCTTATGAATTACTAAGATCAATTCCATTCTAATTAGTTATCTATCAAATGTATAGATCCTCCCATCTCACCAGGAGCAACTCTGGATGGCTTAGAACAACCAAGTAAAACAATATATAAAATCATGCAATATAAAGCAACCATTCTTAAAATATTACATTAAAATATATTTGACCAGTTTGCAGGATACCTTTTGAAAAGATACAAAGGACATAAGAATGTCTCCTAATATTCACCCCACACACTGCGATATTTGTAACTCCATGCAGCCAAGGATATGAAGAGAAACAAAGCATATCCCTTCGTCTCAATGAAAATACAGTATTTTTTCAGAGAACTTGAAATGATTGGGTAGTGTCTTTGGCATTCAGAAGTTACTGACGTCTCAGTTTTTTATACATTGTAGGATGCAAGATCATGTTATTGTCTTAGAAAGCAGAAAAACACACAAACATGCCCCTAAAGATCTAGTTTGGAAAAGATTAAAGGAAGCATTAAAAATGCATTCACTTCTTTTGAGATACTTGAAAGATATATATCCTGTCTTTGCTTCATCATATAGTTAGACAACTTATGACCACAACTGAGACTGGAATTTCAGTCATTAGTAATGTAATTGTTAAGCAAATCATCATGTGACCAGATTGATATTACAATCATTTTTACCAAGATTAACTGAATCAATGCATCATTAAGTGAACATGGCTTTCCCAAGTGACTTTGCATGTCAGAAGATGGCTGGAAAGGCAAACTGATCACTGACTGTAAGACGCTACAACCATCACAAATGAGAGCTAAGTGCCTAAATTGCAATTATGGCTGTAACTTTGAGAACTGGATGCAAGTCACGTTTTCTGAGAGTGTCATAACTTTGAACTGTCATTAAACAAAAAACAGTAAGCAGAGGACTGCTTGCATTCCATTAATTTACATGTTACAACTTAAACACAAGTTCTGCACGCAGTCATATGATTGCCCTGTATATCGCTATCATGAAAGCCACAGCATATTCCATATGGCTCTGGCTCCCATAATGCCAAGTAACAGAAGGGTACTATTTATTCTATTACCAGAGACTGAAGGCAAATAGGATACTTGTCCACTAATTCCTCACTTTGATCAGTGAGACACATCTGCTAGCAGTTTCCACATTTTCTCACACCCCACACATTCTGTTCTTCTACCAGGAGTTTCCAAATCTGGCAATTTTAAGACTTATGGACTTCAACTCCCAGAATTACTCAGCAAGCCATGTTAAAGGTTGTGGATTCCACGTTCAACATCTGCTTCAGCCAAGAACAATTTTAGCCCAATTCTTAACAGATGTACTCCTTAGGTAGATTTTTCCAACTGTGGCGAAAGTTTTAAAATAATGCAGCTGGGAACCACAATCTCATTCTAAAGTGAGGTTTATTTTCCAAGCACAGACATTTCAGATGACTTTTTAAAAAAAAGTAGTTACACAAAAGAATCTATACAGTATGGAATCTAAATGTGAAAATGAAAGTCAGAGAAAAGTAGCAAGTGGGAAATGGGCAAGAAGCAAAAAACAAAAAACAACCCAAACCCCATGCTACTTCAATCGTCTTCCTGGTTGAGCCATCAAACCTTCATATTAAAGGGCGGTAATCCACAGAGCATCAGAAGCTAATTTTCCACCCAACGACACTGTTGATTTTCCTTATTCATGAGATCCCAATTGCAGCTATCTGCTGGAAAGTTTGTTCCAAAGCTTAAGGTTCCATCCTTTGTCTCTCTTTGATTATCTGTCACTGATGAACTCCTTTTACTCTGGAAAAAAAAGTATCTTATTGAAGAAATGCTAATATATTTGACTGTTCTGTCTGATGGCAGCCAGGTTTACAGGCTGTACTCACACAGTAATAATTAACTTGATTTACTCATGTACATATGCATCTTTTATCAACTGACATGTTTATAGACATATTTTATTGTACGCTAAAAATGCGGTTTACTTTTGTTTAAAACATATGAAACTGTGTTTTAGTACTTCATTCTGACAAAATCAATTACATAGATTACATAAATTACATAATACATAAATTACAATTTATGAACAGAACAATATTTTTATTGATTGCCATTTATTTTAAAGGGAAGATAAGTTTGAAAGGCTAGTAAATTTCTTACAAAGCTAGAAAATAATTTAACTCTAAATGAAGTAAAAAAAACCTAATTTATTCTGAACAAGTCTACTATCTTGCCTGCTTGTGCCTTAATATTCTTATATATATATATACGTATACGTATACATATATATAAATAAATATAAAATAAATTCAGTGTAGCTCTTGATTTGAAAAGTTTTACACCTGAAGAAAACCAGTGTTGAAAATAATTCTCTAAAAGTGCTAGCAATAAAGCAAAGAGAAAAACAACCAGAAAAGTACAAAGCACCCTATGTCCTACTTATATTGGATCTGAGACTACCACTTTCCCAAATGTCTTCTTTTTCACGAAAAAATGGTAACTAGCTAAAAGCACTACTGGAAAAACACCAACTCTTTCCCCATATATTGTTACCTGATGAGTAGCAAGAGAAATTGGAGAATTGTCACCATGAAGCATACCAAGTGGGGAACGTCCAGTACCAGTTGGCATTCCCAGCATTTTGTTACTAACTCTGCGTTTTACTGACTTGATCCCTGATGAGTAGGAAGAGAAGAGTGTGTAAATCCATCACAATGTTTCTTATTTTTCAGAACAGAAGCTCAAACAGCATACCTCCCACCTTTCCTTCCTAAGTGGGCAGAGATTGTTATCCTTATGTAGTAAAATAATTAGTTTGTATGAATTTTAACAATATTGTTAAAACATAGTTAACAATATAACCATACTACATTCCTCTTTCTTCCTTAGCTGCGGCACTCTCACTTTAAGTTCACACGCTCAGTGGCTGCTGAAGTAGACTATCATAAAGCTTGCCAAGCTAGGGTCCAGTTTCTTGGGGACTGAAGGTGTCTTGCACAAGACAGTTGGGTACCAGATTCATGAGAATTAGCAGCTTAGATTGGCAAAACAATACAAACATTTATGTAGACAGAAATAATACTGATCAAATTGACTTGCTTCACTCAGAAGATCACTGTTGGAGGAGTGGTGGAGCAGCTGAACAGCTTTGGACAATTAATCTCACCTGTTGGGTGAATAATGCGGGCAGACTGTACTGGTTTTGTTGCAGCTGCAACAGAAACCATGGAAAACAACTGTTCATTTTCTCCTTCTGCTTGGTGAGAATCCTCTAGGAAAATTTCCTCAAAAGAAACAGTGCTCTTTGCAGCCCTCTCCTCCATCTCAAAGGTGAATTCAGATTTCTGATCTTGATGCTGAGATTCATCTTGAGGTAGCTCTTCCTCGCTATTTTCTCCCATAAAGTTTTCACAAAACAACTTCACTGGATAGTTTATGGCATCTGGAAAGAAATCAAATTCCAGAATGAAAAACTTACACAACAGCACATACCAAAAGGAAATTTCAAAGACTATAATATTGCCTACAAGACCTTCTACAGCAGGGGTGTCAAACTTGCGGCCTGTGGGCTGGATGAGTCACGTGCTGGCCCCACACCCACCCAGTTTAGTGAAGAGGGTAAAAGTCCCAAAACATCCTGTGACACCATGTGTTTGATAACCCTGTTCTATAAGAACTGCCTTAAATGGTACATAATTCATCCCTAAGATGATAGAGCACATGTATAAGACAGTAGTGATTGTTAAAATTGTGCATATGATCTTCCCCCACTACTTTGGTAAATCTTTTCCTTCTGAACATCACTGAAGAAAGAATCCAAGTATCCCCCAACCTTCTTGTTCAAAATATAGAAAGTCAGAAGTAGAATCCAATCTCACACATAGAATACAAGGCCCATGTAATTCACGAGAACTTCGCATTCACAATAAGCAACCTAGCAAGCACCCGTCCTTCTTGCTCTGTGATGTCAAGATCATAGAAGGCTGATCTTAGTCATAATTAATCAAGATGATATTGATCACACTCTTGGATCTGGTAGGAACAAGATGGAAAAGAAGCAGCCATTCTTGTTCTTCTTGATCTTTCAATTTCATTGATCACAGTATCCTTTTGGATCAGATCCAGGAATTGGATATGGATGAGCAGAGTGTAGTCTCCTCCCTCCAGTCAATTCCAGTCAGTGTTGATGTATAGGGAATGTGTGAAATCCCATTAGCAGTCTCTGCTTTGCAAAATGCCATAGGGCTCAATATACTCTCATATCCTGTTTAACATCTCCCCTCTAAAATGCTGGTGTTGGTAACATCAGTATGCTGTCTGCCATATGTCTCCATCCTAGGCCACCTGAAGGTCTGTCTCTACATCTGGAAACTATGGGGACTTTGATGGGGTACAAGCAGCTTCAGCTCAACCCAAGCAAGACTGAATTGGCTTTGGAATTTTGAACCTCTTGGTTCTAGTACTTTCCAGCCGCTGGTTCTGGATAAGGCCTTGCCTAGCGTGCAATTTGGAATCCTCCTAGATCCACAGCTCCTGCTCACAGAGAATGTGGCATTTGTGCCTAAGGAAGGCCTTTGCACAACTTTGGGCCATATGTCAGTTGTGCCAGTTCCTGAAAGGGAAGCCTTGCTCATGGTCATTCATGCCTTCATGACTGGATTACTGCAATGTGCTTTACAGGGTGTTACCCTTGAAGCTCCAATTGGTGCAGAAAGCAGCAGCATGGGCAACTATGGATGCCAGTTACACAGCACATGTAACACTATTACTTCATGAGCATTGGCTTTTAGGTACAATTCAAGGTGTTGGCTTACCTTTAAAGCCCCTTCATGGCTTAGGACAGGATTACTTATCTCTCCCCAGTTGTTTCTACCTATCCTACCCAAAGATGAGATAGACATGTTCTGAGTACTATTGGTTACAAACTGACAAGGCCCCGGAAAACTTTTTCTGTTATGGCATCAACCCTTTAGAATAATCACCCATCCTAAAATTCCTTATTGGCCTTTCGTAAGTATTTGTGATTCCCAGGAAGGAGGGAGTGTATTCCAAAGGAGCAAAAGAAAAAGAAATCTGGGTAATCTTTGTGGGAGAAAGTGTTAAATGTTTCTTCCCTAGTAGTATTTAAGAGTATACAGTATGTTTCATGGTGCAAATAGTTTGCTTGAGTTTGGGCAAGTTTTCTGTCTTGTCTGGTGAAAAACAATATAAAACTGCTTAGAAGAACCTCAATCTGTCATTCTTGGTTTTTGGACTCCGTATTTTTTTTTTTTGCATATAAATTTTTACTTTTTCTTGTTTTTTTTACAAACATATTGTGTGTACAGTGTGGTAGCAGAGTATCTTACATTTTAAAACAAATGACAATATTCTTCAGATTCAATAGTTGATAATCTTATAAAGTTTCATATTAATACATATTTTCTTTGATTATTCACCATTTCAAATATCTTATTTTGTCACCCTCCACACTTTAAATATCCCTTTTACTACAAATAAAATATTAATCATATTTGTAGTATTTAACGAACTTATGTGATCCTAACAATTATATTAGTTACATAGATATATTAATTTATATTGAGTTACAATCTTCCATTATTTATCCTCTGATTTTTAACTATGCCACTATATTTTTAAAAATCCTCTTTCTAATCACATTTTACAAGTTATTTAATACAAATAAAATATTCATATTTACGTTTGATAAGTTGTAGAATTCTAATAATACAGTTATCAGATTATAATTTTTCATTATTCTCTTATTCTATATTTCAGAATGTTATTTTTATGTCATTCAAATTCTACACAGCATTTTTTTCTGCAAATAGAACGTTAATATTCATATTTTTACATTCAACAATCTTATATAGTTTAAGTAATAATACACATCTTTATGTTAAGTTGCATTTTTCAATTGTTTGATTATTCGATACATATTCAACATTGCCCTCATTGACATTCTAAAATCCCTTGTTAATTCACCTTATAATGTAAAAGTATCTATTCCATTAATCCCCTTTTCTCGAACTTCTAGCTTTTTTTTATTATCCATCATCTCTCATTTGCATTAAAACTTTAATTATTCATTTCTTGGCTTGTCTCCCGTATTCCTCTCTTGGATCTTTAGGCTATCTGCTACCACTTCTTGGCCCATCCTCCTTAAACATTTCTTCCTTCTCTACCCATTTCCATTGTCTCATTTTGATTTTTGGACTCTGACATTAGTCTACAAAGTGGCCTTGAAACCTTGTTTTGTACATTAGCAAGCCCACAGTCCTTTTGGCATATAAATGTAAGCAAGCCAGCCTAGGAGAGTGCAAGACTTTCCACATAGCAGTTCTCAGATTTAAAAGGCCACAAATATATCCCTACTTACCAGCTAACACATCTTTTAGAGGGGTGCGTGAAATTCCCGGTGTTGGGGAACGAGGATCCCAGTTCTCATGCTGGCTTTCAGCTCCCAGTTCCCCTTGTTTCGGAAACTGTGTGTTGTCTTTGGGGGAACTTTCTACCTAAAAGCAGAGAAAAGCAAACGAAGTTAAAACAAGCAGATCTCCGGGGAAGATGGAAAAGCAAATCCTGTGTTGAGACAGGCTTTCCAAGTACCTCAATGGGTGTTCTCAGGATCCCAGCGGTCGGTGACCTTGGGTCACTGACGTTTTTCAGGTGCTTATTCAGCAAAGGTGTGCAGGCGGGTGTAGCTGGGAAACTCCCAGAAGCCCCCATGGCAACTGTTTGGGAACGCAGGAACCCTGAAAAACAACAATCGGCCTGACAACCCAAGGAAAAGGGCAGCAAGAGGCAGCTGAAAGCCCCTATTGCAGCAACCCAGAGACGCTTCTACCTCCGAGAGAAGGAGCGGCCATAAATTCGTCTCACCCACCTGCCCCTTCCGTCTTCCCACTCAGCGCAAGCTCACATTCCCCCCCCCCCGCCCCGCCCCAAAGCTTTTGTTGGACTCGGTCGCCCAAATGCTCAGGCTCGCTTGGACAGAGGAGACTCGTATTCGAATCTCCCGCCTTCTTCCACCAGCTTCTCTGCGGCAGCCCCGATTGGAGCAAATGCCTGTCAATCGCTCAGACGACTCTTTTCCCCTCCTCGTTTGAAAACGCGACCATCCCCTTTCCTACCTTTCTGCCTCCCTTTCCTCTTGGCAATTGGCTGGAAAGCAATTTTAACTCTTCTTATCTGCCTTTTTATTGGACTAGAATGCTGTCAATGTAGTGGAAGGCGTTATCTCATTGGCTAGTTTAGACAAATACAAATACCAATCTCCCAACTTCTCATTTTGAAGACTAATAACATCGGGGCGGAGCTAAGAACCAAACCAACGTTTCCATTTGTAGAACGTTTATCTCCAATCCTGATTGGCGACAATGGGTGTCCGTTTAAAAATAGGCATATTGGAAGAACAAATCAAACAAAAATATCTTGCGTTCTTGAGGGTTTACGGAGTACACGCCCATTTGCCTTTGTGCCCCCATTCATTGGCTGGAGAAGCTTAGCGGATGTTGTCTTCTGATTGGTAGGTGTTCGCTGTGGGCGGTGTTGGAGAAAGCAGCTGTCATGGCGGAGCTGAGTGAGGCACTACTTTCTGTGCTACCGTCTATCCGGGTGCCCAAGGCCGGGGACCGCGTCCATAAGGATGAGTGCGCCTTCTCTTTCGACACTCCGGTAAGTTCTCATGTGAAAAAGATGGGATCTGTGGGGCTTCTGTTGTCTTCACAGTCTCCGACATACCGGGCGGGGAAGGTAATATGACCCGCGCAAGGCCTCACGGGACTTGTATTTTTCCAGGGAACGGCATCTCCTGCAAATCCCCCATAAGGAACCAAGCGAATACTACAAATCCCAACAGTTTCAGCGGCCAAATCGTTCTTTGGGAAAATCCTTGGCTTTCTGGGGATTGTAGTTTCTCGTGCTCACATCTCAGGTGGGGCGTTGCTGTCATGGTCATCTTATTCACCGGACCGTATGGCCAGCCGTGGCGGGGCGGGAGGTCTGTTGAATAACTGAGCTGCTTTCCTATATCCCACGATAAGAGCAGCTGAAGTAGAACAAGACGAAAGCCTCGTAGGGCATGCCGGGCACTGTAGTCTTAGTGCTTGGCTCTGCCACTTCAGAGTGAAAGATTGAGCCCCGCCGCCCTACTGAAGTCTCTGGAACTATCCAGGCAGGCCTCGCGGGGCATGATGGGAAACGAAGTCCGTTTCCCCATGACTTCGAGCGCCAGACCTTGCTCTCAGGAACTGCTAATCCCACAGACCTTTGGTGGAAAGGACGTGTCAGGCCTTTTGGTTTTTGAATCAGACACATGGGCTCTAGGTACCCCTCCGCCACCCGATTGCTCTTGCCTCTTTCCAATTTCGGGCTGTGGAATATCCAGTTTCTTTCCTCACGTGTGTGTGGGAATCGCTGCCATTGTTATAGGTGATGCTAATGTCTGTAGCTGGTGTCCCCTTGGCTGGGAGAGAAACCTTCTGGGCAGCCACGCCTTTTTCTCAGAGTGACTCAAGCAAGCCCAGCTAGGCTACTCGCGAGTTTTAACGGAGGTTCTCAGAAAGATTCATAAATGTGTGCTTGATTTACTGACTCATTTGTCCTGCTTCGTCTTTCTCCTAAGCCCTCTGTCCTCTCTGTTGCTTTTTTCTTCTGACTATGAAGAGTGGAAAAAACATCCTTATTTTGTTTGAGTGTGTCTCGCCCTTCCCAGAATTCAATATAAATTAGACCCCTGCTATCAGGCTCTGTTGAATTTCCTTTCCAAATAAAAATTTTAAAGTATCGTTTGTTTCCTTTTTTTTTTTTTTTTTAATTCTTTTGAAGTAGACTGATCGTATCAGAGAGAAAGGCTGCATTTTGTGAACATATATGGGACACTTTAAAATTCCTCCTAATGATATATATGCAGCAAGGCTAATGAGCTGCTAGTTAGGAAAAGAAGAATATTGTTCTTCTACAAGAGGAAGTTTTGACATCCCTGCAATAGAAGCGCTCCTTTTATGAGACATATCTGCAACCTTCAAAACTGCAATGAACAATATTTGTTAACATTTAAGAATTATCTGGGATAATTGTGTCAGAAAGAGAATTATTTCATGTAATTTCTTACAAATGATAGGGTGCTGCTTATCATTTGGAGTGCTTCTAGTATAACTATCATATAATCCTATTAAACAGTTAATCATTTCTTTTGAGGGACTAGGTCTGTGCTCTTATAGAAACAACTATATTTTTAACTGCCATTATTGTATACTGTAGCTCTGTTTAGCACTCTTGTAGGTAGTGTGATGCCTGTGGACATTTTCCTTGCTGTCTATCAGACTCACTTATTGTCTTGTCATTCCCCTCCACCCGTATGTGTTTTAATAAAAATGGAAAGCCAGTGCCTCATGCTGTTTATGTTTTTAAAAAATGCTTTTGGATTCCACATGGATTTCATAAGAGGAATGGTTGAAAATCATTGTCTAATTTGGAAGAGTGTCCAATTGCTGAGCAAAAAAAACAGTAAATGTTCAGAATTTTCTGAACTATTCTGTTCAAAATTGTATTCCTTTCCCCTGCTGTTAACTCTTGACCAGTCATATTGTTGCTCTGTAGACTGCACAAACATCTAGTGAACGCCAATAGCTGTGTAAAATGTTTATTCAGTTGAGGTGGAAGAAATAATCTGCATGTTCTGTATTCTGGACATATTTCCATAAACCAAATTGAAATATGTGAGAAGATTCAGTTTAACATTCAAGTGTTTTCTCTACATTGGAACAGGGGACTTGTGCCCTTGAGATACGAATACTAAACTAAAGCAACCACATTAACATCATAGTTAGTAGGGATATATTCTGAGAGTTTCAGTTCAGCAATGTTTGAAGGACCATAGTTTCCCCATATTTTCTCTAGATGACAAAATGATGCAGAAATGTGAATATAAATGCTTCAGGCTTTCTTCTGCTAAAATAGATACTACTGTTGTATGAATATGTCATGGGTATCTGGAGTAACCAAACAAGATCTGTAAACTGAATTACTGCAGTCATTTAGTTCCTGGAGCATAGGACAGTTTATCTGGTGTGACTGCAATAGCATTGATGCATAATTATAATCTAGGAGCCACATAAAGAGGTTAATAAATGGATGATGATTTTCAGTGACTCTATCTTATATGAAATAATTTTATAGTGTCCTATTGATAAGGGTCTAAGGATCATCGCAACAAACTGCTTCATCCCCATTGCTGAAAACAGGTTTGGTGGGTGACAGCACCAAGTAATTCTTCCTCCTATTCTGAACATTGAGATAAATCCAAATGTGGCCATAGCCAAAACAACTAGGAAAAAATTAAATGCAAGTTTCTAGACCTCATGACTGCAAACGTATATTTGTGTATTTTTTATCTTAACCTACAAAGCTCTTGGAAGGAAGAGATCTCACTGATTCTCTGAGGGGGGATTTCAGTGCCTGATAGAATTCGGGAAAGTATTTATAAAGAGGAATTTCTGTAAATTGCATTCATGAAATTATGTATTTGAGTAATTTCTTCAGGCTACATTTTATACACAGCCTTAAAATGTTGGTATTCTGGGATTGGCTGAGCTCCCTTCCTATTGAAGTCATGTCTTTCTTTATTCTGTAGGAATCTGATGGAGGAATATATATCTGTATGAACACATTCCTGGGCTTTGGAAAGCAGTATGTGACAAAACATTATGAAAAAACAGGCCAGCGGGTCTATTTACATCTTAAGAAAACACGCAGATTGGTAAGAAGGGCAATTTGTTTTGCCTTTGCAGAACTCGCTTATTTAAATTTCAGAGCAGAGGAAGAAAGACGGTTCAAATTGATGCTGCTGTGTGCTTTCTTGCTGCCCAAGGGTCTGGACATTTGGAATGGCTGGCTTTCTAATCAATTCTCTTCGGATTCTTCTCTAGAAAGAAGAAAGTAATTCCAGTGCTGGTGATCCTCCCCGGAAGAAACCAACCCGTCTAGCTATTGGTAAAAATCTAGACTTACTCCTCTATTATACTATGGGAGAAAACGTTGAACAAGGATAGACTTTAGCTTTAAGGCTGTCAGAAGATCTGAGTTCATGTTTTTTTATCTGTAAGCTTACTCAGAACTTGAATCATTTGGCATCTTCTTTAATTAAGATGTCATGGTTCTGAGTAATGGGCCCAATTAATTCAAGACTCTGAGGCTGTGGCTTTCTCAAAGATCCATTTTATTGGGTACATCATGTCGGCAAGTTCAAATGTGAAACCAACTCTGAATAATTCCCATGCTTTGGTACAATTAAAGAATAGATATTGTCTATAGGTCACGTTAACCAACCAAGCAGGCAATGAACTTCTCATCACTCTTTCCTGCTGTTGCTAGGGTACCTTGAGCTGACCTTGGTTCTCATGAGCCTTATCACTGTTATGTGTGGCACTGTAGAGAAAAACATTCTACATTCTTCAAAGCCCTCCTCCCCCACATATGCATGGCAACTTAAAAACGAAGCAAAGTAAAAGTATGATTTTGGCAAAAGTTTTTTCAAGAGTTAACATAAAATTTCACAGCACCCAGAGTTTATGATGTTGCTTCTTACACTTCTCAACTTCTACTGTTGCATATCTGTTTTGATAGGTGTAGAAGGGGGATTTGACCTCCCAGAAGAGAAATATGAATATGATGAACATGTCAAAATAGTTATTTTACCAGAGCATTTGGATATACCTCAGGATGGACTAGATGGTTTGCCAGATATGGTGAAGGACAGGGTAAGCACTGTGATTCATCCAGGAGGGGAAAAAAAATCACACGGTCTGATTGGCTTTGCACAAGAGGTAGTTGACGTGATACATCAGCCTTGGATGTATGGGGATTTTTTTTTTAGTTAAAATGGTATGTAAGACTTCAGATCTCTGTTGATAGTAGATATTTTAGGAGGGACTTGAAAGTCTGACTCCATTTTCCTTTTTGCATTCCAGATTTCTAGTGCAATTGAAGCTATTCTGACAGCAGATTCTGCTTCCCGTAAACAGGAGGTACAGGCTTGGGATGGGGAGGTTCGACGTGTGTCCAGGCATGCCTTTTCTCTTCAGCAGCTCCAGAATGGTATTCGTATCCCTCCTTGGTGAGTTGATGGTATTTCTTAGTGTTTCTTTTTCTTTTTCCACACGTGGAGCTCTTTCATAATTTACTACACTTTTCTTCCAGATTTTAATAGAAAAATGTAACCTAAAATCTTATGTTCAATCAACAGAAGATGTAGAATGAAATTCGGGAAGTTTAACAAAATGGAGTCAGGCTTAAGACTTGTTCAGTGAGAGAATTGTACTGACTGAGGCCTAATTACTGCCTGATTGCTTGTATTGACAGTGGCTGGAAATGCAGCAAATGTGACATGCGGGAGAACCTGTGGCTCAACATGACAGATGGCTCCATCTTGTGTGGACGGCGTTACTTTGATGGCAGTGGAGGCAACAACCATGCTGTAGAACATTATAGAGAAACTGGTTATCCATTGGCTGTAAAGTTGGGAACCATCACTCCTGATGGAGCTGGTAAGACTTCTCAACATGTAGATGCAGCTGTTGAATAGTTTTAAAATTCCCAATCAGAAAATTGCTGAATTTCTGTTCCCATCTTCCACTCTGAGGGATTCATTCCTTTCTATTGAGCTAGCATTGTGATCGTAGGGTCTGGAAGGAGGAGGGAGAATAGTACAACCTGGCTACCTAGGTTCAAGTTCAGTCTTATCCCAATTCATATACCTCATCCCTCCCTCTAATTTCAATTTCCTGTTTGCTAGTCAGGGAGGTTCAGTAAATCTACATAGTTGTATTATCTTGGGAGTGGAAGGCTTCTTAGGGCAGTTGCTTTGATAAATGTGACAAACCTGGGTTCTTAGGAACAGGAAAGTGAGAAATGAATTTTGCAATTTAGCTTTTCCACTTCTGAAGTTGCTATTAAAAGCACATGTATAAAATGCATGTATATATATATATATATATATTCATTCTGAGGTTTTCGCGGGTATTTGTATGTAGATCTTTGGTTGTTCGGGTTTTCTCCCGCGTAAAATTGGAAGTATCTAGGCAACGTTTCGATGAAGTCTCATTCATCATCTTCAAGCTTGTTTCTTCGGCTCTGTGCTTACTCTGAGAAGCACAGAGCCAAAGAAACAAGCCTGAAGATGATGAA
>BLBF01000004.1:8009041-8072350 GCA_015471245.1 Laticauda colubrina | reverse complement strand
TTTCCCACGTCATTATAGTTGTGCTTTTAAAGTTGTAGCAACATTGCTACAACTTTAAAAGCACAACTATAATGATGTGGGAAAATACCCGAACAAAGCTGAATACCATACATGTAAGTACCCGTGAAAACTTAAGAAAACATATATATGTATGTATGTATTATATATGTATATATATATATGTGTGTGTGTGTGTGTGTGTAAATACAAAAAACCTAACTTTCAATATGAATGCTGTTACTAATAGTTAAGTCAGTTCATTTAAAAATAAAAACTATGTAATCTAATATATGTTGTTTTTTTAAATATCTTCAGATCAAGACTCAGCAGTAGAAAGAGTGGAGAGATTTTCAGACATTTGTATAATTGAAAGAGAATGAGCAGAGATACATGAGAGATAATATCGGACACCTTCTGAATGTTATCAATAAGATACATTTTAGAAAAATTTAAATAGCCATTTTTTTTTATGCAGAAAAGGCTTTTCACAGTTTGGAATACCCTATCATGCGTGCAGTTTTGCGAAACACAAATGTATCTTTCAAGTTTTTATTTCAATAAAGCATGTTTATGAAGATCTAAGGCCAGATAAAAGTAAATGGATTTTTTTTATTACAACAATTTCTATACTGAAGGGGTCAAGAAAAGAGTCCCTTCTTTCCCCTTCTCTATTTTTATTGGCACTAGAGCCATCAGCAATAAAAGTACGTCAAGATAAATACTTCAAGAAAAAAACATCAGTCGTTAAAATGTCAAGGACATTTGAAGCTCTTATTTTACAATAGTCAAGTTTACCCGTTTGCTTTCACTTTCTTGAAATGTGTATCGTACAATTAAAACAATTGCAAATATCAGGAAGAACATTGAGAGAACTGACTGAATTTAAAAAACATACAATATTTAACTATGAACTGGGTCTTAGTTATAGATTGTTGAAGTCTGATTCTGAAGCTGACCAATCAATTTTTTTATGATTAAATGAACATAAAATTTGAATGCAATAAGTAAATTAATTTCAATGAGAGAACATATTTATTCCAAATACTATATTCAAGAAAAAAAAGCATATCATACTGCACAAACAGTATATTTTGAGTAGAGTCAATACCTGCAATTAGCTAAAGCCACCAGTATCTTCCTTAAAAATATCCAAAATTAAAATAATATTTTTGCATTATTTGTAATTTTAAATGTATAGCTATTAGAAATCTGGGTATCCAAATAATACTTCATTCTGTATTTGTGTACCAGACAATCCAATATTTTATTCCGTACCTCCCTATATTTTTGAACATCTACTTTCATATATTCTGACAACTATTTATAAGCAACTATTGTCAACTTATTTTTTTGGTTAACAATATGTTAAAGCTTATAATGGTGGACAGGATGAGGTAATTAAATCTGTCAGCATGTATGTAAACACCAAAAGTTGTTTAAACTGAAGATACTTCCACTCTACTTTTATCAATTAACAGTTTTTCAAACCACAAAAATTAATCTCTGAGGTTAAATGTGGGAAAGCTGCAGGAATAGATTCTTGGCACTTCTGTCTTTTTCCTGCAAAGTGCCATTTTGGTTCTAGGGTAAATGATGGAAAATTTAGGAAAAGAGAAATTGCTTGTGATGCAAAGAGTCTGAAAAACCGTTTATGAGATGTTGATTGATTTCTCCCATTGTTCCCTTCATCTGTAGATGTCTACTCTTACGATGAAGATGATATGGTTCTAGACCCCAATCTGGCTGAGCACCTGGCTCATTTTGGGATTGATATGCTTAAAATGCAAAAGGTAAGAAGAGATGATAGAATGAATGCTAGCTGTGGTAGATGCTGAAAGAAGCTCATGGTAACTTATGGAACTGGAATGTTTCTGTTACCTACAAGCAATATTATCAACGGAGGTGATTTCATCTATTAACTGTTTCCTTCTGTATCTTAAATTCTCGATTATTTAGCAATGTGGATTTCCAAATAGGACATAATGTAGAAAGCATTTAGATTCATAATCATTGTTTGTTGTCCTTTTTGAATCTTTCTACTAAGAAATTATTTCAAATTTTTAGGCACAGTTTTGGATTATTTTCTATATCCCTCTCTATGCAGACAGACAAGACAATGACAGAGCTGGAAATTGATATGAACCAGCGGATTGGAGAGTGGGAGTTGATTCAGGAGTCTGGGGTGCAGCTGAAACCACTGTATGGCCCTGGCTTTACGGGTATCCGTAACCTTGGAAACAGTTGCTATCTCAATTCAGTAGTGCAGGTGTTGTTCAGCATACCAGACTTCCAACGAAAGTAAGTGGGTCTCCATTGTTCCTAGCTGCAGAGGAAATATTCAGGTTCTTTCTAGTAGTCTAAACAGAAGCCAATTGTACATAGCAATTGGTAACAAGGAGTGTCTTCTGTGCCTCAGAATGTCAAGATAAACCATTTATTTGCCAAGATCAGATCTTCCCAATTTAAATAGAGTTGTATAATAGTAATTAAGTACAAATTTCAAAGGTATATTTTGTAGCCAACTTGAAGCCTGTCTCACTTCTTTGGTTTTTAAAATAGTATCTCCATGCAACTTAAATGCAGCTCTATTATAATGCTTTTATTGTGTCCCACATTGCTCTATGTACATGGATGAAGCATGGTATATTTGGCCAAGAAAGACAGACATGCCAAAACCAAAGAAAAATGATATTAATGAAGTGATTCCTTGGTTTGGTGCATAAAAACAGCAAGCATAAGAGAGTCTTCATAAACATGAAAGACATGCCAGGAGAGAGATTTTTTATTACTCTTCTGGGTCCTCAGTATATGGTCTTGTAAACCTCAACTGATGTTATTTGGATCCCAGACTCTGAATTTCTGAACTCTCCAACTGCTCATATTTGATTGCCAAATTGGAGTTTGTTTGTTTTTTTTGTTCCTTTATAGGTATGTAGACAAACTGGAGAAAATATTCCAAAATGCTCCAACAGATCCTACACAAGACTTCAGCACCCAGGTGTAAGTAATATCATAAAGGGGTTGAGCTTCCATTTCAATATTAATGATGTTCTCTAACAGATGGGACAGTGGAGGGACACATCTGTCAATTGCATTTTGCTCAGGTTTTTTTTTTTTAGTTAAGTTTTATTGATTTTTAAGGACAAACAAAAACAAACAAAACATAAAAACATCCAGCTTTCTTCCATAAATATACAAGCAGTGTGTCGGTTGGTTTACAATTTTTTTGTGCTTCGATTTCATAGTCTCAATTACAGAGACATTACATAATAACTCATATTAATCAAAAATTGAATATCCTGGTATTATTATTAATCATTTGACTATAATTTTGTTCATACTTTGCGAGATAGCTATACTTTACTCAGTTTATTTTATAACAATTCATATAGCCCTTCCAAATCTATCCTAAAAACATTTTATATATGTAATAATAATAATAATAATAAAGAAATACATCTTTATATATTCATTATTTTCTAAAATTCTACATATTCTATTATATTTTGTTATCTAGCCATTGATAGAAAAGGTCCCAAATTTTGTAAAATTGTTTATCCTCTTGTTCTCTAATTTCAAATGTCAATCTACTCATTTCAGCACATTCCAGTATTTTCTTGATAGTTTCCTCCTGCGATGGTATTTTCTCATTTTTCCAATTTTTAGCAAATACAATCCTAGCTGCTGTTAATACATTTACAAACAAATATTTTAAATCTTTGCTGTATGTATCAGGTAGAATTCCCAGTAAAAATATCTCTGGTTTTAAATCTATAGGCTTTTTAGTCATTTTTTCCAGCCACGTGTGGATTTTAGTCCAATACTTTTTTGCATCCGCACAAGTCCACCTCATATGGTAATATGATCCAGGTGTCTGATGACATTTCCAACACCTTTCGGATTTATTCTTGAACATTCTTGCTATTCTTGTCGGGGGAAAATGCCACCTGTAAAACATCTTATACAAATTTTCTTTAAATGCTGTTGACATTGTCATTTGATAATTTTGAGACCACAATTTTTGCCATTTCTTTAGATCAATCCCATATCCAAAATTCTTCCCCCAAGCAATCATAGTTTCTTTAACTTGTTCTTCTTCTAGTTTAATTTCTAATAAATATCCATACAGTTTTTTAATCACCTTTTCATCAGTACCTGTCAAAATCTTATCTAAATCAGTCAATTTATTATAGAAACCTTCTGTTTTAAAATCTTTTTCATACCTTGAATGTATTTGCGCATAAGAAAACCAATTCATCTTTATACCTCGTTCCTCTAGTTTTTGCATAGATTTCACCCTTTTCATTCAAAATTTCCCCATATCTGTTTGTTCCTTCTTGTATGTTATAGGATAAAAAAATGCTTCAATAGTCGATAACCAGACTGGAATTTTTGAATAATATTGTCTTTTAATCTTCTCCCAATTTAACCACAGAGACTCTCATATATGATGTCTTCTAAAATAACCCTGTATATTAGTTCCCTTATATACCATAAAAAGACATGCCACCCCAACAACAAATCATGTCCTTCTAATGTCAACAATCTAATATTTCTTCATGTTATCCATTCCTTAGCCCATGTCAAGTTTGTAGCTTGGTGGTACAACTCCCAATTAGGCAGACCAAATGCTCCTCTAATTCTAGCATCTTGTAACAGTTTTAACTTTATTCTCGCTTTCTTACCTTGCTTTATATATTTCAACACAATTTTGTTTAAATCTTCAAAGTAGTCCTTTCCAAGCCTAATTGGTATTGTTTGAAACAAATATAGAATTCTGGGTAAAATATTCATTTTGATTTTGAAATTCTCCCTATTAGTGACAATTGTAGGTTCTCCCATTTCGTCAAATCTAGTGCTATCTGTTGTTTAAGTTTAGTGTAACTGTTCTCTTTTCGTGTACAACATCTTGCTGTCAAATGTATCCCCAAGTACTTAACTTTATTCGTGACTTGAATTTTCAGTACATCTGCCAATTCTTCTTTTTGTCTTAGTCGCATATTCTTTATCAAAATCTTTGTCTTGTCTTTGTTTATTTTCAGGCCGGCCACCTTGCCATATGCCTCTATCTTTTCCAATAGTTTTGGTGCTGTTTCTAGAGGATCTTCTAAAATAAAGGCCAAGTCATCCGCAAAAGCTTGCAATTTAAATTCTTCCTTTTTAATTTTCATTCCTTTTATACTCTTTTCATCTCTTATGTTTCTATTTAACACTTCCAAAGTTTATATAAATTGCAAAGGTGATAGTGGGCAACCTTGTACCTTTTCTTATATTCTTATATTGATAGAGTCTATTAATTCCTTTGCCGTTTGCTTGTAATATATGGCTTGTATTGCTTGAATAAATTTTCTGGCGAAGCCCATATGTTCCAATAATAATAACATGAATCTCCAGTTCACATTATCAAATGCCTTTTGTGCATCTAAAAATATCAAAGCCATTTGTTTTTCAGGGTGTGCCTCATAATATTCCAAAGTGTCCAATATTACTCTCATATTATCTTTAATTTGTCTCTTTGGCAGAAATCCATTTTGGTCAGGATGAATACATTTTTTTAAATATTTTTTGAGTCTCTCTGCCAATATTGACGTGAAAATTTATAGTCTGCATTTAATAAAGAAATGGGTCTATAATTCTTAATTTGTAATGGATCAGTCTCTTCTTTTGGAATAAGTGTAATATAGGCTTCTGGCCATGTTTTAGGTATCTTCTTCTTTCACATAACTTCATTCATGACTTCTAGCAATGGAAGGTTCAACGATTCTTGTAATGTTTTATAGAATTCTGCCGGAAGTCCATCTGGGCCTGGTGCCTTCCCATTATTTTGTTTCTTAAGTGCTTCAGTTAACTCCATCATGGTTATATTGCTTTCTAACATTTTTTTCAATCTCTTTAGGTATCTTAGGTAGATTAGCATTCTGTAAATACTGTTTTACTCTTTCCTCCTGAATATTCTCTTGCTCATATAATTTCCCATAAAAGTCTGAAATGATTTCCTTCTTCTCTTTATTGCCGTGGCAAACTTGACCTTGATCATCTGTTAACTGCGGTATTTTCCTTGATTCTTTTTCCTTTCTCAATTTGTATGCTAACCATCTACCTGGTTTGTTTGCATCCTCAAAATAATTCTGTTTAGCACTTCTAATTTTCTGTGCTAATTCTTCTTTCTCTATTAAACTCATTTTATGTTTAATTGTATCCAGTTTTAGCTTAATGTTTTTTTTCTGCGGCGTTTTCTGTAGTTCTTTTTCAAGTCTTTTATACTCATCTTCTAAAGCTTCCGTGGCTTGCCTTTTCCTGATATTCCTTTTACTGAGCATTTTGTTCAGTTCTCATTTTTTCCAGTCCATGTTGTTTCTCTGATAATTTGAATTTTTTTAAAAAGCACACAGAAAGATGCATTTTCTTATTACATGTTTTTGTGGAATACACCCATTTTTGCAAATAATATTTCCTCGATATAATTTTGGTGCGCATGTGTTCCTTTGAAAGTTCTTTTTGTGAACTCAGTGTAAGATTTACAACAGAGGATTATGGTATATTTCTAGTTCAAAATGGGTTTGAGAAACCAAAACCAAACCAATTTCTTACCTTCCCAACTCACAAGTGAATCACACATGAACCTAAACAATCATGGTTTTTTTTTGTTTTGCATTAATATATTGTATAAAGAAAGTCATTATGATTTGTAAATGGTAGTCTTTCTTATGCACCAGCCATTGGAGTTTATTCAACAAACCCCAAGTAAAAGAAGGCATGATTTAACACAGTGCCATAATTTAATGTTAAACTATTCAAATTGTACCACAATCTGAAACCAGCAGTGTTGATTATGCTGAAAATAAAAATATTCTGCATATTATAATTCAAAAGGAAATATTTTTATGCATTTTTAAAAAAAAATTAAGATCCCTTTGCTTATTTATCTTAAGCATATTTTTATGCATGTGTATAACTGTACAAAATTCACTCCAATAGGATTGATTATATAAAACTCTTAATCTATGTTTTGACTTCTCTGTAAGCAAAAATGGAAAACATTTAATAATAGCATGCTCATTAGATGTTCCGCATATTCCATCAGAGTCATTAAATTTTAGAAATTAGGCTGCCAAAATGAAACCTGGATTTTGTTGATAATCTGTGTTTCTTTTAAAAAAAACCTGAGTGAGGCAATCAACTTATAGTTCCTTAGAGAAAAAACTAGTAAACATAGTGCAATAGAAAGGTGGGGAACTTTTAAAAATTGTTTTCAAATTGTATTGATTACCATATTGCTTAAGATTCTTTGGAAATTATTTGAGGCATGGAAATTTTTCATTTGTTTGGGTAAACTGGGGAGCTCCCTGGAACTGCAATGGACTGCAGTTTTTTTTAGTCCCCTCTGTTCTTCTTAGGATTAATTTACATTTACCTGCTTTTCCAGAGCTAAACTTGGCCATGGGCTTCTCTCTGGGGAATATTCCAAACCTGCTCTTTCAAGTGGAGAACAACAGTTGGACCAGAAGGTAGGGCTGAGAGGTTAATTGTCCTTGAGGACTGAAGGTAGTGTTAACTGTGGCTAACAGTTACCCAGGGGAAGGGTAAATTTCATTTTACAGACTCATTTGAACTCTTTTGTCTTTGCAGGGTATACAAGATGGTATTGTCCCGCGTATGTTCAAATCTCTTGTTGGCAAAGGTCATCCAGAATTTTCTACTAATCGGCAGCAAGATGCTCAAGAATTCTTCCTGCACTTCATTAACATGGTGGAGGTAGCAACTTTAAGGATCAAGGGTTTCATTGCTGGGTATTGTCTTCAAAATGGGAACAGTACTTGTGCTGATGACTTGGAAGCATGGGGAAATATACATAAGATAAATACTCTAGCTAGCACATAATTGACATGAAAGCTGTTACCAATGTTGCTAATTAAATAAAATGTAGCTTGTTTATCTACAGGAAAGCCTGCTTTAGCATCCCCTCTGGGATTAAGGAAAAATAAGTTTGAATGGTGAAATATCCTTAAAAGCACAGCCATTCCACAGTGTGTTTTATTCTGGAATGCATCCCTAAATTGTGCGTTGTGACTAGAATGATGGGGTTCTTAGAACAAGGTAGTGTGTAGATCAATAGGGTTCCTTAGTGAAAAGCTTGATGGTCACAGACAAGCGACCATGGAAAGCAGTTTGCATTTTACTGCTTCTTTTCCCTTGAGATAGGCAGCAGTGGAGAAATGTTGGCTCCATACCAAGCTTGGATATTTTCCAAGGTTAGAATAGCTGTATCAGATGTTCCACTTTGTTCATGATCCTTCCAGTATTCCAATGTTATTATTTAAATCTCCAAGTACTGGCAACCTGGAAAGGACCTTAACCAATACAAGAGTTGCCTCCTACTGTTGATTGAAGCTTGTTGAGAGTAGATTAAGAGAAAATGCTGCAAAATAATTAGAATTCATGAGCATGTTACTATCTATGTATGTTTCCTGTGCATTATATTTTGTTCAGGAAAATCAGGTAAATGCTCAAAATGTGTAATCATACAAACAGTACAGTCTATTCTACATAATGCTGTTAGACTTGGAAGTTGCCAGCATATCCAGTTACGTAAAACCATTTATTTTGATTTTTTTCAGCTACATCATCAAGAGTCCCAAATGTGGCCTCTATTAAGTCTTAAACCAATACCCAAAAAAGATTTATCTATTTTTGTTATGTTCATGGACAGTGTTGAAGTTTGTCTTTTGTCATTTTTTTCTTTGTTGAGATATGTTTTATTGTTGTTTGTGCCAATAGCCAATAGAAATTATTCTTTATTTTGTTTCTATTTTTTTTTTCAATGACTTAGCCTTTTTTATGTAGGTTAGTGATAGATAGTAATAGGACTTAGTATGAAATTAGAGGAGGAAGTACATTGTATATCACTGGAGAAGGTGGAATATAACCAAAATAAATGAAAGTTAGAAGGTATATTTTTCTAATTTTGAAGTAGCCTTGTTTATACAGTATATCTTAACCTCCAGCATCATACATGTGTGGGTTTTTATATTTTTGCTTCTCCTGTTTTTCACTCCTTGTTAAATATTTTTCTTCCCCAGAGGAACTGCCGTAGTTCTGAAAACCCAAATGAGGTCTTTCGCTTCTTGGTGGAAGAGAAACTCAAGTGCTTGGCCACAGAGAAAGTGAAATACACCCAGCGTGTAGATTACATTATGCAGCTGCCAGTACCTATGGAAGCAGCCCTGAACAAAGGTGGGAGCACTTTTACAAACCATTGATAAACCATCCTTCATAAGCCATTTCTTTAAATTCTTTTGTTTAGTGAAGTGTTGACATCTTGTACAAATGAATGTCTGAATGTATTGATCTTCTTTTCCATGCACTACAAAATGTGGATGACAACCATAGCAGCCATTTCACTTTGCTTGCTCTATACTAAAGCTGCAATTGATTTTATTCGTAGATTAAATTATTAGATTAATTTATAATGTGATCTATTTTTTTATGACTTAACTTGTTATGGGAACCCAACCATTGTGATTTAATCAATAAATGATAGTTAGCTAATCATGTTTTGGTACAATATGTGAACTAGATGGTTCTCCCATGATTACATCTTCTGATTGGGTAGCACATCCCTTTACTTTATAATGTTTTAATTGGAAATTTTAATTACAAGAATAAAAGTAAATAAAACTAAATTCCAAGAGAGAAATGGAAAGAAATAAAAAGTGCAACAAATGAAAAAGAAGATAAAAGATTAAAAAAGCAAAGAAATATTTAAATAAATGATTTCTGGTCTTCATCACAAGCATAAATAAACTTAATAACTCTTTAAAGGCATAAATTTACAAATACTGTATCTCTTCTTCCCCGTAACAGATTCCTTATCTATATGCAAATCCTTAAATCATTAACTTTTCAATCATATTGTCAGCAAAAAGTCTAAAGGGTTACCAAAACTTTATCAATATGTGTCTCATTTTAACCCTGATCAAACAAACTAACTTTATATTTCTTCCTTTTACTTCTACACTTCGTCCCTGAACCATCCATCTCTTGGTTTCTGGTTTTTTGCATTGTTTTAAAAATTTTAATTTGCATACTTTTAAATTTTAACTGCTTTTCTATTTTTCTTTTTAAGATCTATAAGTTATAAAGAGTCACCTTATTGGAGAGATAGGCAGAATATAAATTTAATATGACATGATATGTAACAATAAACACTCTTGAAGGATTTGATCTCTCTTTGAGATGGGAAATTTTTTTCCTTTTTTCCATCCCAAAGGCTTCTTCAAGGCTTTAACAAACTTCTTTCATAAATCCAATAAAAAGTAATCCAGATCATTCTCTCAGATTATTTTTCCACTTTAATCTTTAAAACTTCAACCTATTCTAAGTCATTCTTTTGGTTTGTCATTTATGTTTATACTTTAGCGACCTTCTCTGCTTTATAATACACTTTTTTATTATTAGCCAGGATTTTTAGTTCTGATATTTCCACATCAGGCAAAATATGTTTGTCATCTGCCATCTGTCATGTTTGTTAACATCTTTTGGGCATTGTCTGACCATGGCAATAGATGTCATTGTTTATTTATATAATTATTCCAAAACTTGTAATAAAACTCTTAATACTCCAAATTCATCTGAATCCTTAATTTGTTTTTAACTTTCTTGGTTAAAATCTTTTAACATTTATTTCCACTTCTTTACATTCCTAAGCTTGTATTTATTTTTTTCTTTTATTCAAATATGAAAGTAAATTCATCACGTGTCTTTTTCAGGCTTGTCATCTTGAAGATTTCCAAAAGCCTTAAGGTAGTAAATAAACAATTTCTGAAAGTTATTAGAAAATGAGGTCGGGTAATCCAGTGTCCAATCAAAGTCTCCATTGCAGTTGTGAGCATGATGGACGTTCCCTTCATCTCCTGGTGCTCAAATCCACAGGAGACTGTTATCCTGTGGTCTCTTCACAAAGAACAGCCATCCAGAACACGTACGGATAATCTCCCATCCTCTCCTTATTCAGAGAGGCTTCATAGAACTGGTAGACTCAGTTCTTCAATCTTTGCCATGATCATCGTATCTGCTCATGTGGAGACAGTTCACTATGCTTCCCCTCAGAGACTCCCCCACCATATAGCTCATTTCAAGAATATATTTGAATTGTAGCTTCCTGCAGCATTGTTAACATGTCCTTGCAGGTCTCATCATTTCCACAGGGAGGGCAGCTAACACATAAGTAGCATTTGTGAGCAATGGATTTTTCAGGAGAATGGCTTGCCATGTTACTTTTTCATGTTGTACAAGCTTAGTACACAGCTACATGATATTGTATGTCAACATTCTTTCTGCAAGAGACTTCTGCAGGAGTAGACCATGTCCCCCCTTGCTTTCCTTTGCAGATGAGTTGCTAGAATATGAAGAAAAGAAGCGACAGGCTGAAGAAGAGAAGCAGCCACTACCTGAATTGGTTCGTGCCAAGGTACCTTTCACTTCCTGTCTTGAGGCCTATGGAGCCCCAGAACAAGTGGACGACTTCTGGAGCACAGCCTTGCAGGCCAAGTCTGTGGCACTCAAGTGAGTGGAAAAAGGCAGGAGATGGACTCACCAGGAGGCACAAATGGGTGTACACGAAAAGAAAGTCAGACTGGGTAGAATTGATGAGGTCACTTTTAATTTATTTGTTTATTCAATTTACATAGCTACCCTTGTTGCTATGAGAATAACAACTGATAAACATACGATACAAAATAAAAGCTAATATATAAAGCATATAGCAACCACTGAGGTAAAATCCTCAGTGGTTGCTGAGTTGATGGTAAAAAATGCAGTAAACTAAAACTTCCTTATGGGCTGCCACTTAACATTGTATCCCTACATCATTCTGATACTCCCAATTGGAACATGACAAACACAGAATGTTTTACTTACTCCATCCCTTTAATTTTCATTGTAATGCCACAAAAATAGTAAGATCACACAATATATGCAGTCACACAACATATAAAAAAGTTGGTCAAAGGAATATAAAATTATAGTAAGAGTGGAAGCAAGAGGCAGCATACTTTTTGCATATTGTGCTTAAATAGCCACAGAAAATTGAACTCGACAAAATCTTAACAAAATCAGTTCATCATAGCTTTAGAAGCAGCTTAAATTCTTGACTCCTGGTTTGAAGCTTTTCCTTAAATACATTCACACTCCATATATTTATATTTGGCAAGCAAATTATATAGCTCAACAAGAAGCAAAGTAATGTTTATGAAGTTGGCACCCTTTAAACTCGACAGGATAGCCACCACTTTTGTAATATGCATTCACAGTGCAGAATTTTATATCTGCATGGCTGCCTAAAAAAAACGGACAAAATGTTTGCAAATCTATTTAAAATGGTAATGAAGTTTGGTTACCAGGGAGGCATCAGTTATGCTTAAAATGGTTCTGCTTAATCTGAATATAAGTTTATATTCCATTTTTACTGTTTCTTTTGCCAAGCTGTATCTAGTGCCATCCAGGATGAAACCCATGTCTAATTTTTATTGACCAATGCACTTTTCAGGACTTCTTGAATAAGAGAATATTTTAAAATCTGAATGAGTGAACCCAAAACAATATTAAAAATGTTTTTTTTATTTAGATCCAAACGTTAGACAAAAGTTTAGAACATGAGGTTTTGTTCCATGCTTCAGAATGTATGAAGCAGCCATAAGGAGCCTAGACTATTCTAAGTTCAGAATGCTTTGTGCAACTATCCTATAAAAATTAGCCTTTTCCAACCAATTGTACTCCACAAAAGCAAAACATCTCCGATGGCATTCAGAATCAATGGGACCAAGGGTGGGATTCAACCAGTGTTACCACCGGTTCAGTGATTACATTTTGCGCATGCGTGCGCACTTTGCACGCAGGCGTGGCAGACATGCGCTGTGCGTGTGTGTAATACACCTTGTCTGCTGCTCTTCAGAGCTACTGGTTCTATAGAGCCGGGCAGAACCAATAGCATCCCACTCCTGAATGGGGCTCTTTAAGCTGAATATTCTGAAGGGCATTTTCAAATGGGATGCAAATTCATTGTGTCAGTAATTATTCTGATGTACAAGTAGTCCTTGACTTATAACCACTTACAACCATTCAAAGTCACAACAGCACTGAAAAAAAATAGATTGATGGCCGTTTTTCACACTTAGGATTGTTGCAACACCTCTGTGGTCACATGATCAGAATTGGGACACTTGGCAACAGCATGTACTTATGACGGTTGTAGTGTCCCAGGGTTATGTAATTGCCTTTTGCAGCCTTCTGACAACAAAGTCAATGGGGAAGCCAGATTCACTTAGCAACTGCGTTATTTACTTCACTGCCGTGATTTACTTGACAACCGTGGCAAGAAAGGTTGTAAATGGGACACAACACACTTATTTAGCAACAAAATTTTGGGGTTCAGTTGTGATCATAAGTCAAGAACTATCTGTATTCATTACAAGTGTTTTATAACCTCTTCTATATGATTGCAAGCTTATATACTTAATGTTTTAAGATTTGGGAGCAATTAATGTAACTTTATCCCTTGGATCCTCCTTGGCCAAACTCCTGTCATTATATATTGCTTTTGACTTTGTTATATGCCACCCAGAGCCGTTTTTGGTGAGATGGGCAGCAGCTATATAAATTAGATAAAGCTTGAATTGTGGTATTGATCTGTAGTTCAGTAAAAAAACAGAACACTACAGTACCCTAGTTCTCATTCAAGAACTTGGTCAATAGAGTGTGGTCATTTATGCCTTTAGTCACAGAGATGAGAAACTATCATCTCTAGTTTAATCAGTGCACATTTCATTTGGGGTGGGGGGATATCTCAGTCATCCATGTTGATTTACTTTGCTCTTGCAGTTTGCTACATGTGCAGCTTAACTGTTCTTATCTGTTTAGTACAGAGATGTATAAACAGTTTTCCATGAATTATAGCAAACAAAGAGTGGAATGTTTACAAGCCAGTTACTAGCTATGGCTTGGAACATTTCTTGAGGAAGATCCATTTTCTATTGGGCTTATTCCTGAATTGTTGAAACAAAAGTGCTTTAATACTGTATCGTTTTCTCTTTTCAGAACAACCAGGTTTGCCTCCTTTCCAGATTATTTAGTGATCCAGATCAAGAAATTCACTTTTGGCCTAGATTGGGTGCCCAAAAAACTTGGTAAGAGTATTACTGAGAAATCATTTATGTTTTAGATTCTGGTGTAATTGATCCTAATTCAGGTTTTTGGTATCCAGTGCTTGTGAGAATCAAGTGCTTGTGAGAATTTTAAGGGCTATATCTGACTCAATTATTTTCAAAATTACCTTGTCTGGCTGGCAATATTATCTGCAGATCTAAATAGGGACTGTTGAGGCTATGAGATAAATATGAAACACTTGCCTAAGGTAAGTGGAAGGTTGATTGCAGTATTTGTTAGAATATGTTCTGACTTCATTCTGTTCATGTCCATAGATCATGATTTTTAACAGATACAGTTCTTTCTACCAGTTCTTCTTGGATTGGATGCAGTTCCAGATGTGTTTCCAGTATTTCTTTTTGTGTTGCTTGTATTATCAGATGTTTCCATTGAAATGCCTGAAAAACTGGACATCTCTGCACTTCATGGGACAGGACTGCAGCCTGAGGAGGAGGAGATGCCTGACATAGCCCCCCCACTGGTGACACCAGATGAGCCCAAAGGTAGCCTGGGTTTCTATGGCAACGAGGACGACGACTCCTTCTGCTCCCCTCACTTCTCCTCTCCAACATGTTAGTGACTCTTCTCCTCTCTTCTCTTCCTTGGGCATCACTCACTCACCCATCTTCTCCTTTGTTCCCCTCCCCCTCCTCTCTCCCTTCTGTGCTCTGTTGTCTGGCTTGGTGTCTTTCGTCCTCCTAGCTTAGCCTGTCATTCTCTCATCTTACTACAGAATAACCTTCGTGTTCTGTGCTTGAGAATATTTTCACCACAAAACAGCTGTTGAATCAAGAAGATTTTAGTGATGAGAGGATAAAAATTAAAACTCATCAGTTGTATCCCTTGAGGATCTGCTGATGATGCCTCTCTATTTATATCATTTAAAATTTTAAATTCAGACAGAGACTTCCACATCCTGATTGTGAAATGGTCATATCATGAGCCATTTTTCCGTTGCATCTTCTCTGATTGGTGCTGTTATATGAAGCTAATAGAATTCAGAAGGTTCCAGAACATTTCATCAAGCTGAATGAGCCCTACTAATGTGTTATTTATTTATATGTTTGTTTCATTTCCATCTGTCTACTCGATTCAAGTCATATTGACATCTGTTATCATAGTACTGCATTATAAATAAGGAAGATTAATTTATACGGTAAGTTCATCCCGAATTGAGAGTGTGGTTGCATCTTTCCTAACTGATTTGTTTCATCCAGAAATGTGACCCTCTCCATGATTACAAAACCAAGGCTACAACATTGGTATTAAATTTGGAAAATATGTAATAAGAGTTTGCAGAACCAGGATTACATAAGGAATTAATTAAAGGTGATGTTGTTTGAGGATATTTTGAATGTTGTTTTTTCCTATTGCAGCCCCCATGTTGGATGAATCTGTGATTACTCAATTGGTAGAGATGGGTTTTCCAATGGACGCTTGCCGCAAGGCTGTATATTATACAGGAAACAGTGGGGCTGAGGCAGCAATGAACTGGGTCATGTCACACATGGATGATCCAGGTATGTTAACAAAATGGAAACCCATGTTCAAACCCCATGATCTAATTCCTATCAAAGTGGTAGTATCTTAGGGCACAGTTTTGTAATTTATGAGAGAAGTACAATTCAGAACCCAAACAAGTCAAAGATTGTGATTAAATGGATGCAGAATTTGAATATAGTTAAGAGATGGAACTGTAGGAGTTTGAATGGAAAAACTGTTAAGTTTATCTTGAAGAATAAATAGAACTGATGTGTTTTATTGTTGGTACATTAGTCCAATCGTGATTGCTAAAATGAATAACTCCTTTTCCCTGAAATGCTTGAATTGCAATGAACAGATTGCATCTTTCTTCCACAAGCAGTCATGAGCTCAGCAGTACTGGTAATTAATTCATTACAGAATGGGACATATTTTGAGAGCTGTAATTCCATTTCTGTATTAAACACTAATTTATATATATTCCTCAAAATTCACTAGAATGACATTAGATATGATAAAAACTGTAAGAATCTTTAATGCAGAAGTTGTGATCCTCCTCTATGGGTCAGAATGGTTAATTAAACTGGGAATATTCTTCAATGTCTAAAAATAAATAAATCTAATGTACAATTTTATTTGGAATTGTGCCGCGTAAAGTCCATATTTGAATTTGACATATCAGTAGTCTAAACGTTATTGATAATATTTTTCAATATATTTGTTATTTGTAGGTTTTTTCTCTTGATTTAATTGTGCTAATCAAATACTTTTAGAGCTTAATATGAATTGACTACAAACTGGATATAAAATATCTATAGCGCTCTTAAATAGTTAATTATGTATTAGAATAAATTAGATATTTTAGATTTGATGATTACTCAAGGTGTATTTGTTACCTATCTGCACTTTATTGATTATATTTTTTCTTCCTTTTTACTATATTTTCTATATTTTATAATCTTTATCTGTATCAATATAATTTCTTTTTCTTCTTTGAAATTGTAATAGAAATAAATCACTAAGCAAAGAAGAAAAAGGATGGCAATATCTTGAGAAAGAAAAATGGGGAGAGGTGATAATATGCATACTTTTAAGTATGTTAACAATAACAAGTATTGTTCTTTTTTTTTCCTTTAGATTTTGCAAACCCTCTAGTTCTTCCGGGATCCAGTGGACCTGGTTCCACCATCACCTGCTCAGATCCCCCATCTGAAGATAGTGTGGCAACCATTGTCTCTATGGGCTTTTCCCGAGATCAAGCTATGAAAGCACTAAAAGCTACGGTGCGTCAAGAGAGAATAATTAGGCTTTAGAAAACGGCAATGGGGCTCCTGGCTTGATTTTTTTTCTACCATCTCATCTTTAGAATAACAGCCTTGAGAGAGCTGTGGACTGGATCTTCAGCCATATTGATGATCTAGATGCAGAAGCTGCCATGGACATCTCAGAGGGGCGTTCAGCTGCAGAATCTATCTCTGAATCCATCCCCGTGGGACCGAAAGTTCGGGACGGACCTGGAAGTAAGCTTGGAATGGGGAAAAAAGGGCTTCATACATAGTATCAATCAAATTGATTGAATTTTCTAGCTCTTTTTAAGAACATTTTTCTAATATTTCAGATGTCTCAGCGTTCCATTTAGTGTTTTTTTCAGCTCACAGTTTAAGATAACACCTTCAATATTTAGGTTCAATGATACATTGTAGAATAAGCTATAAAGGCAAAGGTTATTGCCTTCTTGCTACCTGTTATTGGAAAGAAGGCATTAATAATATCTTTGTCTGATATCTTTATGTAGTTTGTTTTTTTCAGCTCACAGTTTAAGAGAACACCTTCAATATTTAGGTTCAATGATACATTGTAGAATAAGCTATAAAGGCAAAGGTTATTGCCTTCTTGCTACCTGTTATTAGAAAGAAAAAAAATGTGTTTTTATGCAATCATTTTATGCAATTCTCATGTACATTTTTTTACATTATCAATAACACTGCCTTTTATTCCTTCAGAGTACCAGCTTTTTGCTTTCATCAGTCACATGGGCACATCCACTATGTGTGGTCATTATGTCTGTCATATCAAGAAGGATAATAGGTAAGAAAAGAATGAGGATGAGGGGATTGAAGAAGATGTGTTACTTAGCAGTGTTATCATTCCATCTTTTGCAGTAGAATAGATGATTGAAGACCAAGAAATACCTCTATCTTCACTAAAAGAAACAAACGGGCTTCTGAGATTTCCCATAAGGGTTGTTTCTGTGGCTTGCTTTTAAAACAGAATTTTGCAAACAAGAGACTATAAATTCTATGAAGGGCAGGATACAACTCTAGTATTTTTGTTTCTTTGTTTCAAATAAGTGAAAAGTTTTTACTATATATTTTTGACATAATTTTTTCCACATTTGTTTGAAAGAGACTAGATGCGAGGCTCACCTCCACCTTTAGGATTTTAGCACATTTTACCTATGAAAAAGCATAATTTTGCAACTTTAAGTGATTAAAAACAAGGTTTTTTTTATTACAATTGAGATTGAAGAATTCTATATACACTATTCTCACCCTCAAGCAGAATTATAATATAGGGTTCTTGCCATTTTCTCTTCCTCTCCCCTCTCTCCCAGGTGGGTGATCTATAATGACCAAAAAGTTTGTGCCTCAGAGAAGCCCCCCAAAGATCTTGGGTACATCTACTTTTACCAGAGGATCCCTAGCTAGGATATTCTACTTCAGGGTTTGCAGCAAGAATCAACTGATGATGGGAGGATTGGAAATTCTAGCAATGAATATGAAGAAGAAGGACAACTCTCCATCCTTAGGTGTTCATATGCCACTGCTGCAGCCCCAGTGATGGGATTCCTTCACATGAAAGCTGGAGTCTGCTGCCCCTTTGGACACTGATGGAGGGTAGGGGGGCTTGGGTGGATTTGAACCTTTGTGTAAAAGCAAGAAGAAAAATACCATTTTACTGAACCAGTCATCCAAGGCTCATCCATGCACATGGTTTCTTCTTGGTGTAGCTATAACACTCTAGGGCAATTTAGAGAATGGTGTGAGTGAGAAGAAGCAGTTTACATGTGGATTTACATACTAGATGGGATGGTTTCCTCACCTGTCTGAAAACTATTCAGGAATAATCTGGACATAAAGTAGTTCCTGTTACTTATGTGCCTCTGAAATGCCAAAAACACACAGGATCAAATAAAAACCTTTTACCCTCCTTCAAAAGTGGACTGTTCATATTGCTTCCAGTCTCTTCTGTTCTTTGTTATAAACTAGCTACATCATTCCTGAACCATTGTTTTGCTGGGAAGAATGTGCGTAGGGACCTGCTATCTCAGCTATCTTCTCAGGAAAGCATAACTCTTGAAACAACTGGCATTTCAAAAGGAACTTTTACTGAGAGAAAGCGATTGCAGAGAAGTCAGGTGGCGCCTGAAGATTCCCATGTGTTAATCTATTTTCCCCTGTTCAACCCCCACCCAGAGCCCCATATCCAGTAGCCAATTCGATGCCATCAGGTTACTATGGCAAATCCGATAGCTCCAAGGCTGGATGGTGATAGTCTAGATGGCCCATTCCTCCTCCCTAATTCCCAAGCAGTTACAGCAAAAGTGAAAATATGCAAAGCCTTCAACCCATGAGCCTTCCCCCCTCCCCTTCAAAATGGTAGCATTCTGACAGGGACCTGACAATGTGTGTGTTAGCAAAAATGTAATGCATGATGAATTTTTGTAGAACATAATTTGGTAACTCCAAGTTGCCATACTAATACTTTAAGTGATATCCCCCCTTCTTGCTCTTTCTAGTTTCCTCCTCCAACAGAAAAAAGAATCTATTCCTTAGAAGATGCCATTGTTGCCTGAAAATGTTATGTTAGACCTATGTATTACTAAACTGCCTACCTTTTGCTTTCAAGCTTATATACAAACCACAAGCGGAGCAATGTAAATGCAAAAGATATTTTCACTGCAAGGGTTTTATGCGTTTAAACAAAATGCAAAAACCAAGGTCCCAGGGCTATATTCAAAAGTCTTTTTTAAAAAATCCAAATTGTTAATAAAATAGTAATTCTTAAAGTGAGACAAAGGAACAATAGGAACTGTGTGACAATGATCTTAGTAACTATCCCTGTCCCCAGCATTTTAGTGAATGTTACAAATATGCAATTGAAAAGTCCAAATGTGATGGTCTGCACAAAAGAGGTTGAGCATCTATGCTTTAATAATAAGGATCAAATGCACTAAGATTGGTCTAGTCCACTTGTCAGTCCTGTCCTGTGGATATACTACCAACCTGGCAAAAAAATTAATGTAAAAATCCATTACAATATTTGCTGAATTGGCTCAGGGGAAGCAAAGTTTGTTCTTTAACAGATAAAGGTCCCCAGATTAGGAAATATATTAAGTTGAACCTTTGTACTTTGCTGAAGTGGAACTGCATAGAGGTGGTAGCTGTATTTTAGAAAAATGGGATAAAATTGGCATGTACAATATTTTGGAGCTTTATGACAGAACAAAGCATATGGGCTTTACTCATAATGATACCGGTTTAAACCACACATCTTACATCTCATTCTCCCATAACTTAGTATAAAAACTCCCACCCTTCACTAAATTTGTTTTTCTTTCAGAATGGAATGAAATATAAGCTAAAGCATTATGAAAGCAACCATATTGCCCATTTTTCATTACAGCTGTTGCAGGTGCATAGAACTATGTATCTTAATAAGCTTTTATTTAAAAATTGGGAAATTTCCAAAAGTTTCCTGTAACCAGTATTTTTACTCCAGATTTTTTGGTCTTGTTTTCTTTGCAGGCATTTAAAACATACTTTCAAATCAACAAAATGGTTACAGAAAAAGAGAGGAGGTTTTGGAATGTTCTTTATAGGAAAATCTTGAAGATCTGGCTTTTTCCTCTAACGTGGGGTTAGGAAAGAAATTGAGCCCTCATATATATGATATATATTGCCTTCGGCTGCCACTTCTTGCTCAGCTGGTTTTGATATATAAATTCCTTCTCACCCTATGGGTGGTACATGTTGTTTTCAGTTTTCTGTTAGATGCCGGAGAGTTTGGAGATATTGGAGGTATACAATATCTTAGCTATTCCCAGCACTGCACTCTTCTAGACAGGGAACTCTGATATCTCCTGGGATCTTTTGGAACTACTCTCCCAGCTTAGAACTTGCAGCCCAAGTGCTCTACCATCATTGGGATCATTTTGGCCTTTACTTTCCATGTTCTCTAGTTCCTTCTCCAGGCCCTGGGGCTTCTCCAACTTCTCATACTCCTCCTTCCTGATGTTGCTATTGCTTGGTACATTTATCACCACCATTATCTGGTTATGATAAATATAGCGGTAGTCTGTTATCGCTATGTTTGGTTGACTGGCCATCAACCAAACAGTACCTCCTGTCCATCTGGATCTAGAAATCCCACAGGACCTTAGCCCTCTTATTCTCCATAACCTGTGGAATCTTCCATCTGGACATGGGACACCCTAACCAATTCACTGTGCAAATGGTCTTGTACACAATGCCAGCCATTTAGTTGTGTAGTTCAGTATGTATTGTCCCTGCCTGCAAATTACATCCTGCCACTTTGTGTTGGACTGTTTCTGAGGCATTTCTGCACAGTCTGTACCTTGGGTCCTATCTAGTATGATAGTTCCCTTTTTTTTATGGATCTGGTACTTTGTGCCTATTCTGATGCTACCATAATCAGTGCCTCAGTCCTGTCTTTTAGTCCAACTCTTCCTAGGCTCTGGTAGGATTTCACAATGTCACCCATCTCAGCTATCTGTCAATGGTTTGATACATCCCATGCAAGGGGATGGCATGACACTTCATCTGCTTGATCTTTCTGCCATGTTTGCTGTTGTCTCGTGCATTCTCTCTGCAGCTCATATTTGAATGCCATCTTATTACTTATATTTAAAAAAAAAAGATGCCAAATTTATCTGGCCTGGAAGAGTGAAGAAATTAAATGTACTGAGTGTCTCAAATTTTGCATTCATATTCACTGCTTATTTTGAATCTGTAAATAACTGCACATACATATACATTTGCAGAAAGCTTTTCAGTTGAAAAATGTCCTGTTTGGAGGTGGTTTTGATTACTTAGGGATTCAGCTGAAATGTATGATTTGATTTGGCATGCAACCATGTATATGAAGAGCCTTACCCAATAATTTAAAAAGCCACTTATCTGTGCAAAAAAGAGGAAGCCGTGCTGTGAAAAATCTGAATCCTACTTTTCCTCCTACCATGTTTTACATGTGGCCATGTAATCCCAGAAATATATTTCCAAGGACAGGGACAATCTGTAAATAGTCAAATGGAAATCAAGAGCTAGGGCATCCATCCTTAACAGATGTTTTTTTTTCCTACATGAGTATGAACTCTGTGAATTTTATTCTGGTCATTGTCCCATCAGAGAAGAATGAAATTTCTGTTTCCTCAACAGCTTGGAATGAGAAGTGCTGGTGTGCATCATGCAGAGGAAGCAGTTGTTGGGATACTGGTTGGTATATATATGCACGTGTGTGAGACGCAGGGCGCAAGTAATGAAGATTGATTTAAAAGTGCAACTCTCCTAGGTAGCTTGCTATATACAATGATAGCCAGTGAATTAAACCACATAAATTAAATCTGATATTTTATCTGTGAAACCCAGCAAACTTTGTCCAGAACGGCTGAATTATATATGTCAGAGTAAATAGGGGTGGGGGGGATGCTGAATTTGCTTGGGTAAATCAACGTGTGCATCTTTTATCCCTAAACAGGCAGGGATTTGAGCTGCGCTTGCTGCCGGTTTCGGGCCATTTCTACCTCAGGGCCAGATAATAAAATATGTAATACTGTCGTAACCGGCACAAGAACGCTCCTCCCCCTACACCGTCTCCGCAGGAGAACCCCCCCTCCCTTCCTCAAGTCACAAAGCAGAACTCTCGCGATAACGCCAAAAACGGGAAAAACACGGCCTCCGCCTCCCATTTGGACTGGCCAAGCGAGAAGCCAATCGTGGGAGCGCGCTCTTGCGCAACGTCGCTGATTGGGAGGGGGAGGCGGGCGGGCTTTCCCGGGTTTCTATAAAGGCGCCTGGAGAGGGGAGGCCTTCGCTGCCGCTGCGTTCTTTTGACCTTCGAAGCTTCCGAGCGGACGGCCCAGGCACCCCCATCATGGCACCGAGGAAATTCTTCGTGGGCGGGAATTGGAAGATGAATGGCGACAAGAAAAGCCTTTCGGAGCTCATCCACGCTCTCAATGAGGCTAAGGTCCCTGCAGAGACCGGTAAGGAGGATTTACTGCCGGCTGGAGGGGAAAAGGAAGAAGCTTTTTGTCTTGGGGGGCGGGCGGGGGGGGGGGGAGTACCGTGAGCTCTGCCTAAAGGAGGAGCCTCGCAAGAGCAGCAGCAGCCCCGTTTCCTTCGCTTGCATCCCGTCGCTGCCCCCCCCCCCATGAACGACAGCGGACAGTGGGTTTCCTGGGCCGAGGGAAAGGGGCCTCGCCTGACCCCAAGAGCTCCTGCCGGGCTCCCCGCCCTCTCTCCAATTGCCCGGGGAAGCGGCGTTTTCATGTCCGGCGGGCAATTTTGCGCAGCATCCTTCGCCACGCGGAGGAGGTGCCCGCCGCGGCCGCGCCTAAATAAAGCGCTCCTGCTGCTTGCTTGTGTGACCGCCTGCACGTACCTCCGAGACCGGGGAGCTTTATAAAAATGAATTGAGGACAATCGGCTGTTTTGAGAAAAGCAGATTCCGGCTGGCGTGTGTGGTGGAGAAGCTACTCGATTTATATTCCTCTCAATCTCACAAAACCACTCTATAAAAACCTATATAAATCCTACTATGTTAGCGTTGGTTCCTTGTCGACAAAATCAGGCTCTGCAGAACCTGGTGAGCCAGGAGTCTGCTGTTTTAACTGCCCGTGCAGCTAGGTTATAAGATTCAAGACCAAATATAAGGGACGATAAATTTAGCTAAGATAATGAAGCTACATATGATTTAAACCTTTAAGTAAAATACACTAAGAACATAAATCATCTAGTTGGTTTCAAGGAACCAGTTTAGAATATTATCTTCCTGACAACTTGCTTCCTGTATTGGCAGTCCTTACTATGACTAGGCCTGTTTGCAGCCACAGCTTTGCCCAAATCACAGTAATATTCATGTTCTGGTCTCTCTGAGAATGAAACAATAGGATAGGGATTGCTAAATTAATCTACTTGTTGAACCTTCAGTTCTTTCATGTAAGTGAATCCAACAGTCTTTTAAGTGACACTAAGTGAAACAGGTTGGCCAGCTGTCTTAACAAGAATTGTGCAGAGCGGCCAAAGAGGATCATACATCTGGTGCCTTTTAATACTGGAGCCCATTCTTGATAGGAAGATAGCAACCTGGCATGTTGCTTTGAAAACTAAAGAAATGCCTTTTAATGCTATTTGCAAAACCCAGTAAGAATTCCTCTGGTAGCAATGACTTGAGAGGAAGTATCAGACAGAACCAGACCCTTCTGGCAAGTTCTCTGCTAGCTCTGTCAAAACAGAAAGGGCAAGGTGCATTGAGAAAGGAGTGCAGTTTCTGAAGTGATACTCGAAGGAAATGTCAAAGGCTCTGGAGGAGAAAGATTCCTAAATATAGGTGTTAGACTAGTGCCTAAAAATATCAGCTACTGTACTTGGAACTGGAAACTTTATCCCTATAGCCTGCTAAATTAGGTCAGGAGAAGGAATGAAGTATAAAAGATATAATTTATTGACCAGGATACTCATTCTATTAATGCCTCTTCTATATTGTGCTGCTTGCTTGATTTAGTTGTGTAAACTACATTTGAATGGTTCTACATTTCCTGGTCTACATTTCTAATCTGTGTTGAATAAAATACCACAATAATAGTTTGTCTCTTTCCTATGATTTTTTCAGCCTGGTTTAAAAAAAAATAAAACAATTATGGAGTACACGTAGAAAAAAAATCACCAAAACACAAGCACTTACCCCTCCTATATTTTCCTAAAATATAAGACATAAAGATATTATAAAGAAGCTTATATTATTATAAAGAAGCTTAGCTTTATTTTTACCTTCTCTTTTTCATTCACCAGCTTTATAACTGCATGGCACATAACAAAGTATGCAGCTGCCGGCTATTTGCTCATGCACCTAAGTGGTAACTTTTAATTGATGGTTAGCCTTCAGGTTCTTAAATGGAATGAAATGTTTTCCTATCACAAGTGCAACAATTCATTTAACTTCCTGCTGTCTTTCATTTGTGGCTTTTATCTACACAAAGTGACAAATGAAGCTTATGCTTTAGAATAGAGCTGGCAAGCAGAGCCATACAGATCAAAAGAGTACTATACCGTATATACTCACATATAAGCCGATCTTGCGTATAAGCCGACCCTTAAAAAACTGCCCCCAAATGAGGAATTTTGCAAAAACTCGCATATAAGCTGACCGCCAAATATCATGGTGTGTTGTTTGGGCTAATAACAAAAGAGTATCAATATGAATGCACTGATGAAGGTTCATTATCAAAACATTTGTGTAGGAAACAATATTAAGTTAATTACCCCAGTATGTAAAGAATCTGATGTTGCACATGACGATCACAAACACGAAAGCAGTCACGTGAATGACTAACCAATCACAGCGTGTTATGATCAGGCGATAGAAAAAGCAAAATGGAGGCACCCAGAGTTAAAAAAAATGTGCTTAATTAGAGGAATTATGTTGCATTTTATTTGAGGTACAATAAATATTGAAATTGAGTTGTAGTTTGTCAGAATTAACTTTGTTTTGTGCAGTCTCAATTTTTATGGCTGTATGTATGACTGAATGGTAATATCGATATTGCATGATCTGAGAAGTGGCGACATGTTAGTTCATTTGTGTGAGATCAGATTTATGCACGTATAAGCCGACCCCCTAATTTGATCAACAAAATTTGAGTTTTAAAGTCGGCTTACATGCGAGTATATACGGTAATTCTTCACTTCAATTCTTCATTAAAAACTTTTGATTCTGTCTGCCTAAAATAGTTAATTATGAATTTTTTAGGGAGACAAGCAAAGGTACTTAGTAGTGACTTCTTGCATAGTAGAGTGCATGCAACATTTTATTTGCTCAGACTGAACTGTAATAGATTATAAGCAAGTATCAGCAGATGGCATTTGTTCTTAGGTTCTGATGAATATCACCTCTTAACCAAGCCACCACAACAATAGGTCAGGCTGGTATGAAACTTACATGAAAAGCAACTCTGCTATTTCTGAACGATAACAGTGGGCTGGTAAGAGAAATGTATAGAATATTTGAAAAGCAGTTATGCGCAAGATATAGATATAACTCTTCCAAGGTGATCCTCCTGGTCAGGGTGCCTGTACTGGCTCCAATCTCTTGATTGTTGTCAGATTCCAAAATCAAGAAAGACATGTAATGAATCTTTCAACCCAATTTCTTTGTTCCATACCTGTAAATAGATCAATGACCAACTAAAGGAAACTATTACCCACATGAAGCCTATACTTAGGGAACCATTAGGGTGGGTCTGTTTTTACCATCTTTTTCTCAGAAATCATCTGAATTAAGCTGTTGCTTCTCTGGAATGCATTCTCCTGAGAATCTACCTTCTTACCACATTTCATCACAACTGATTACCTTTGGGCAAATAAACTCAATTAAAAATACATTGAGTTTACCCATCTTTGATTTGAGTAGTAAAGCCCATGTCACACTGCACCAACGGATGGAAAGAGGATGTAAAACGGAGAGAAACACTTGCCATCCGTTGGTTAACGCGATGCATCCATTCTGTACTCACTGCGTCCGTTTTTCATACTCTATCCGTCTACTGACGTTTCATCCGCACAAAAAGTTTTGAGCTGCACAAAACTTTTTAAGCGGAAAATGTATCCAACGCGTCCGTTAGACATCCGCTACGCATACGGGGAACATCCGTTCTACGTCCGTCGTCATCTGTTACGCATCCGCTATATCCACTAGGCATCTGCGCATCCGCGCAACTCGCATCCGCTCCAGCGGAAAACTGACACAGGGAGGAAGAGAAACGGACGCGGAACGGACGCGCAGCGTTAGTAGCACAGACGGAGAAAGGATGAAAGCGGATGCAGCTCGCAAAGAAAGCACTAAAACAGAGAAAACGTTCGCAGGGGGGACCTATCTCGGATATTAAGGATGTCTGCAGGATGCCTAGAGGATGCAAAAGGACTTTTAGCGGAAAACCTATATTTCCTATAAAAAGGGGGAGGAACTCACCTGGATCTCACTTTCAGTCCAGCAGCCCTGCTGTGCAGTCCTCTGCAGCCTTCATCTTGCTCTTCCTCTTCCACAGCAGCCAGTCATCTCCACCATGGATCATCACACACTCCTTTTGGTAGCCACCATCATTCTGCAACAGTGCGAAGCCATCTACAGGCTCTTTCAACTGTTCTACGTGAAGAAAAGGAGGCAGCCAAGAAGTGTCTGGGTCCGAAGATGGATCGGGAGAAGAGCAGAGTATGGACTGTACAACAAGCTGATGGTGGAGCTGAGGAACGAAAACCCTCGTGCATTCCAGAACTTCATGAGGATGCCTCCAGCCATGTTTGACGAAGTTGTGGAGCGGCTGACACCCAGGTTGACCAAGGCAAACACCAACTTCCGGCCCAGCCTGGACCCTGGGCTCAAGGTGGCACTGACTCTGCGCCACCTGGCCTCAGGGACCACGTACAGGAGCATGCAGTACGGCTGGAGGGTGCCACACAACACCATCAGCATTGTGGTCAGAGAAGTGGCGCAGGCCATCATCGAAGAATACCTGGAGGAGCTCCTCCAGTGTCTCACCACTGAAGAAGGCTGGAAGAAAATTGCAGAGCAGTGGTATCAGAAGTGGAACTTCCCCCACACCGTTGGAGCCATAGATGACAAGCATGTGGCCTGCAAAGCTCCAGCCAAGTCAGGGTCCACTTATTTCAACTACAAGGGCTTCTTCAGCATCATCCTCTTCGCCATGGTCGATGCTGACTACAAGTGATGCTTCAGGCAACGGGTCAACTTCAGATGCCCAGGTATACAACGCCAGTCACCTCAAGGAGGGGCTGGAACGCAACCTCATCATGGGCTTCCCAACGACACGCAAGATGTGCCCTACTTCATCGTGGGGGATGACGCCTTCTCCCTCAGAACCTACCTCATGAAGCCCTACACTTCCAGACGCCTCACCCGTGAAGAGAGAATCTTCAACTACAGGCTGTCCAGGGCAAGGCGGGTGGTGGAGAACGCCTTTGGCATCCTGGCCAACAGGTTCCAGGTACTTCTCACCACCATGCAGCATCGCCCACAGACTGTGAGGAGGATCGTGGAAGCTTGCTGCATCCTGCACAATCTCATGCGCACCCGCTACCCAGTGTTGCAGAACAGGCTCGTGGACCTCCAGCAAGGCAATGAGGACATGGAGGCAAGGGCGAAACCTGATAGATACTGTGGATGTGCAAGGCCCCAACAGAGCTTCACGTGAAGGGAAGAAGCAGCGCAACCTCCTGAGACACTGGTGCAACTCCCCAGCTGGAGCAGTGGAGTGGCAAGACAGGAAGATAGATGATTAATGGATGCTTCCTTCAGCCTGTCTCATCACACTGATGAGATTGGGCCATGTATTTTGGGTGGTCCTACAATGAACAGGGCATTTAATAAAGAGTTGTGTTTATGTTGACATGTGTGGATGAATGATTACTCTATTATTGATAATAAAGGGCCATAGGTGTGGCACCTGGGAGGGTGGGCCATACAGTCCCACTATGCTTGCACAGGAGGTTTATCTATCCCACAGCTATTACCCATCCCAAAGGAATCCCTACCCATCCCACAGCTATTACCCATCCCAAAGGTATCCCCGCCCATCCCACAGCTATCTTAACCCATCCCACAAGCATGCAAAGGCTTAAACCATTTCTAAAAGTTTCCACCAAGACTTTATTTACAAAAATAAATGAAGCAAGTCTGTGAAGCAAAGATAATCTTTGTTAATAACAAGCTGTAAAAGAAAAATGACCCAAGTCAAGTGTCCCAAGCAAAGATAAAGTCAACAGGTAGCAACCCAGTCTCTGACACTCTTCTCAGTCAGTCTGAGGCATTCCCATCGTCTCAGGGGTGAAGGGTCCAGGTGCTGTGGAGGTGGCTGCTGCTGGAATGCTGATCTGAGGCGTCATTGGGGTGCCTGGCCCCGAGAGGGCAACAGGGGATGGCGTGTGGAGGAAGGTCTCAGAGAGCTGGCTCAGCCCCGTGATGTTGAGAGCCCCTTCCTCCATGACATGTGGTGTCAGTCCCAAGACTGATGACAGATGTTCTGAGGCCGGGCTTGGCTGTGGGGTGGAGGAAGGAGCAGTGTAGTGGGTATGTCTGGTCTGCAGCTGAGCGAGGTGAGGCGTCAGTGGCACCGGTGGCGTTCGATGTACCTGTGCCTGGACTTGGAAGGGCTGCCTGTGCTGCTGGACCTCCTGGTAGCTGTAGCCTTGGTAGGTGAGGGCCTGTGGAAAGCCTTGGAAGGGCAGTGACATCAACTGGGGTGGAGGAGCAGGCCTGGACTGGGTGGGAGCAGGTTCATCTTGGTCTGGAGAGTTGTAAAGAAGATCGGTGATCCTGTCCTTTAGCACCTGGTACTGTGGTTCCAACATGTTCAGGAGGGTCTGGTTGACGTAGATGAGGAAGGGCTTGCGGTTGGAGGATGGGGCGTCGGTGTGTACCAGCTGAGAGAGGAGATCTACGCTGCTTCTGATGGTGTCTCTTATCTCCAGCAGGATAGTGTGGCTCTGCCCCTCCTGTCTGGCTTTCTCCCTTTCTGTGGAGGTGGAGCTGGGGGTGGATGCGGGTTGGCCTGTGGTGGAAGCGCCATCTCCTTTCTCCCACTGCATCAGGGTGTCCTCCACACGCCCCGCCACGGGTATTACAGCTGTCGGGGGGTTCCCCGTCATGGCATGCTCCACAGACACCTGCCTGGACACAGGAGCTGATTCTCTGCCAGAAGAGGACTGGCTCTCAGCAGGCTGCCTGAGAGAGAGGGTTGTGAGAGGGGCTGCTCCTCGGTGGCGGATCTCACCCTCCAGGAAGCTGCACTTGGCCATCACGTAGGTCTCTCTGTCCGTCAGCTTGACCGTGGCCTGGCCAGATTTCTTGAGGTGCAGCTTCCCGTACCAGGTGTGCATGTGCTTCCACCAGCCGAGGAGCACCTCCGAAGTGTAGCCTATTCTCTCCGCCTTCTCTCTCCAAGCCGCCTGCTTCCTTTTGGTGTCTCGATAGAGCCTGTGTCCCTTCCGCCAAAGATATTCATTCTCCCTCAGCCATTCCAGCACCTCCTCCTCATTGTTCCTCTTCGATGGTGTATTGTCTCCTCTCCCGTTCATGCGTCTGCCTCTTCCTCCCTCTGGTAGGGCCATATGGGCCCTCATCAGAGGGGCTTCGAGGTTGTAGGGGCTGCTCCTCCATACCACCACCACCAGCAGCAGCAACAACAACAGTAGCAACAAAAGCAGGACCAGGATTAGCAGCAGCAGAGTAAGCACCACCAGAAGCACCACCAGCAGAAGCAGCATCAGCAGAGTAAGCACCAGCAGAAGCTCCAGCACCAGAAGAGCGAGCTCAAGCAGCAGAAGCCCTAGCAGAAGCAGCGTGAGGCCAGGGGGTGGGAGGGTGGCCCTGTCCCTCTTGCCAGGGCTGGCAGCAGATGGCAGAGGCTTTCTCTTCTTTCCCATGGTTGTTGGGTTGTTGGCTGGCTGGTTGGCTGGCTCGAGCTGTATGTGGCTGCAGGTCTTTCCTCTGAATGGTGACCTGCTTGCGAGTTGCTTCCCTTTATATCCGTGGGGCTGACGCAATGCATCCTCCCCGCATGCGCCTTGAACGCTGTGCATCCGCTAGGCTTCCGCTCTTCATCCGCTCGGCATCCGCTCTTTCCGTTGCACGTCCGCTTCGGTGTGCTCCCCTGGAAGCCCTGCAGATGTGCCATCCGCTTCCATCCGCTAGGCTTCCGTGGAGCATCCGCTTTCCATCTGCCCTACGTCCTCCCCCCGTCCGTTCCTTTCCGTTGTTGTCCGCTCTGCCTATGCAAATTCGGGGCACTTTTGAGAGGGGATAACAACCAATGGAACATTTTGCTCGTCCGCTGTGTCCTTTTACAAATGTTTGCATCCGTCGGCCTATGTGACAGGGCCTTAAGATCAGAGCGTTCAGTGCAGGTGATGCTTTATGACAGGGGTCTTCAAACTTGACAGCTTTAAGACTTGTGGACTTCAACTCCCAGAATTCCTCCTCCAGTCATGTTAGCTCAGGAATTCTAGGAGTTGAAGTCCACAAGTCTTAAATTTACCAAAATTGAAGGCCCTTTATGATATAGCTGTCAGGTTACATTGATAATAAAGGCCAAGGGCCAGTAAGGGATGAGATTTGGGGATTACATGTATCCTATGAATGCCATAAATGAATAGAAGATTTGAATGCAAATGAATAAATGGTAAGTCTGCAATTGAAAGGGCATTTTAAGTTTCTGTTTTATCCCACATGGTGTTCTTTTTCTTGTTCCAGAGGTGGTTTGTGGTGCCCCTTCCATTTACCTTGACTTTGCCCGTCAAAAACTTGATGCCAAGATTGGGGTGGCTGCACAGAATTGTTACAAGTTGCCTAAAGGAGCATTTACAGGAGAAATCAGGTACGTTACCTGGCCTAGGGAAAGCCACATGTTTTAAGCTAGCAGTGTGCTAAAACCTCTGTTTTCCTCTGTTTCCAGCCCATCCATGATAAAAGATGTTGGTGTCACCTGGGTGATCTTAGGACACTCTGAGAGAAGGCATGTCTTTGGTGAGTCAGATGAGGTGAGTGATTTTACCTTTATGTATTTCTTTTCCTTCTTCACTGCCATCTGTGACAGGCACTGGGCTTTTTAAACCCAGGATATGCACCAATCTTGTATAAGTTTTCTTTGTTTCTGCCTCTTTTCAGCTCATTGGACAGAAGGTGGCCCATGCCTTGTCTGAAGGGCTTGGGGTCATTGCTTGCATTGGAGAGAAACTTGATGAGCGAGAAGCTGGTATCACAGAGAAAGTGGTATTCGAGCAGACCAAGGCCATTGCTGGTAAGAGACCATGGGAGGAACTCTAGGGAGGGAGTTACTTTTTTTTTTTTTTGAAATTTTATTTGGGTTTTCACAAAAAGAACATAATACAAATAAAACATATTTTTTTGAAAATAGTATGGTCCCAGGTTACACTTCTTCATACAGACACAAACTCAATTTCATGCTCATTTTTGTGTTCTATTCCATATCTTATTACTGTTTTACATTTTCTACATAGTTTTTTCCCTCTTTTAATTTTCTCAATTTTGTTTTGATTGTCTCATCTCAATTCAAATCATTAGATTTATACTTTTGTCTGTTCTGTTTCAATTTCATATTATCTTTTCTAATTAAATAAATTTTCTCCTGAAGTTACTAATTGGAGTATGACATCTTTATATCTTTTAATTTTATCCATTCAACTCTTATTTAAGCTTCAATTAAGCTTAAATTTAATTAAGCTTAAATTATAATTGAAGATTATAACATTCAATATAATACATAACTTCCAATCGAATTCTGCTTGGTACATTCTTAAAATACACACTGTATTCTTAACAAAAGATTATATATATGGCAGAATCCCATCCGCCATCCTCAGGCTTCTGTATAGAGTTATAGAGATCTCCATGCCACATGCCAGGCAAACACCTGGGCAAAAACAGACTCCCTCTGATAGCTCCAACCCAAACACCCCCCCACCAGGCACCCAGGTGAAACCCAGCTTGCTCATGAATAGCAACTTGCTAATGAAGAGCAGCCGTCCCTTCACACGGAGCCAAGCTGCACTGAAAGCCTCCAACACAAGAACAGAGTGTTGCCAGCCAATCAAAGCCACAAAACAGACAGAAGAAACCAGAAACACCAATCAATCAAACTCCAAGTCCAATGAATACAGATCCAGGCTCCCAGCCAATCAGAATGGACCAGCCTCAAATTTGAAACCAGGAACTAACTCTATACAGAAGCCTGAGGATGGCGGATGGGATTCTGCTGAAACGTTGCTACAACTTTAACAGAACTACAATGACGTGGGATAATACCTGAAGGAAGCTGAACAGCATATATATATATATATATATATATATATATGTGTGTGTGTGTGTGTGTGTGTGTGTGTGTGTGTGTGTGTGTGTAAATCACTCATTCCATTCCAATTCAATTCTATCATTAATATTCATTAAAATCTTAACATCTTTAACCTTTCTTTTCAATTAAATATCATACTTCCTTGGGAACACTTATAAGCTTTCCATAATTATTTTTTTTTCATATTTCTCTTCACTTATATTTTATAAATCATTAATAAGAATTAAAATGTTTCCATCCTTTTCTAATTTAATTCTCTCATTCACTTTATTTCATTTGTTTATTAACAAACATTTCACTAGATTATATCATTTAAGTCATATTTTCTAAAATTATTTCTATTTGTAATATAGCAATACTATCTTATGTATCTTTGCAGAATCCCTTTTACAATTAAGTTTTCACCCATTATCTCTAAACAGGCTTATACTTTCAATTCTTTTACCTTTGCCCTGTTTCTTTATATCTTGCTTCTGTCCTTTATAACTTCTTTTCCTTTCCTTCTTCCCTCTCTTCTCCCTCTCCTTTTTTACCCCATTGTCTCTCTACTTCTAATTCTCTCTTCTGTAATCCCCTCTTCTGTTGCTTTCTAATATTATACTTATTTTTCAAACTGTTCTTTTTTTTTTGGTTGCTTTTTCAAATCTTAAACTTTTCATTTTCTTTCCCCCCTTTCCTTCCCCCCCCCCACATAAAGTTACTTCATCATTAAAGATAGCTTCTTCTTTTTCCCAATCTTCTTGTTCTGCAAGCGTTTCTTGTTGTTTCTCACAGTTCCAGATCTCCATTTCTAAGAGTTGAAGGACGAATCCAAAAGAACTTCTCCCTTCTTGTGCATCTTCTTTGTACTTTTTAAAGTTCCATTTTCAGTTCTTCTAAAAGTGGTGCCATTTTAAACACTTTTAAACAAGCACCTGATTGATTTTAGTCATTTAAATGCAATAACCAAAAATCTAGAGATCACCAAGTAATCCAAATAATCCCAAACTGTTTCTCCTTACTTCTGTTTTCCACTTTCTCTTCCTGGGGTTCTACTATGTTGTTGCCAAGTTTCAGTTAAAATGTATCTTTTAGGAATCTTGTTGAGGTTTTAGTTCCAGGCAGTCTCCTCCATTTTTCCAGATCCTGCCCTTTTATTCTTTTTCTCTCCTTTCCTGCTTTTAAAAGCTTTTAAGTATCAAGAAATCTTTATTATCCCTTTGACATTTTATTTTCAGCTTAAATGCCTGTTGATGTCAAAGTGGATTTTTTTTCAATTTCTTGCTTAAGTCTCTTAGCTGTCAGTATATGGAAGGGAAGAGGAAAAAAACCCAAATCCTTTCCCTTTCATCTCTCCTTCAAAATCTTCTTTGGGAACAATGTTATTTTTTTTAGTTTAAATTCCAGGGTACCTTGCGTTGTTGCTTTTGCAGTTTAACCCAGTCAACCAAGACTTTCTCTTCTTATCTTCCTCCTGCACATTCTTTTCTGGTCGAGATCTTCTTTGAGGTGGCTATTTCTGACCACCGCTGCAACCGCCTTCGGGAAAGGGAGTAATGGCCAGCTGAGGAGGAGAGATGCAGCTCTCCTCAATCCTGCTGGCAGTCTCCCCCCTCTTCACCACCTCTATGGGGTGGCTTAGCCCCGATACCAGCCAGCTCAGGGCGCTCCGGCAGCAAGCACGGATCGAAACCGTGCACGATCATGGTTTTGGTCTGTCAGCGAAGGAACTCAAGCCGGAAGTCCCCTAGGGAGGGAGTTTCTCATCTCTCTCCCATCCTTCCTGACTTATTCAAAACAGCAAAAGTCTCTTGTTTTTTGTTTCACTTAAGCTCCCACCAACTAGGGAGATTAGAGCAGTAAAACACCATTTATTGCTGTTAAAGTAATCAGACAATTATTCTAGATTAGGCATAAAATGCCATAGGTCATGCTCAGAAAGTCTTACATCATAGATCTTAACAGATCTTTTAAGTAAATCAGAATGTGTTGCTTGTTATGTTAACTGCTGGATATACTAATGCCCATTGTCAAAAACAAGGGCTCCAGAGGTAAAGAGTCATTGCTGTGACTGATTTGTTGCTATTTAGGTTAGGGTAGCTGTCCTTGTGTTTTCATTTGCCTCATTGTTGTCAGTCTTTGTTGGCTAACCATAGAAATGCATGGAGGGAAGCTGCAAGATACCATCAGAGGACCAGCTGACTATTCTTCCCCTCTCTACCATGTAGGATTCTTCTCGGTTCTTAAATAACATTTATTTGCTTTGTTTTTTTCCCCAGACAATGTGAAGGACTGGAGTAAAGTGGTTCTTGCCTATGAGCCAGTTTGGGCCATTGGAACTGGTAAAACGGCAACTCCCCAACAGGTATGAAAGTGTCTAGGGACATCCTGTTTTCAAACCTTGGGTCCCTCTTTTAGAGACTCCCCAAGTGAATATCATCTCTTATCTTCACTTCAAGATGTCTGCTACATGACAATACAACTTCTTAAAAACCCACTTTTTATAACTTACTTCCTCTTGCAGGCCCAGGAAGTTCATGACAAGTTGAGGAACTGGCTGAAGACCCATGTTTCTGAAGCCGTTGCACAGTCAACTCGAATCATCTATGGAGGTATGTAGAATCTGTCCTCATCGTTGCATAATACTGCTGTGGTAACAGTTTGTTTCCTGAATGCATACCAAGCTCCCTATTTCTGGTGTCTTATGTAATAATAGAGCATTGATATTTGACTGATTCATTTTTATAAACAATGTACCCATGAATTGGGAGTATATTTAATGATATCCTGGTCACCCTCACATACACAGAATTGGGATGTGAAAAAAGTTTTTTTTAAACGAAGAGAATGATTCGAGATGATATTTTATGGGGAAACAAGCAGCTGAGAAGTGATATACAGTAAGACTATAGATACCTCCAAAATTATTTGGAAAAATGCTTCATTCAGACAAGCATAGCATCTCTTTGGTATTTGTTGAAACAACTTTATTTGTTTCAGAGTAATGTGGCTCTCCCCAAACTTTGGGGGGATGGGGGGAAATCGGGGTTCAGATCTCTTAAGTAAATTGCAAAGCTTGACATATTGGTTTCTGATAAGAATTTATTTGAAAGATTTGACTGCCTGTGCTATATATACAGTGTAATGCTGTGAGACTAACAATAGCTAAACCCATAAAATATATTAAATACCTTCCCTCTTCCACTAAAAGCCATCAAGCTCTATCCAAACAGCCTAATAATTTGATTGATGTTTGACATCCAGAGTTGCTTTTTGTGAAATGGATGGTGTTTAAACATGATAAATAACAGCCCTACACCAACTGTGTCTGCGCTGGGTTCAATTCATGTCTTGGCCCAGTGCTAGTGGAAAACTAGATTTGCCTCCTAGGCAGAATAGGTCCTACGAGATGACATCATTTGGTAGAGGGGACCTGAAGCATTCCCATCCTGTTGGATCTGGTGGGATGGGCAGATATCCTCAAAGACAACTTGACCCTGTGCCATTCAAGACTTTAAAAGTGATAACTAACACCTTGAATTGCACTCAGAATGTGAGAACCAGTGTGGTTTATAGTGCAGGTGAATTTTGGAGCTGCATGTGCCGTTGCACATGAAGCTTCTGGATGATTTTCAAGGGCAACCTGTAGTCCAAGTTGTCCTCATTTACCAACAACCACTTTTTCAGTTTCAGTTTGGACAGGGCTGAATGAACAAAATTTATTACTGGCCCTCAAATGTTCTGGCTATTGCATTGCCCCTGTGCTCACATGATTGCAATTCAGGTGCCTGGCAACCAGCTTGCACTTATGATGGTTTTGATATCCTGCAGCAATATGATAACCTTTTGTGACCTTACCTGCTAGCTTCCCACAAGCAAAGTCAATGTGGAAGCCAGGAGGGAAAGTAGCAAATCATTCTGGTAAATCCCTTCCCCTGCCTTCCTATGAATTGTGCCACACACTACATGGCCTTTCTGCACTCGTATCAACCCTGGCCTCCATGCACTTTATGGACCCACGCCCTCCTCTGAGTATCTTTGGTACTTTCAACCTCCTTCCCTTGGTATCTCCACACTCACATGGACTTGTGCCCTCAGCTTCTCTACATTCACACCACACCACAACACCCTCATTCTCCAACTCTCATGCAACTTTCACCAAGCCTCCAGGTTTCCCAGGCCCCTCTTTCCCCCCCCCCCCCAGGTAATATCCCACCACTTCCCACTTTGCATGTTTTGGGGTTATGACAGCAGCCAGGATTGCTGTCACTAATTGATGCAGTCATGTAATAGGCTTTTTATTTGTATTGTTTAACTATGGCAATCTTGATTCCAATTGCCATTGTAACTTGAGGATTGTCCATATATCTCTTTCAGATTGTACTCCACCATATGCCAGTTTCCTCAGCCCATCTGATTAAACTAAATCCCATCTTTTCCAAAGCTTTGCGTGGGATTTGTTAGGGGCATTATCTTTTTTTTTAAATGATGAAACACCTTGCATTTTTTTGTTTCTACTTACTGTATTCTACGTTCTGCATTTTTTTGTTTTTTAAATGACATTTTATTCTTTCTAGGTTCAGTTACTGCTGCCAACTGCAAAGAATTGGCCTCTCAACATGATGTAGATGGCTTTCTTGTCGGTGGGGCTTCCCTGAAGCCTGAATTTGTAAGCATCATCAATGCAAAACAGTGAAACCTAGATTCTATAGAACCTGAAATAAAAAAAGCTGGAGGGAGAACCAACCCTGGTTGGAAGAGAAATACTGTAAAGATACACTTGCACTCAAGTGAAATGGCCTCACCTTCAATCCCTTTTCCCACCTATATCATTCACCTCTGCTGCTAAACATGGATGCCAATATATGAATATTGTGTTCCTTCATCAAAGCAATATTTCATTTGCTTCCTCTGTACTTGTGAGAGGGGCTTCCTGCCTTGGTTTTTAGGCCTTGTAAACTAATCAGGCCTGTTTTCTTTCCACTCCAAACTTCTGCTCTAGAGGGTCATCTGCCTTGTTAAGGAAGGTGTTCACCTCATGGTTCACCGAATTTGGACTCCGTGCCTAGTGGCTTGTAAATTGTATATTCCTTCCGTGTCTCCTAGGCCATTGGTATAACTAGAAATAAACAAATGGAAAGTAGTGTGTAGGAACTATTATTGTTGCTTGAGGGAAAACATCTCAAAAGCTTTTGATATACATAAGGGTTTTTACACATTTTTGGAGAATGCTGAATTCTCATTCCTTATCATGCTGGTTCTGTTCCAGCGAGCTAGGAATTGGAACTGGACATAAGAAACTATGCATATGCTTAAGGGAAAATGCCTGTAACACGCTGTTTGACAGGATTTCTCAAGATCTAAGGCAAGAATCAAGGCTCAATTCTTCTTTCCCTATGCCTGACATATCAGTGGTTGATAGTCAGCTCCTCAGCAGTGTTATGAAATGTCTTCAAACTCCATCAAACACTACTAGTTCCATTTCTTTCTCTCAAACAGCACCTAACCACAGATGGTTAGGTACAAAACTGCTCTCCCTGTGTTAAGAATGGGATTCTGCTTAAAAAGTGCCTCATATCTCCCCAAAGTTACATTTAGGCATTGTGGATTATTCACAGAGTCATCATTAGGATTATATGGAAGTCAAAAGGCATTCACAGTTCTAAATGTTTATTGCTCTATTCTAATATTGAGAAGGCCCAATATTGAGTAGGATGAGAATATTTGACATAGGGTCTGTCCCTTTCAAGCCTCTTGGTTGTCATAAATGATACTGTAATGGTAAAAGCTATTAAGAAAACAGTTTATCCTGAGAACATATCCAAAGTAAGTAATCAACTGTATAAGCAAACATCCATGCATGTTGGGGATATGATTTCCATGTATATATCACTGGGCCATATTCAATTGGCTGAAAGCAAGGATACGTCATCACAACCAGATGCAACCAGTTATGACCACAGAATGGGGTGCTTTTTATGAAAAGCAGGCATGAAATAAATTTTAATTATTCCAAGATTTAAGTTTTAAAAGAGGAGGCAAAAAGTATAGCTTGGAGAAATCTACCACAGAGCTTCATTTATTCTGTCCCTGGTGAGAAAACTTTTGCTAGAGGTAAAATGTGGATTGATAAAGGAAGTGTGAGGTTGGAGTTTTTGTTTTTGCTTTCACTAGGATATAGTAATGTTTCAAATTATGTGTCTAATTTCCAAATAATTTTATATGACACTCAAAACTAATCAGTATTTTAGGCAGAATTGTAGGCAATGTGTTGTGTTGCCCTTTGAGGTAGTCTGGAAAGAAGCACAAACCATGAGTACTAACATACCTTTATTGTAAGATTAAAGTAACAAAATCTTGCCAGTCTTAAAGCACTTTCCTCCTTTCCAGAAAAGTGGTGAGGATCTCTTTTGAGGTGCTTCCTGTCCTTTCTACAGACTGAGGTAGCTTTTGCATATCTAGGCTATGGCTCTTCCTCCTGTTTCCCAGGGTCATTCTCATGTATCCATTACATACTCCTTGCTTTCCTCCCCCATACATTTGAAAACTTTTAGGGTAACTTAAGATGCAGATGGCAGAAATGGTATCCTGTACTATTTTTTGTGACCCCACAAGACAATATTTGCTTATTCTGGAGCACTGCCCCTTTTTTTTGTAGCAGAATCGGTTGCAAAGGGCCTACAGTGAATTACTAGAATATGTTTCACTTTAGGATAGAAACGTAAATATCTGACTTTCATATTGCTAAAATTTGAGATTAACCATTCCAGCTGACCAAGACTATAGTTCCAGTTTTATTTTTATCCGCCCTGCGTCCAAAAAGTTTTGAGCTCCAAAAAGTTTTGGGTTGTTTTAAAGAAAGCTATTAACTAACTTTAGATTCTGGTTAAGTAGGAATTTCAGATTATTTTCTATCAACATCTTCAAGTAGTTCCTGTGTCTTTGCAAAAATAATTTGAGCATTAGAGGGAGAAATTAAAAACAACTTCTGGAAGTCCCATTGATTTCTGAACCAACTTTGCCTCACTTCTTTAATTGTTATTAAATACTTTTTCAAACAAAATGAAATTTATGAAGTAAGTATAAAGAGGAAAAAAAATAAGAGAAAAATAAAAAACATGACTTCTGACTTCCTTTGCAATAAAAATTGTGTTATCCAATCTCCCTCATTAATATTACAAAAATCCCTTTGGCCCCTTGATTACTCCTTATTCTCTTATCAAATCTATAAACCGCTTCACTTTATTCTCAATAAAAAATTCATAAAAGGTTTGTTTTATCCATGCTCATGGCATATCAGACATCTTCACAACTCATTTCTCTATTGTGCATTTAATGCTTGTCGCATTTTTCATTCACGTTGGCAAAAGCAGATATATTAGCAAGAATATAAGTCAGTTAAAGATATTTGCTGAATTAAATGCTAAATTGAGATAACATTCAGGAATTAATTTGCAAAATTGGCAAAGAAAATACTGGTAGAGGCAGCATCTATTACAGCAACTGCACTTTGAAATCAACTTGTCTTGTACAAATTTTATCAAGGTGAAAATATGTTTTATTCAGTCACTGAATTTGGATAAAGCTGTTTTTGATGCTCCTCTGTTTAGATCAGTGTTCTTGCCACATTTGAAAAATGCTGATCTAAATGTTTATTCCATGTCCAGATCAAGGATGTGGTAATAATATTAGAAACTCCTTGTGCCACTTGGGCTCAGGCTGGGCTGTGATCCTGTCGCATTCTTTGGACATTCTTTGGCTCCTGCCCCAGATCTGTTGAGTAGATTACAATGTGGTTTGCATCTCACTGTGGTTTAATTCAGAGAACAGCCTGTTGTGATAACTGGATTTGTTTGAAGAGGCTGTCAGCTAAAGCATCTGTCAGTTCAATTTGTTGGATTCAAATCTTAATACAATGCCAAAAGGATTAAACCTACTGCATGTTTTGTTTTTTAAGTTGACATAATCAAGGGGGCAAACTTGAATCTGTACACCCAGCAATTAAGCCCCACTGAGATCAATAGTGTATATATAGGACTCAAAGATGCAGTATATATAAAGAGCTAAATTTAAGAAATCAGATAATAACGTATCATTTCTAACTGGGTATTCAGAAATTTATTTTTAATCATAGCCCTTACTAGATCAAAAATCATACATGAATCAGGCAGATGTTTGAATTAGGCTTTTAATCTGTACACTGCATAGAATTTAACAAGATGAATGTGACTATATAAATATCTTAATTTCTGGAACTATATATCAGGTAAATTGCATTTTGGTGGCCAAGAATCTTCTCTATTAACAGTCACATCACAGAAAGAAATTGAGCAAAAGCCTTGTCACCTCAAAACTATCAAAAATAGTTGTAGCCTGATTTCTTAATATGTTCACAAAGTCAAATATTAAACTGATAAGTTATTTCATCAACACTTTATTCAGCAGAATGCATAATGTTTAATCCAATTACAGGGAATAAATAATTGTCATATGTCAGCAAACATTTATTTTGATCAATCCTATGTCTTATAATGGTAATGTGCAAATGAGGACATATCACTTTGGATTTCAGACAATATTACATAGTGGCCATCAAGAATAAGGGCAAAGTTCATAAAAGAATTGGAGTTGACTTTCCCAACTGAGGGCATGCTTAGAGAAAGAAGGGACAAAGAACATACTGAGATGAGATAGGAAAGTCTTGACAAATTGTTTGGGATCTTAGCTTCCAGGGAGGAGATAATTTCCAATTTTTTAATTTGATGGGATTTATTAAGACTGAAAAATGCCTCATGTATAGTAACTGATAAGAACAAAAACATTTACAAACATTTTTAAAAAGTATGAAACTATTCTCCAAAGAAGAAACCCATCTTACACAAGGTAGTAAATCATAAAATCTGTGCAAACTAGTATAAAAGCTACCACAATATGGTAAACCAGAAACAAGCCAACTACATTCAGATGTAATAAGTGAGCTCAGACTTATTCTTAAAATCCAATGCAATCCTAATCACAGTGAACCTGTCCAGAATACTTTTCCAGTGTTAACAATCTTCATGCATAACTGATTAAATTGTGATACTCCCTCAAGACTAAATATTGCAGACACACCCTGCATAATTGGTGGCAAGTAGTCTCAAAACATTTTTTATGGCTTTATAGAACAGCTTTTTTATTTCCCACTTTCTTTTGATGTTCCTGTTTTACCAAACCTAAGGTATATCTTGGGAATAGTCTTAACAGGGGTCCCCAACCACCGGGCCCTGGACCGGTACCGGTCCGTGGATCATTTTGTACCGGGCCGCAAAGAATGAATAATTGTGATCAATATATATATAAAAATATGTTTTTAGTAAAGAAATAGTAAAGAAGCCCTTTACGATTGGGGAAGAACTGATTTTGCCAGTCCTTGAAAAAGTGTTTCTGCATGAAACTGGTCCCTGGTACAAAAAAGGTTGGGGACCACTGGTCTAACAGAATCCTTAACAAATCTCGTTCAATTTTTACACTGTCTTTCTGAAGATCTTATCAATTAGTCTTCTAGTAACTTTTGTGAGTGTTCCCAGCCATAGCTCTTATGTGAACAGGCAAGTATATATTTTGTATGGAAATTTACAACAGGTTCTCAACTAATGTTCCCACCAGTCAAAAAAGACTGCTTACCCTGATTCATTAGCTGTGTTTACTATGTACATGAAAGCATTCAAATCTATTTTAAACCATCTTTTCTACACAACTCGCTTGTGGTCTTTCCTTAGGAATCCATGCACAAAAGATTCTGTAGCTCTATACCTTGCCACACGTTCCTCTTAAGTCTTGGAGTCTTCATCTCATTGACCTTCTAGATGGTGTAGCCATTTGGGTCCCAAGCACTAGATAAAATGCCTGTTCAGCCCTCGAGTTACGCTTGATAGTGCCCAGCATTTTATCTTCTTTGAACTATATGTATTTAGCTTTTAGGAAGGATTTTTACCCATGGTGCAAATATATCTGCTACACAAGTGTATTGGATTTCTCAAGAGTGCAGTTACCTGTTCTATAGATGTAACCCTACTACATGTTGTATGTCTTCTGTCACTTCACTGACATACCCTTTGGGACACACAACAAAATCATATTTTCATGTTAAAAGAGCAGGGGAGAGACACCCTATGATATTTGAGTGGAGGAGATCCCAAAATAAAGAAGTGGACACCAGAGTGTTTGGTGCCATCATCAGATGAATGTTTTCAGTATTCTATTCTCCCCAGAAATCATACTTCCTATTTTTGATGGCACATAACCAAGAAATAGCAACATTTTTTTTTGCCAGAAAAGCATGTTTCTATTAGGAAGGTCCACACCACCTTAATTTGGACCTGCCTCGTCCAAACGAACATAATTAAATCACAGTTCTTCACCTGCCCATTTCAATGATTTCACCATGTCAGTGTTCACTCGTGACCCTTGACTACTGTAGAAGGAGCATAGCAAACGTTTGGTTCATACTGGGGACATAGTCCCTCAATTACTTGCAATTTTATTAGCAATTGAGTTGAAGTAGGGATTGACCAAGAAGGGTTGTTTGATTCAACTGATGGCACTATGCTCTGTACTGCATCAAACTGATGGCACTATGCTCTGTACTGCACTCTGTACCTCTACAAGTTGAAATCAAGAACCAATAACCATGATGGTTTTGTAGCCCAACATTATACATTCACAGGACACACAGCTTCCTTCCTCACCCAACCTTGTGTATCTAATTAAGTGCTCTTTATTTAATTTACTAATACAGGACACTTTTGCCAAGTGACATGCATGTGAGATTATTTACTTGGTTTGCCTGAATGTTCCAGGTAGTATTCTGCATTAAAATAAATGCAGAATAAAGTTCTGTAGCATTCATTAAAAGCAATACTAAAACGAGAGAAAAGCCTGACCAAAGTCCATGCTGCTGTAAAAGCAACTTGGAATGCTACGGCTCTTTGGCTTGTTCAATTGATTTGTAATGCTGATTCAGCCTGTTATGTAAACTGTGGCAGGGTGGATGAATCTGTCACGACAGCTTAATATATTCTCTCCACAGCACCCCAATTTATTATCACACAAGCCTTCATTGATGAGGGAGATGCAATGGATCCTCATGAACCTTATTTGTCATGCATCTATAAGCTAGTTCGCTATGCAGCCAAGAAGTGATAGAAGTCAGAGGAAATAAAATAGGGAAGGTGAGAAACCGACACAATAGTGACAGCATTCGTAACAAGTTAGCATTACTGAATAAATTTGACAAAAGCTGGTAGAGAACAGCGATAGAGCAATAAGTACTGTGCACGTGAAAAAGACCACTGTACTGTACCCTGAATGAAGAACACAGAATTTATAGAGTTGGAAGGGGACCTTGGAGGTCTTCTAGCCCAACCCTCGGCTCGAGCAGGAGACCTTGTATCAGACAAATGGTTATCCAATCTCTTCTATCCAAAGTGGCGGCGTGGGCACCCTGCCATTTCTTGTCTCTTGCATCCCATCATTTACTGTCGACCCGGCTCTGCTCCGCTTCTTCTGACTCTTTGGAGGGGGGTTTCTCAAGCCGAGCAACCTTCGCGGACGCCAATTCTCAAGAGTTGCACAAACGCCAAGCCTGAGGGACGCAGCTTCGGAGGCTCCCCTGAGGACGCTTTTATGCAAATATCGCGGCTCTCATCCAATCCGCTTCTCCCGCGCTTTCTGCCAGCCAGCCTTTGCCTGCGGCCGCCTCCGCAAGGTCGGAAAAAAAAAAAAAATGGCAGTCATTCGGCGGCTATCGGAAGAAGTGAAGGCGTCCGCGACGACAGTGCCCGCCTCCTCCGGAGTTGCCCTAGCAACCAAGTAATCCACATTTAGCGGCTCAGTCTTGTGGCGGGTCAGCAACTCGGAGTAGGTAGTAGGTACCGTCGTAGTAACTGTTTAGGTACCGCTTCTTGGAGAGTTGAAGGAAGGCGAATTGGGCAGAAGGGGGCGCGAAAGGGCCAGGGGTGGTTGCCTTGGTTTTCACAACGCGAAACGCACAACAGCTGGGCAACAGCGAGAGGGAGAATTTTAACCGGTGCAGCTTCTGTCCACGGTACGTGATAAAGTGCATCGGACCGTTTTCTCCTTTTTTTAAGTTTTCTCTTTTGCTAGTTGAAACATGCCAGTGAAATCCTTGTTTAATTATTTATATATCTGCCTCCCTGTGTTCTAGTTGGCCTCAAAATTGTCACTTCAACCTTCTTGTTGGGCTTCAATAGAGTTTTCTGAAGCTTCTGACCAAAATAAGACTCTAGTCCACATGACAGCTGGCTGGAAGATGTTTTGAAAGGTTTTCAAAAGGACTCGATGCTAAAAGACCAGCTGAAATATAGGACATTTCCTAAAAGCATTTCCCTCTCCCCTCCTGTCATGGTGTCCTCAAATGAGAACATTTTGCCCTTCTCACCAATACCCACACTAAGTTTGTTCATAGTCAACTGAAATAAGATTCTGGCCAGTTGCTAGAAATCACTTATAATTTTTGTAATTTATACCTGAAAGCATTAACTCTGGAAAATGTCAGATGAGGAGCCTGATGATGAGAACGAAACTGAAGAAGAAGTTGAAGAAAAGAAAGAAGAGAGGGAGGTGGAGGTGGAAGGAGAAGGGGAAGGGGATGAAGAAGAGGAAGAGGTAAAGCATGTTAATATTTATTGTATTTTTTTCAAAAATATTAAAACACAATTCCTTTATTCATTCATGGAATTTATATACCATCTCAATCCAGGCAGTAAACAATTTATTGAAATTGCATAACTGTTTTCTCTGCCCATCAAACTCAATGCAATTTAAAAGAACTTAATGTAGCTCTTAGCATAGCCAACGTAAGATGCTCTTTGTAAAAGATACCACAAGTTCTCTTTCTAAAGCAGCTTCTATTTTAAAAATGTATAAAACAAGAAAATCCTGACAAAAAAGAAAAAACAGGGAACAGGTTAACCTTTTTAGAAATAAAGTGTATGTATATCTCTGAGTGAGATAATGGATGCTGATTTTAAATAAAATTGTCAGATCACATCCCATAGTTTACTTCACTCATTTCTACCCTGAAGTTTTTATCTATCTCTCCCCCATTCTCTAACTTGTCTGCGTAGTGAAGAAAACATTAGAAAACATTAGTAGAAGGAAATGTATGAGAAAAATAACTATTGCCTCATCATTCACTCTTCTGATACAAAAGGATTGTTGTGACTTGATAATGTTTTCTTGTATCTTTTCTTGACTGTGCTTTTCCCCCCACAGCCCCAAGTTTCAACCTCTCTCAATGAAGAGATGGTGAAGGAAGGCCTCTCACTTTTATGTAAAACTGGCAATGGCCTTGCACATGCCTTTGTGAAATTAGAAGTCAGAGAAAAGTTAAGTGCACAGATAAATATCTTATTTATTTTGTCTGGGCTGTTATTCCACTTCCTAATGGAATAGACATGTTTTGGGAAGGCACTGGAAAACTGATAATTGGGGTATAATGTAATTTTCCTCATTTTGTGACAGGGAATTGACAGATATCACATTCATCCATAATTACATCCATCTACGATATGTAGATTTGTCAGACAACTTGCTCCGTGACCTCTCTCCATTGGCATTTCTCAGACATTTGCTGTGGCTGAAAGTGGATAATAATCGGTTAACCAGTGCCAGCATAGAAGAGTTGCCCTACTTACAAATTGCAAGTTTTGGCAACAACCATATCAAGGACTCTAATGGCATTTGCCACCCACGTTTGACCAGCCTTAACCTGAGAGGTGAGTGGGTATATACTCAAGGATTTCTCTGAATGTAGAAGGAAATGTCTCCCTTTATGTTTTGCCGAAAAGGAATCCTGGACAAAGTAATTATCTTATTGCTGCCTATTGTTCTCATACCCAGGCAATGCGATCGAGGTACTATCAGGACTGAATCCAAATATCCTGTCAAATCTGCACACAGTAGAGTTGCGAGGAAACAATCTAAAGTCTACAGCTGGAATCTACTTGCCCAAACTCAAAAACTTGTACTTGGTAAGGGGACTTATCCCCAAACAGCCTTTTCACTATATATCAAACTAGACATGGTAATTGTGTACATAATTATACCGCAGAGTATATAGTTATGGAGGCTACAGAGAAGCCTGAGAAACTCTGATGATGTGAAAGGTAGGGCATGCAAATGAAAATCTTCCCTTTTTTGCTTTTTTAAAATAAATTTATCCAGGTTTTCCTTGCAATACTTGTAGCAGCTTCAAAGACACAGTTTATGCCTGATTGTGGCAGGTTAATTTGCTTAAACAGATATGTTAAATTGCATAGTCTGATCTTTGTATTTCAAAATGGGTATGATTTCAATCATTAACATGTAGAATTACAGTCCAATGTTAGTGCATAGTTTCCCAAGCTTGACTCCAATTTCTGTTGATGTACTGTAATGATTTTACAAAGAACACCACAGATCTGGGTTCAGATTCCCATTCTAGTTCCCATAAAGTCCACTGAATGAGGCAGCCACATTCTCAGCAGTCTAACAGTGTTATAGTGAGGATAAAAAAAGAGTGGGAGGACAGAAATTATGCTGGGCTCCTTGAAGAAAGAAACAGCATAATCTTGAAATTAAATTAACAATAACAACAAAATGCCAATGTTAAAATTGATCACTGGGGAATATAGAGGGGAGGGAACATTAGTGATGACTCAGTTTTGTGACACATTGTGCCAAGAATGTGATTGTATTGCTTATTTATTCATCTTAGACAATATCTTTATTACACTTGAGATCACAACAGAATGCAAACTATCAAGATATTCTTGATTCTTAATCAGGCAAAATGTAACAAAAAGATTTATAGGAGACAGAGGCAAATGCTGACTTGATTCTGAAGCCATAGAATCTATAAGTAGTGATGCCTAACCTTTTCAGCACCAAGTGCCCAAAGCGTGTGCACATTCCCAAAATGCAATGTGTGTGTGCCCTGTGCATGCGTCCCTCCCCCCTGCATATGTGGCACAACTCCTTTGCGTGCCCTGCCCCCCTGCGCATGCAAGGCAGAGACCTAAAGACCAGCTGGCTGGTGGGATGTGCATGCGTGCATGCGCTAGAACAATGGCACCTGTGCCAAGAGAAAGGGTTCTGTATGCTACCTCTGGCATGTGTGCCAGAGATTCACCATCATGGATCTATAAAGTTTAGATTTTTCTCAATTTTCTCCTAAAATGTTGTAAAGCCCAAGTAAGGCTTGGAAAATGATATCCCTAAAATTAATTAGTAGCAAACACATGACTGGTTTATAAGGTCTCTTATTCCTCATTATTGGGTGACTGTACTTTCAATTTAACTCTGATATTCTGTTCTCTACAGCATACACTACAATATCCTCTTTTTTTAGGCTCAGAATACTATTAGTCAACTAGAGGACTTGGAAAATCTGGAGCAACTCACAACTCTACACCTGCGTGACAATCTAATTGAAGTGTTGGATGGTTTCTCAAGCAACATGAAATCTCTTCAGTACCTCAACCTAAGGTGTGTGAGCTTCTGTATCAAATATCAAAGTCGCCTTGGATATAAAGAGAATAATATGAGAAGTTATGTTTAAACCAAGTCTTCCAAATAAATATCAATTTTTAGTTTTTTTAAAATGCACTATAACATTTCTCCTATTGGCTGCATTAGAGCACGGTAACAAAGACAACATTACATGGCTGTGGTTAAATTACTGGGTACGAAGTGGGGAGAATGGATTCTAGTTTATAGTCACATTCACTCCCACAGGATTTTGAATAAAAAAATAAGAGGGAACTTTATATATGCCAGCCCACCCTTAAGCCCATGTCACACTGCCCAACGGATGCAAAAAGGACACAGCGGACGAGCAAAATGTTCCATCCGTTGTTATCCGCTCTCAAAAGGGGCAAAAATTTGCATAACCGGAGCTGATAACACGGACGCGGGGAGGACGCAGGGCGGATGGAAAGCGGATGCGGAACGGAAGCACAGCGGATGGAAGCAGATGGGAGCGGATGGCGCGTCCGCTAGGCTTCCGGGGGACCTCAGCAAAGCGGACACAGAACGGATACAGCGGATGCACAGCGGACGCCGAACGGATGAAGCGGATGCACAGCGGATGCAGAGCGGAAGCCTAATGGATGCCTGGCGTTAATTGCGCATGCGGGGAGGATGCATTGTGTCAGCCCTGCGGATATAACGGAAGCAGCTTGGAAGCAGGTCGTCATTCAGAGGAAAGACCTGCTGCCAGACACATCGACTGCCTTGCCTGCCCTGCCTGCATGTCTGCCTGCCAGCCTTGCTGCCAGCCTGTCTGCAAGCCTGCCTGCAAGCCTTGCTGTCAGCCAGTCTGCCTGCCAGCCTTGCTGCCTGCCTTCCTGCCAGCCTTGGTTTATGTCTGCCTGCCAGCCTTGGTGTCTGCCTGCCTACCAGCCTTCCTGCCAGCCTTGGTGCCTGCCTCCCTGCCAGCCTTGGTGCCTGCCTTGGTGCCAGCCTTCCTGCCAGCCTTGGTGCCTGCCTGCCTGCCTGCCAGCCTTCCTGCAAGTCTTGGTGCCTGCATCCCTGCCAGCCTTCCTGCCAGCCTTGGTGCCTGCCTGCCTGCCAGCCTTCCTGCCTGCCTTGGTGCCAGCCTCCCTGCCAGCCCTCCTGCCAGCCTTGGTTCCTGCCAGCCTCCCTACCAGCCAGCACCCCACAACCATGCGGAAGCACAGCAAGCCTCAGCCATCTGCTGCCAGCCCTGGCAAAAGGGACAGGGCTACCATCCCGCCCCCTGGCCCTCACTCTGGTTCTGCTGGGGCTTCTGCAGCACGGGCTCGCTCTTCTGGGGCTGACGCTTCTGCTGCTTCTGCTTCTGGAGGAGCTGATGACAAGCACTCCAGCACCAGCCACCTCCACAGCACCTGCACCCTTCACCCCTGGGACTGAGCGACCAAGAGGAGTACCAGAGACTCATTTTTGTCTTATAGCTTGTTGTTAATAAAGTCTATTTTTGATTCACACACTTGCTTCATTTCTTTTTTTTAATAAAGTCTTGCTGGAAACTTTTAGAAATGGTTTAAGCCTTTGCATGTTTGTGGGATGGGTTAAGATAGCTGTGGCATGGGTTGAGATAGCTGTGGGATGGCCAGGTCTACCTTTGGGATGGGTAATAGATGTGGGATAGATAAACCTCCTGTGCAAGCATAGTGGGACTGTATGGTCCACCCTTCCAGGTGCCACACCTATGGCCCTTTATTATCAATAACAATATAATCAATCATCCACACATGTCAACATAAACACAACTCTTTATTAAATGCCCTGTTCATTGTAGGGCCACTCAACATACATGGCCCAATCTCATCAGTGTGATGAGACAGGCTGAAGGAAGCATCCATTAAGCATCTACCATCCTGTCTTGCCACTCCACTGCTCCAGCTGGGGAGTTGCACCAGTGTTTCAGGAGGTTGCGCTGCTTCTTCGCTTCATGTGAGGCTCTGTTGGGGCCTTGCACATCCTCAGTGTCGATCAGGTTTCGCCCTTGCCTCCATTCCCCAGGCTCCATGTCCCCATTGCCTTGCTGGAGGTCCACGAGCCTGTTCTGCAACACTGGGTAGCGGGTGCGCATGAGATTGTGCAGGATGCAGCAAGCTTCCATGATCCTCCTCACGGTCTCTGGGCAATGCTGCATGGTGGTGAGAAGTACCTGGAACCTGTTGGCCAGGATGCCAAAGGCGTTCCCCACCACCCGCCTTGCCCTGGACAGCCTGTAGTTGAAGATCCTCTCTTCTCGGGTGAGGCATCTGGAAGTGTAGGGCTTCATGAGGTAGGTTGTGAGGGAGAAGGCGTCATCCCCCACGATGAAGTAGGGCACATCTTGCGTGTCGTTGGGCAGGGGGTCTGGATCTGGGAAGCCCACGATGAGGTTGCCTTCCAGCTCCTCCTTGAGGTCACTGGCGTTGTATACCTGGGCATCTGAAGCTGACCCGTTGCCTGAAGCATCGATGTACATGAACTTGTAGTCAGCATAGACCATGGCGAAGAGGTTGATGCTGAAGAAGCCCTTGGAGTTGAAATAAGTGGACCCCGACTTGGCTGGAGATTTGCAGGCCACGTGCTTGCCATCTATGGCTCCAACGATGTGGGGGAAGTTCCACCTCTGATACCACTGCTCTGCAACTTTCTTCCATCCTTCTTCAGTGGAGGGGTACTGGAGGAGCTCCTCCTTGTATTCTTCGATGATGGCCTGCACCACTTCTCTGACCACAATGCTGATGGTGTTGGATGGCACCCTCCAGCCGTATTGCATGCTCCTGTAGGAGGTCCCTGAGGCCAGGTGGCGCAGAGTGAGTGCCACCCTGAGCCCAGGTTCCAGGCTGGGCCGGAAGCTGGTGTTTGTCTTGGTCAACCTGGGTGTCAGGTGCTGCACAACTTCGTCAAACATGGCTGGATGCATCCTCATGAAGTTCTGGAATGCCCGAGTGTCTTCGTTCCTGAGCTCCACCATCAGCTTGTTGTACAGTCCGTCCTCTGCTCTTCTGGTGAACCATCTTCGGACCCAGACTCTTTTTGGGTGGCTCCTTTTCTTCTCGCAGTAGAGTTCACAGAGCCTGTAGATGGTTTTGCACTGTTGCAGAATGGTGGTGGCTGCCGAAAGGACTTTGTTACAATCCACGGTGGACATGACTGGATGCTGTGGAAGAGGAAGAGGCAGATGAAGGCTGCAGAGGTCTGCACCGCTGGGCTGCTGTTCTGAAAGTGAGATGCAGGCGAGTTGCTCTCCCTTTTTATAGGCAGTATAGGTTTTCTGCTAGGCATCCTCTAGGCATCCTCTAGGCATCCTCTAGACATCCTTAATATCCGAGATAAGTCCCCTCTGCGAACGTTTTTTCTGCTTTAAACGCTTTGTTTCCGTTCTGCATCCGCTAGGCATCCGTTCTGCATTCGTTCTGCGTCTGTTCCGCTTTCTCCCTGCGTCCGGGCAGATGCGAGTTGCGCGGATGTGTAGCGGACGCCTAGCGGATATAGCGGATGCGTAACGGATGCCTAGCGGATGCGTAGCGGATGCAGAACGGACGAACTGGATACATTTTCCGTGTAAAAGTTTAGGGCAGCCCAAAACTTTTGGAGCAGATGAAACATCCATAAACGGATGCTGGACGGATAGAGAGGAAGCCAAATGGAGGCAGTGAGTACATCGCGTTTTCGAACGGATGGCAAGGTTTTTTGTCCGTTTTACATCCTCTTTGCATCCGTTGGTTCAGTGTGACATGGGCTTTACCCCCAAACAAGGTACAAAATAAGGCAAAGGCACAGAAGAGGCATCTGAATTATAAAGCAATTATAAAAAATAATAAATGACATCTTTTGTTCAAAATGAAATGTTAAGGTCAATGGAAATCAAAAGACTTACTTGCAACCACAGTAACTCCCATTTTGCATCTTAAAATATAATCACAGCATGTTCCCATTAGTGACTTCTAAAATCTTACTAGCATCACTCAAACATAACTGAGGCAATGTAAAGCTTGCTCTCAATATAATTACATCAGTACAATGATTATTCAGTGATTGTAGACAATACTACAGCTCACTAGTAGGATCTGATATTAGGTACCCTGATGTAAAGATGTTAGATTTATAGAAAATATATAGTAGCAGCCAATAGACTTTTAAAGCTTCTATGACATTTACTCTATCTGAATAGTGTGGCTTGTAATTTAAACAGTTGAAGTTTACAATCATTAATTCCTACTGATCCCAACTGGTCCTAAGGTGATGATTATTTTTATCATTGTTGATATTATTAATAACTTAGATTTAAAAGTCTTGTGCCAAGAATAGTTCATTATGACCATAGCTTAATGAGAAGATTCTGACACCAGATGTCAGAAAGTAAATGATTGTACAAGTAAAGTAGGCCGGCAAAGGAAACATTTAAAATTCAGAAAAACTCCTTCTTTTTTAAATATGCCATTTATTCTTCCCATTTCCTTCTGAAATTTATTGCTTTCTTTAAATTATTATTTTCCTAATAAGGTTATATTGTAAGGCAGATATCTCTTTCCCATTTCTGCAGGGGAAATACAATTGCACAAGTACAGGAGTTGGAAAAGCTGCAAGTGCTGCCCATGTTACGAGCCCTGGTCTTGTTAGAAAATCCTTGTTCTGATGAATCAGAGTACCGTGTAGAAGCCCTGGTCTTGCTCCCAAACCTGGAGCGCCTTGATAAAGATTTCTTTGAGGAAGAAGAACGCAATGAAGCTGCAGATATACATCAAAGGCGAAAGGAAGAAGAGTTGGAGTTACAGAAAGAAAGAGAGAGAGAGAAGGAACTTGAAGTGAGACAAGCAAAAAAAATTTTTTTTCTGATTAGAGGGATACAAAATATAAAAGAGCCAGCCCTTTTGTTTTTTTGTTACAATTCCCTTAGGTGTTTTTCTTTTAAGTCTATAGTGGTGCCACATATGGATCATAATTGAGAGTGGGCACGAGGAGAATATATTATAAGCACTGGAGGAGATGAATTCTATGTGGATAATAAAGTTCCTTGTCAAGGTTGTTAAATTATTTTGTGCAGTTGCTTAGTCTTGAAAGATGCATCTGGATAGCTCTCATTAACTATAATACATTTTATATTACCTTAATCCTTAATCCTTAACAGTATTCCATTATAGCATAAATTTGTTGCCATACAAATCTATTTTAATTGAAAGCCTACATTTGATGAAGGAGATATAGCCCACAAAAGCTTAATTTCATGATAAATTGTTTACAGTGATCTTTAAAATTCTACAGCATATGTTATATTTTTATGAAGCATATTGTTATGACTTTCCTTTGGAAATTTGTAAACAAATGCAAAGTTGGCAGAGGTACAGGAAGAGAAAAATAACATCTAATTTAAAGAAATACAAATATAATGGAATCAAAAGATTCTGTTGCATGGATACAATTCTGGATTCTGGGCTTCCGGTTTGAGCTTCTTTGGCGGCAGACCAAAACCTCATCTCTCCGAGGCTTCGATCCGTGCTCGCAGCTGGAGCGCCTGAGCTGGCTGGTTTCGGGGCTAAGCCACCCCGTAGAGGTGGTGAAGAAGGGGGAGACTGCCTGCAGGGTTGAGGAGAGCTGCATCTCTCTTCCCCAGCTGGCCATTACTCCCTTTCCCAAAGGCGGTTGCAGCGCTGGTCAGAAATGGCCACCACAAAGAAGAACTCGACTGGAAAAGAATGTGCAGAAGGAAGATAAGAGAAAGTTTTGGTTGACCAGGTCAAACAGCAAAAGCAACAAATAAGGTACCCTGGAATTTAAACTTAAGAACATTGTTTCCAAAGAAGATTTTGAAGCTGCGAAGGAGAGAGAGAAGTGAAAGGATTAGGTTTTTTTTTTCTTCCCTTCCTTATACTGACAGCTAAGAGACTGAAGCAAGAAATTGGGGGAAAAAATCCACTTTGACATTAATAGGCATCTAAGCTGAAAATAAAAGTCAAAGGGACTAAAGATTTCTGGACATTTAAAAGCTTTTAAAAGCTGGAAAGGAGAGAAAAATAATAGAAGGGCAGGATCTGGAAAAATGGAGGAGACTGCCTGGAATTAAGGAATGGAACTGTAATTAAAAGGAACTCACAGTGAAATTTTAACAAGATTCCTCAAAGATACATTTTAATGAAAACTTAGTAACAAAACAATAGAACCCCAGGAAGAGAAAGTGAAAAAAAGCCTTGGATTATTTGGATTACTTGGTGACTTTTGGTTTTTTGCATCTAGATGACTAAAATTAACTGGGTGGTTGTTTAAAAGTTTTTAAAATGGTATCACTCTTAGAAGAACTGAAAATGGAATTTTAAAAATGGAAAGAAGATGCACAAGAAGGGAAAAGTTCTTTTGGCTTCGTGTTTCAATTCTTAGAAATGGAAATCTGGAACTATGAGAAGCAACAAGAAATGCTCGCAGAACAAAAAGATTGGGAATAAGAATCATCTTTAATGATCAAATAATTTTAAGTAGGGGGAAAAAAGTAGGGGGAAAAAAGAAAGGGTGGGAAAGAGAGTAAAAGATTTAAGACTAAAAAAAACAACCAAAAAGAAGGACAATTTGAAAGATAAGTATAATATTAGAAAGCAACAGAAGAGGGGATTCCAGATGAGAGAATTAGAAGTAGAGAGACAAGGAGGTAAAAAGGAGAGGGAGAAGAAGACAAGGAAAAGAAGTTGTAAAAGATAAAAACAAGAAATGGAGAAACAGGGAAAAGATATAAGGATTGTAACCATAAGTTTGTTTAGAGATAATGGGTGAAAATTTAATTGTAAAAGGAATTCAGCAAAGGTACATAACAATAGCATTGTTATATTACAAATAGAAATAATTTTAGAAAATATGATGATGGAAAAATATTTATTGTAATGTAGTGGGATGTTTGTTAATAGATAAATCAATTAAAATGATTGAGAGAATTAAAAGGGAACATTTTTAATTATTAGTAATGATTTATAAAAATATAAGTAAGAAATACGGGAAAAAAAGAATTAACCATGGAAAGTTTATAAGTGTTCCCAAGGAAGTATGATATTCAATTGAAAAGAAATGTTAAAGATGTTAAGATTTTAATACATATTAATGATAGAATTGAATTGGAATGAAATGTGTGTTTTATTTACACACACACATACATAATCTTTTGTTAAGAATACAGTGTGTATTTTAAGAATGTACCAAGCAGAATCCGATTGGAAGTTATGTACTATATTGAATGTTATGATCTTAAAGTTATACACTGAAGCTTAAATAAGAGTTTGAATTGAAAAAATTAAAGGATATAAAGGCCTCATACTCTAATTGTTAACTACAGGGAAAAATGCTTAATAAGAAAAGATAATAAGAAATTGTAACAGGACAGACAAAAGTATAAATATAATGATTTGAATTGAGGTAAGATATTTAAAATAAAGTTGAGAAAATTAAAAGGGGAAAAACTATGTAGAAATTATAAAATGGTAATAAGATATGGAATAGAATATAAAAATGAGCATGAAATTGAGTTTTGTGTTTGTATGAAGAAGTGATAACCTGGGACCATGCTATTTTCAAAAAAGATGTTTTATTTGTATTTTGTTTTTGTGAAAACCCAAATAAAATTTTCAAAAAAATAAATAAATTCTGGATTCTGCAATATCACTATCTCTAAATGAGCCTTTGGAAAACAGAATAAATCATTCCATAACAAGAGTTGATGGAACTGATAGGAAGTAGCAGATTGTGCTGTCTATACAATATAGCAGAAGATTTACAAATGCAATTTTTTAAAAAAAGCACCAGAAGCAAACAGATATTATTGGGAAACCACTGAAAAAAAAAACCTGATAATGTCATTTTATAAAATGATGGTGCAGCCACACTGAGCAGAGGATCTAATACCGGTATCTATAAGGAATGTATTGAGAATCTTGCTAAGCGAAGATACTACAGAAGTATACAAGGATGTGGGTTGAGTACAAGGAATCAATAAAGGTGATAAACAGTAGCTCAAAATAAAATATGTGCAAGGAGATTCTTGAGCAAAGACTACATAACTGAACATCAAATACATGAATATATGGACATTGTCCCTCCCTTACAAAACTTTGAAATTGTACTAAGACAAATGTGTAGAAAACAGTTTAATTATTCCATTATTCCAACAGTATGTACACCCCTGATGCATAGATGAGTAAAATCATACCTGCTTAAAATAAAGATACTTCATTGTTTATTGTTTGTAAAATCCAAATATGCCTAGAATTGTACAAAAATAAAAGGCAAATAATTCACTGAGGATGCCTTCTTAAAGTGGAATATCCAGATTAATAGGAGCTGATACTCTTGCTGCTTCCAACAGAATTTGCCAAGGAGAGTGTCTCTGAAGATTATGTTGTTCCTATCTACTATCTGGGCTATTATGATTGTCATGGAAAATAACTTGCCTCTGATGCAGCCTGTATACTTAGAGTATCCCTGATGCTTTTCCATTCTAACATCCTCATTTGGAAATACTCTGAGACTGTTTTTTTTTCCTCATATTTTTCAGGAAGCAGAAGACACCACTCAAGAAGATTTAACGACTGAGTGACAAGTATATGAAAGTCCCCAGAAAGAAGTAAGAGCTGTAAGCCACTTTCCAGAGTCATTTTCCATGTGTTGTACAGCTCTGACCCAGTTAGCACTAATCTTGGCATGTCATAACAGAACAGTATTGTATCATTCCTGGATGGAACCATAGTGGATAGCATTTGCAGATGGTTATCTGTTCTTTCAAATAAGTTGTGATTGAAGCATTTCAATAAAAAACAGAGTCTGGTGAAGCAAGGCAAAGCATGTTGCTTTTGGCATCCCATTTCTGCAGCACTATTTCCCCCTCCCTTCCCGAGTCGCTCCATCCTCTACGTGCTGTTTGCAAAGCTCCCTAGAAATCCTGACTCATCGTCGGCTCTAGGTCACATGCTGCCATCCTGGCCCTATCAGGGGCGGCACTATCCCACCACTGCTGCTGTTGCTGCTCACCCATCTACTGGCTCAGAGGATACAGAAGCTTCCCTTCAAGTCCTGCATCTTTCAGCTCACCATCTAACTCCTCTTAGCAGCACTGCACTAGGAGGGTAAGTGCCATCCCCTATCTCCCCTGCCCCCCCCCCACTCCCAGTGACTTAACTGTAGTTCTCAGTGTTTATCTTTTTAAGATTACTCCCTTAAGCATTACAAATATTGTCTTTGCCACTCTGAGTCTTTTTTTTTTTCATGTGAGCTTTCTAACACATGACCTTCTGAGCTTTCTGTCTCACCTTTGGTGGCTGCAAATTCCTCTCTCTGGGTATTGTGTTTGTGATACCCGAGCAGAACTGTGGAGTTGAGAGTTGGGGACAAAAAAAGTGATGCATTTTAAGAGATGTGCAGGGAACCTGACAAGCCTTTTTTACCCTAGGGCTCAAGCTGAGCTTTCCCATTATCATCAGCTATAGGCAAGTACATGGTGCCATTGCAGACTGTACCACAACCATGAGTGACATAGATACATTGGACACCTGTATTCCACTTTGGGATCCTGAAAGGAAAGCAATGGCAGCCTGATCATCTCTTATTGCACCATCTTAAGATGAGGGTGTGCTTTCCATCTTTTTGCTGGCATCTGGGAAAATAAAGATGTGGATGGGTTTCATGTGACCAATGCCTTATCTGAAAGCCTGGAGCTGCAGTCCATGCAGACATAACAACATTCAAACAGCTTCCTGTGGCTTCCTTGGGCTCCTCAACTGTGTCTCCTTCTCCCCCAGCCTGGCCAATCCTTTTCCCTGATTATCTGAGCCTGGCCTCCTTTCAGAACCAAATTACTCCTGGTGCCTCTGATTTCCTTATTGCTGGTTTGGAAAGTACTTTTGTGGGAGAATGGAAAGAGAGATGGTGGAAAGAACTGAAGAATGAGGACCAATGTGACTGGGGGATTGGGGAAACAGCTTGAATAAATCCATCTTTTCTGAACCTAGGAGTCTTTGAAGGATGGGGTCAAAACAGAAGATGCAAACCAGTAAAATGTTCTAACCTCAGTCAGTACTGGAATTACTCAAGTGTATCAATAGGGCTGATGAACGGAGAATTCTAGATTGCTTACACTTTGGACTCTGCCGAAGAAATGCTGAAACTAATGGAATCCTCAATATGGATGCCAATCAATACATGACAGAACGTAGAGAAGAAATAAATAATCTCCTGATACTTGAACAGAGAAATTTCTGAGCTCCTAGTTGAATCTTGCTATCTCAGAGTGACAGTCTGGAATAGCAGGTCAGAATGGTGGGTGGGAGGGAAATATATACTTTCAGGAGCCAGAAAATTCCAGCCTTAATGACTGACACTTAAAGGCCCTGAGGGCTTTTCTTGCAAAGTGACTGCTATTTTTATGGATTAAAATGGATAGGAGAGAAGAAGTCTTAATTCTGACACAGTTTATATAGCCACAGTTTATGTGGCTTAGTATTTTCATTTGCCCATTCTGGGTCAGCCTTCATCCCCAGTCTCATAGGTCTCTCTCTCTCTTCTAGATCTATTGTGGCTTTTATTCCGCTCTGTATCTGGCATCTGCATCACGGTGGTGCAGGTAGAGGAATGTCCATAAATATCTTCCTGATGACACTAAAGGGCAATATGGCTTCATCATTCTTATCTTCCTTTCAGATTATAATCATATATATATATATATATATATATATGTGTGTGTGTGTGTGTGTGTGTGTGTGTGTGTGTGTGTGTGTGTGCGCGCGCGCTGTTCAGCTTCCTTTGGGTATTATCCCACGTCATTGTAGTTCTGTTAAAGTTGTAGCAACATTTCAGCAGAATCTCATCTGCCATCATCAGGCTTCTGTATGGATATGGGTCTTACATATATATATACATAATATATATATTATAGTATATACAGAAGCCTGAGGATGGCAGATGAGATTCTGCTGAAACGTTGCTACAACTTTAACAGAACTACAATGACGTGGGATAATACCCGAAGGAAGCTAAACAGCACACATGTAAGTACCTGCGAAAGCCTAAAAAAACATATATATATATATGTATGTTTTTGTATATGTCTTTGTATATGTATATGTATATGTATATGTATATGTATGTATGTATGCTGTTCAGCTTCCTTCGGGTATTATCCCACGTCATTGTAGTTGTGCTTTTAAAGTTGTAGCAACATTTCGGCAGAAACATATATATATTACAGTTTAGCACCAGGCAAAAAGGGGATGGTTGAGCAAAAAGGCAAGTCAACTAACTATTGGAAGGAGACTTCATGAAGGAAGTAAGCTGAATTTTGAATTCTTTTCTTTGCCCACTTTCAGGACTTTTGATAAGAATGAGTAGACCCCCTGCTTTCATGCCAATGAAGCAACTGACTGTTTCTTTCTCTGTACCCTTGACATCTTTATGCTCAGAATATTAGAGGTGGTCGAAGACACATAACACAATCTAATAGGAGTGCAAGAGTACACCCCTCTGTGAGACCTGGATTGGAGCAGTGGAAAAAGTATGTGAGAGGTGCTCTGAGATTCATGAAGGAATTGTAGTTTTTACAGTAAATACGTGGCTATTTTAGGCATGAATGTTGCTCTGTGTGATCTCTGGTCAAAAACCCATCTTTCATCTATAACGTGTAAGTTGTTCAGATAAAATGTAAATAGCATGAGTGGTAAAGAGACTTTTTAATTAAAAATATGAACATATCCAGCAAGGAAAAAATAAAAATTTCCTTCTAGTAAGGCACTAATCCTGAGGAGTTGCTTAGCTCTACTAGTAATTCATTTGTACATACTGTATTTGTGTATGCTAACTACATTTGTCTTCCCCAGGGAGCTGAGAGAATAGTGGAATGTGTATAGATCTGAGATATAAAATCAGTTCAGTATGTCTTACTTCAAAATAAGTGCAATTAAAATTGCAACCTGAAATGGTTAAAACAGGAAGCTGTGCTTCGTAGCAAACAAATACATGCACTGAAAATCAGTTGTTATATTCTTCATCTCCCCAGTAAAACTGCACATGCTGGGACAGGCAGAACTGAGTTTTTTATCAGAGGCAAAAATGTGAATATCTCGTCTGTTCTATGAATGCAGAAAAAAGGGGAAATGCACACAGGTAGCTAGAATTCATTAAAGAAAATAACTTTCCCCCCTTTGTTCTGATTCTTAAATTGTAAAGGAACAGTTCAAAATATGTAAGTTTGGTTCTCGTAAATCTCAGAATTTAGGAATAACATTTACAGAGCTAGAAGAAGAGCCAAATGTCTCAACTTGTAAACATGGTGAACGATGAACAATTATTCTTGGTACAGGATTTGGGTTCCCTGGAAAGATTTCAGTCCTTGCAAAGAGCACATGCTCTGTTAAATGATGGTAACACACACACACAACCACTTTGGATGCTACACAATAATGGCATTATCTGGAAAGACCATTGTTATCTCCACATCATTGCAATTAAGAAGTGTGAACAGTATACACTCAAACTAATGCCATTAAAGAACTATAAAACAAGATATAGGAAAGTATTAATGTTTTGTCTTGCAAGGATATTTCCACATAAGGCTTTAAAACTGCTTAGATGGAAAGGTAGCCAAACTTACAGTCTCCTGCTACTGTCTAGTGGTGGGTACCCATCTTGAAGATGGGTAGTCTATCAGATGAAAAGGGAGACCAACATAGGGGTACTTCTCAGTGGGAAACTACCCATCTTCAAGAAGTGCAAAGATCTGGAGTTTCTTGCAGAGAACCAGAAGATTTCGAATTTCTTTTGGGCCAGAGGTGAGCTGAGAATAATTGGGTTTTTAGTTTTAATTATAGTTAAATTTATTTACACTTAAATTTAGTTTTATGCCACACAAATAGCATATAACATAGTTGTTAATATTATAGAGCAAACCTGTGGTGGATTAAAAGTACCAAAAAGTGAGTCCAATTTGAGCCATAAGAAAGTCCTAAGTCATAGGAAAGTCCTAATCGAATTCTATGTAGTAAACTGTCCTACTTTCCTTATGGCATAGCTCCTCTTTATTTTAATAGGATTTGAACAGGTGATCATCCTGAATAGATTCTGCCATGAAGTCCAAATCTGGATTTTCCATCTCTAATCCTCTGTGATATACAGTATGTCATTATTTTTGCCTAGTGCCATCTGTGATACATTGGTCTCATACAGCATAATGCATCTGCAACTACTTCATCAAAATACAATTTCTATAACTGTTTGGAGAAACCACCATACCCAAATAGCTGTTCTTCAGCTACTAGGGAACACGAACTGCAGGATACTATTATATTCAAATACTACGCTAAGGCCTCCCACAAGCATATAGCTGGTTACCGAGAAAATAAAGAACTGGACTTGATAGGCTGAAGATGTGGTACAGCACAGCCATATTAGCTTTTAAACTAGTTTAAAAATTGCTTGGGTTCTATTATACATTTGCCATCAGTTTTAACATATTTCTTTAACATATTTCTTAACTCTTTCTTTGGTAGCAAAGGGAAATACTTTGTAGGGTTTTTTTTAATAATTTTTTATTTTTACTATATAAAGAGCGAGCAACAGTTTCAATGTCTACATAAACAGTGTGTTGTCTGGTTACAGTTAATTTGAGCAATCGTCATCATGTTCATTAGTAGTTTCTCCACATATTAATACTTAATTGTTAATACTAAATCATATTAAAAATAAACATAGTGAACCCTCATGGTAAAATTAATCCTTCTCTTATAATTTTAAATGTTCTAACTTCTATTTCTGTTAGTTAACCATTGATAAAACAAATCTCATGTTTTAAAATATTCTGTATTTTCCTCTTCTTTAATTTCAAGTGTTAATATATCCGTTTTTGCACATTCTATTATTTTTTGTTATCTTTTCTTCTATAGGGATCTCCACACCTTTCCAATGTTGTATAAATATAATTCTGGTCACTGCTAACACATGTAATATTAAATACATAGTGCTTTTATCATATTTTTCTGGCAAAGGGAAATACTTTGGAAGGCAAATTTTCCCATTACGGAGAATTTATTGTGCTTTTTCAAGTTTGGGTTACAAGTGGAACATATCTTATCCATAGTATCAACCTCTGGCATAAGACCTTAAGAACCAATTGGCATGTGATTTAAGCAATTCATGTCTAAATTTACAGCATCATTTTCCAAAGAAAGTTGTAGGATTGGAGGGGAATAGAAACAGGACCAAAGCAAGAGGAAATAAATTATTTTTAAAGCCTTCTGATTCTTGAATTCAAGTAAATCAAATCTCTCCATTTTCAACTGTCTATTCTCTTTTTGGGATGATATAAAAGTAGAAGAAAGCACATTTAACTAACATAATAATGTCTGGAAACATTAACTGCACAATATGTGATGAAGTAGGCACCAGTTATTTGGGCAGACAGCTAGGCCTCTGGTCTTTTCCTGCCCTTGAGTCAAAATACTATCCACCAAATACTATCTACCCTCATGTCAAGCAGAATATTAGCATGACATGCTAATACTTCAATGCTTTCTCCTTTGTCAATCTCCATTCTACCCTTGCATCTGTTACTACCAGTTACCTGATTGCCCTGCAAAGTGACAAACCTAACAGAATTCATTGGCTTGAGGCTTCTTTTGGAGATGTCAGAAAAAAGTAAGAAATCCTCCATTAGCATCATGAATACTAAAGACAACTTAAATTTGCCCCAGGAGTTGGAGAAAGATGAAGTCAATGCTATTGGACCCAGCAGAAAAATAGATGTTGAGAATACCTGTACACCATGGTCAGAAGCAGAGATAAATGCCCTCTGAAGAAAACACAACAGGGAATTGACAAAAAAGCAGATGTCTCTCTTTTTTTTCCTTCCTTCCTTCCTTCCTTCCTTCCTTCCTTCCTTCCTTCCTTCCTTCCTTCCTTCCTTCCTTCCTTCCTTCCTTCCT
>BLBF01000004.1:7907048-8009031 GCA_015471245.1 Laticauda colubrina | reverse complement strand
CCTTCCTTCCTTCCTTCCTTCCTTCCTTCCTTCCTTCCTTCCTTCCTATGCCAAGGACAATATGGTATACCTGCATCATTTCCATGATGCAAAAACCAAACTCTCAAAGTTGACAATTACATCTTATTCCACTGCAGCTAAAGGCAGAAGTTTTCCATAATTTAAGAAGTGCAAGGCACGTTGAATGAATCCAGCTGTTTGTCTCTTGATATTGAACTGCCATGAAACAGTTCCTTTTCCCATAGCCAGCAGTAGAGCTGGCTCTGTAAATGACAAGGCAACATCTTGTCCCCTATAAGACATTCTGATCCATTTGGAGAGTTCAGGCCTCTGCCTTGCTGCTATGAGACTGCAAATTGTTGTAAGACTGCAGCCCACTGAACGGGTGGTTACATATTATGAAGAAAAGACATTGGAAGCCAGGCCAGAAAAAAATAGGGCACATTATCAGAAGTGCCTCTTTGTTCTGTTACTTTTCTCCCAAGGGTACAGGCAGTCGTCCCCACCACACCTCCCAAAAAAGTGTAATTACTTCCAAGCCTATATAAACTGTCTTTCTCTTTGAAGAAATTGCTCCAGTCAAAGATAATGCTACAAATTTGTGCCATATCTGTGCCATATCGTTGACTGCCTATCTTAAGTGGAGGAGTCCCTCCCAAGTCCTGGACTACCAGGAAAGAGTCAGAGTCTTTCATTTGTGTTCCCAAGGATGCAACTTCAGTGGGTCTGTTCAATGCCAGGAACAAACCCCTGAATAGGAAGAACAGAGAACATTTTTCTCCCAGTGACTCCTTAAATAGAAGAATTAAAGAAAGGACTTCTGGCTGAGAGGGTCTTATTACCAGAAAAGCAAATGACTTGCTATAGCTTTTCCTACCAAATCAGATGGTAGGCAATGAGAGTGTTCTACTTGGACTGGCTGACTCATCTGCACAGCAGCTGCAAGATTGTGAGATACGCCTTCAGCCTAAATGCACCTCAGAAAATTGCACCAGCTACTTTTAAGAGCCAGGGCTGTATGTCATATTTGTATTCACAATGTAAGATTTTTATAGCATTGCCAAACCCCCCCCCCCCCATTTTATCCTTTACACTCTTTGCACTGTTTATTTTGCGCTGTTCCTATTTCTCGCTGCGGAGCTTTTTGATGGGGACAGGGATGTGAAAGATCATAAGATGAACATTTTAAAGCTAACTCTCTGTTTTCCATTCTCTACTTGGGATTTCTATCTTTATTCTCCCCCAGGAAATCCCATTTCCACAATGTCCATTGAGGAGATTCGTGCCCGGGAAATCCTAGACTCTCGTGGGAATCCAACTGTCGAGGTGGACTTGTATACCTCAAAAGGTACAAACTGACAAGGAAGAAGCAGTTTGTATCTTCTTCTGCAGCCCATACATTGAACTAATGTAGTTGTTCTATTGAAAGGAAATGAGCTGGAAAGGTCAGGTGTTACCAACCCTAGATGACAGAGGGATTGAACAGTATTTTCTTTTACCTCCCATTTCTATCAAATGCCTCACTGAAAATCTGAGCAGTAGTTTTAGCTGTGCTCACTTATTAATTCCCACTACTAGAACCAATAGAGTAAGGAAATGAAAATTCCTGCAATAGCGGGAAGGTATGAAGCAAAAAAATGATAAAATAAGAATTCTTACATTTACATACATACTTAGACCTCTGAAATTGATTTGAAATTCATGGTTTTCATATTTGGAAGTTGGAAGAAATTGTGGTATTTCTTCTTTGGCAAGAAGCTAATTTTGATGCTCAGGCCAGCCCATGTACCCATCAGACTTGGCCAACAGACAACAAGCCGACTCTAGTTTTTATTCAGGCCCAATGGGAATGACTTCTGTTGGAGGATTCTTATTAAGCAAAAGGCAAAACAATGGAAATGATGGGAAAACATAAAAAAGTAGGATACTATTTATACTTACAGAGAATTCAATGGGCTTCCAATCAAAAGTTGTGTAAAAGTGATGGTGTAAAAACCTTACTTGGAAGTAAATCAATACAATTTTCTGCCTCTATATGGCATAAAGCCCATCACATAAAGTTCCACTATTCATCCAGAGAAAAAGAAGCAGAGATTATTTAGACCAAAGATAAGTAGTGTGGGGATATAAAACTTAAGTAGTAATTTCATCCATTTCTCTTGTAGTAAATTAGTGTGTTGTGACTAAGCATAATCAACTAGGCAGCCATTTTGTGAATGGATACACCCTCCACAGCAGCCATTTTGTGACAGTGCCCATAACATGCCCATAAATTCCAGATGTGTCTAGAACGTCAGAGACTGCCAATACCTAAGCTGGAGATAAATTCAAGAAACAGAAATATCTGAAATAGATATCTATTGTCACACAAAAAATGTTAACTGTGAGAGAATTTAGAAAAGAAGGTATAAAATAAAACCTGAAAGAAACCAGGACTAAAAGCTGATCCTTTCACCCTTTGGTGTTTTGGTGCTTCAAAGCTGGGGCAAGGAAAAAGAGACCCAAGGCAGAGCATGCAGATTGCAAGGGCTCTTTGTTTGCAGAAATTAATCCTGATCCCAAATCTCATTGAACTCCAGGGCCTTAAATCACAAAATTGAAATGTTATACTTTTAATCAATTTGCAATCAAATGAGAAGAAAAGCAACATGCTAATTTAATTTAATTTAATTTAATTTAATTTAATTTAATTTAAAGAAGGCAAGATTATTTGCATTCTAGAACCCCCAACTGAAACTGTATCAAAGTCAAAGAGATCTTGGATTAAGAAAAATTAAAGCAAAGGAAGGGAAAGGAAGACAATACAGTAGTGACAAAAACCATAGTCTATGCTTTGAAAAGAAGAAGTAGAATACTAAAATCAGACAAAAGGAAACAAAATGTCAGAGAGTAAACAGCCAAGCACATTCATTTTTCCAGCCACCTCCCAACATTCATAAATAAAAGTTAATAATATAATAATATAAACAAAGAAAGCAGAAAAAATACTCTTCAAACAAGTGAAAGGTCTGCATAAGAACAGAAATGAAATAGAAGCTTGGGAGCTATAAAAACTTAGTAAATAAGAAAAAATAAGTAAAGGGCACATTTCTAAGTAGGAATGACTTTTAAAGGAAAGAAAAAAATGATCAAAGGCTTCACCATTGGCTGAAGCCCATTTATTGGCTGGATAATTTATATGATTCCATTTCCAAAGACTCTAAAAGACTAAGAGGCACAGGGAGGAAGAACTGTTTTTAATTGCTTCTTTTCAGAAATATATCTGAGGCATCCACTAGCCAAGGTCACAGTGAACTTTAAATACTTATAGGGATGCTTAAAATGGTGTATTTGTTTTTTTAAATTAATTATTAAAGAAATGATCGGAAATCTTTATATGAGATAGGTACTGATCATGGCAGAAGCAATATATTTAGCATATTTTTTTAAAATAGAGACATCTTACAGACATTCTTTGCAAATGTTGGCTGGAACAGAGTTTAAGGAAGAACATTAGTTCAGTGAGCCTGAATGTTATATTAAAAAAGGTATTCTCAAATCATTTTAAGGAAAGACAGATAGCTTGACACATGTTGAAATATATCATTTAAATAATTACAGCTGCCTTAATCACATTATAATTGCATTAATGTAATGTATAGTCATTACATTTGTAATGTAGTTATAGCTATGGCCATAACTTTGGAAAATTGGAGCACAGCTTTTCTTATGGAATAACTGGATCAATCATACTACATGGCCTACATGGTTTTCACCATGTCTTTAAGAAATAATAATATACCTAAAATTGTTCTTGTTTTTTAAATGAAGGCACCTGTATAACCAGAAGACATAGTTCATTGCTTAGTCAGTCTAAATCAGGGGTCTCCAACTTGCGGACTTCAACTCCCAGAATTCTCCCACAAGTCTTAAAGTTGCCAAGTTTCATCACCCCTGATCTAAGCTACTATTTCTATGAAAGATTCCCATGTTCTGATTTCTTCTCAGGAATGTTCAGAGCAGCTGTACCAAGCGGTGCCTCTACTGGCATCTATGAAGCTTTGGAACTGCGTGACAATGATAAATCCCGATTCCTTGGCAAAGGTAGGGGCATTAAAACTGGAATTACCAAACAATATGGAACAATTTTAGAGAACACTGGCTGTTTATGTCTACTTGTGTGTCTGTGTGTACACATAGACTGCCACCTGCTTTTGAACTAGCGACAACAGCAGATGTTATGGTGTAAAATGTCTGCAAACCAAAATGACTCAGAAAAACTGATAGATTCACAATCTCTGTCTTTATTTTTTACTGCCTGTGTGTGACTCTGCCTCTTTTCCTTGTCTGTAGGGGTTCTGCAGGCAGTGGATCACATTAACAGCACTATTGCCCCTGCTCTTGCAAACTCTGTAAGTTGCCCTTTAATCTTAATCTTCTCATATTTTGCTTCTATGCCTATTCTCTGTCCCTCCCTCTCTACCTTGCACTTCCATACAAGGATTTGGTTACAGTTCAGAAATCAGTTCTGAATTTCTGACTTCCCAAGATTTTGATAGCACTGCAGGCACAATCTGATTCATTTTTGGCCTGATGATGGTATAATTGAAACATTGCAGAACTGTGTATGATGGTGGTGGCTTGGCTTGGTTGATTTTTGAGAATCAGACACCTCGTTTTTCCATTAGAGGGAACTATTGCTTCATTTCTCCTCCTGAGCTTAGGATCGTATAAAGGGAAACACAGTTTTGCATTTCACTTTCAATAATTCAGGTGAATTGTGAAGCACGAATCTACTACTACTCTTTCTTTCTATTTCTTTCCTTTCTCTTCCTTTCCTTCCTTCCTTCCTTCTTTCTTTCTTTCTCTCTTGTAAAAGGTTTTATTTTGATTCTGAACCTATAACTGGGAAGTAATGTTTCTCTTCATTTTTAGTTTTGCAAACTGAGAGAAGCAGAGATATATGGATTGTATTCAAATGGTTTCTGTAGATGTGGAGCATCAAAATGGTGACAGTTGGAAGTGCTTCCTTTCTTTCAGCCTTCCTTTTCCCTCATTTTATTTATTGATAATAAATAAAGACATAGGTATTATCAAAAGACAGAAATTATTTTTCATTGAAGTTCAATGAAACGGTGAATGCTACAGTACTACGGAATTAAATTTTGGTGAAACTAAAGATAGTTTACCAGGTAGTTTTGTCCAGATTTCTTCTATTAAGAGATTAACTTTTCTTTCTTCAGGCTTTTTCGGTTGTAGAGCAAGAGAAGATAGACAACTTCATGCTGGAACTGGATGGCACAGAAAATAAATGTAAACCCAACTTTTTTCTTCATTAAAAAAATTGGGGGAAAGGTCATGAAGGGAGGGCGAAAGAGAAGCACAATCTAGTAAGACTAAGACTGAATAGCTAATGGTAGAGCTAGAGTGGGGTACTCCTTTCGATTCACATTCAAAAGTCAATGGGAAAACAAAATCATGATTAATTGAGAGAGGGAGGTTTCTGTTAACACAGCTCACAAAAGCCACTCCTTTAACATTGCATTCTTATGCTCCAGCAAGAAAGCAGATTGAGACTAGTAAACTAAAAAAACATCCAAAAAGTAAAGCAGGTGAAGGATTGGGACCAGCAAATACTAAACCCAGATTCTGAATGCAAGAGGAGGGGATGGGGCTTAAGCAAGGCAACACAAACACCTTCCTTAAATTCCTTTATTTTCATTTTTGAAAAAAAAAACCTGTTTATTGGTATGGTAAACAGAGCACAAGATCACAAACATAAAGAGTCAACTGGATGAAAAAGCAACACTTATTTGAAGCTTATTTGAAGACCCTTTGTCCCAAAGGACACAATTACATCAAATGTGTTCTTATTATATATGCCACTTCCTACATTAATCTATTCTTTGTTGCTAAGGTTGAAGGCAAAATATTTATTTTTGTTTCTTATTTTATACTTCCTAAATACAAACGTATACCGTATACTATTTCGGATTTGCTTTGACGTCATCCATTTTCCCATTTGACACTACACATCTTATCTGGCAATAGCAGTTTCTACGTGCAGCTCTCACCATGCCACATGCAATGCTTAATATAATCTTGGTCCCAAAATAGATTCTTTCCCATGTTAGAGAATTAATGGGAAAAAGAATTCCAATCGAATTGAATGAGGCTGAATTCTAAATAGCGCCTCCTAGAAGTATTCTGCATTTTTTTTAATCTCTCACTCCTACATGAATCTCTCCAGCCTCCTTCACTACAATATAAAATTTGAGTGAGCAAAGGAAATGTATGGAATTTTTCAAGTAAAATGGTGAAAGCTGAAACAAAAAAGATGAGAATGTGAAAAAAGATCAGATTAAAATAAGAAAGAAAATGATGAGTCAAAAAGAGAATAGCCCCTCCCATTTTCCACACACACTAAAAATAATGCTATCTATCTGTTGATTCTTTCCCTTCTTCCTTTGGGATTGATTTAGAGTGCAAAGCACTGCCACTGTCTTGCTAGTCTTCTCTCTGCAAAGAACAATGCAAATAATTTATCTTTGCATGAGATCAATAGAAACACATAACCAATCCCAGTAAGGCAACAGGCCAGACCAGTATAAAGCTGCTCTGCTAAATTGACTTCTCTCTCTCTCTCTCTCTCTCTCTCTCTCTCTCTCTCTCTCTCTCTCTCTCTCTCTCTCCCTCCCTCCCTCCCTCCCTCCCTCCCTCCCTCCCTCCCTCTCTCTCTCTCTCTCTTTCTTTCTTTCTATGCATACTTTTGATGCTGGACTGGTCCTTATGGATTGTTTTCCTCATAGTGAGTGGAGTGGATGTACTGTATTTTGGCAGGATCAAATGCAAAGGCCTATCAGAACTGGCTTTGGAGACACAGTGGCTCCAAATCAATACTGACTGACTGTATGTTCTGTGTAGTTTAGAACAAATAAGCATACTCACAGGGGATGCGCATAGCAGCAACAACCAGCCGAAGAGAGACCAGCAAAAATACACATTTCAAGTATATGAGGGGAAACCCAGTATACCAAAGGTGGACTCCAGCTGAAAAGCTCTGGAGAGCGGAGAAGGGAAATGTTAGCCTCCCTCTCAAAACAAATGAACTGCTACTGTTTGCAGACTACTCTTGGGTAGGAAGCCCAATGGAAATTTTTGTGGCAAAATTAAAAGCAACTATCAAAGCCATGCAGGGAACCCCAGGCCAGATTAATAGCAGATGTTGTGGGGTACTGGATGCTGGTAAAATCTTTGGCTCAAAGATCTTTTGTTGCACTCTCTCATTATACTACATTCTAATCAATTTTGCAAAATTCACAGCTAAATTTGGAGCTAATGCCATCCTGGGTGTTTCCCTGGCTGTCTGCAAAGCTGCTGCTGCAGAGAAGGATGTACCCCTGTACCGTCATATTGCTGACTTGGCTGGAAATTCAGATCTCATTCTGCCAGTCCCTGTAAGAATCTGGTGATTTTTTCTTGATTTCACACCCATAAAACTGAGGTATGGAGCAGAGAGTCAGGTAACAACAGATTGAACAAGGGTCCAGAAGAACTGGATTTTCCCTAATACACCATACACCTTTATAGTCCTTTGCATACATGCTAGTTTTATATCCATATCCATATTAAATATACTGTAGGAACGTTCAAAGCTTATCTTTAGGGTTAGGGTTTAAACATGGTACTTTAGTTTTTCTAACACAGTGTTCTTAGCCTCTTTATTCAGTCACAGTAGCTAGGATATTTACAGATGAAATAAATCATTATGATTAAAATAATTTCAGACCATCATTTACAACTCTTGTATGGTGCTTTAAGATATGTTACTGAAGAGCCCCTCTTCTTGTTCTTGTTGCAAAATTCTTCCAGGCTTTTAATGTGATCAATGGAGGGTCCCATGCTGGAAATAAACTGGCCATGCAAGAGTTTATGATTTTGCCTGTTGGGGCTGAAAGCTTCCGGGATGCCATGCGCATTGGTGCTGAAGTCTATCATAATCTCAAGAGTGTCATCAAAGACAAGTATGGTAAAGATGCTACCAATGTAGGAGATGAAGGGGGCTTTGCCCCAAATATCTTGGAGAACAGTGAAGGTGAGGGGGATAAAGGACAACACTAAGAGCTGCTGTACTTTGAAAGAGAACATCAAAGAGATGTTCTAAATTCTTAAAGACATATTTCCTTCCGAAATAACCTGCATCCATTTCTACCTCTCAGCTTTAGAGCTGCTCAAGGAAGCCATTGAGAAAGCTGGTTATACTGATAAGATTGTGATTGGCATGGATGTGGCTGCATCAGAGTTCTACAGAGATGGCAAATATGACTTAGACTTCAAATCCCCTGATGATCCCAGCCGTTACATCTCTGCTGATGAACTGGGTGACCTCTATCAGAGCTTTGTACGGGACTATCCAGGTGAGTGACTACATATGGTCAAAACCTTACTACTGAAGCTAAAGACGCTCAGACTTCCTCTATTTGCAGTCTGGGGCGCATTGCAATTTTCTCGTTTCCTTTTGTTTTTGCAGTGGTATCCATTGAGGATCCTTTTGATCAGGATGACTGGGAAGCCTGGTCAAAGTTCACGGCTAATGTAGGGATTCAGATAGTGGGAGATGACTTGACAGTGACCAACCCCAAACGCATTGAGCATGCAGTTGAGGAGAAGGCCTGCAACTGTCTACTGCTTAAAGTCAACCAGATTGGATCAGTCACTGAAGCTATTCAGGCGTGAGTTGTCTTAAGCCACTCCATTCTCCAACAGCCACTGTGCTATCAAATACCCATTCACAGTTCCAAAGTTTATCTTCAGGAGGCAAATCCACTAAGTTTGTGATATTCACTTACAGTTGTAAACTGGCTCAAGAGAATGGCTGGGGGGTGATGGTGAGTCATCGATCAGGGGAGACTGAAGACACCTTCATTGCTGACCTGGTGGTGGGACTCTGTACTGGGCAGGTAGGTTCTCAGTAGTGGAAATCATGTATTGTCCTTTTTTGGGAAGAAGCTGGCAAGAGCTAGAAAATTGCACTCTTGAGAGAGAATCTTAATAGACAGAATTGATATGGTGTCTGATACAAATGAGCATTGTGAGAGAAAAATGTACAAAAGTGTTAAAAAAGTGTAGACATTTCAATAGATCAGATAAAACTTTCAGTCGCTCTAATAACCAAGAAGACAGTATGTATAAATGGGAATGTTGGGTACTTAAATACAGTCCCAGCAGAACTGGGACCAAAATCAGATGGAATATGGAACATATTGCTGTGACACAACAGCTAGGGTAATTTTTATTCTTTCTTCCAATGTTTTCCATACCCACAACACTGTGTGGTAGCTTGAGCAGAAAGAGAGAATGATCAGCCTAAAGTCATACACTGAGATTTCAGGGCTGAGTGTAAGCTTAAATCTGGTCCTTCTTAGTCCTAATTTCGCATCTTAAACACTGTTTCCTTTCATCCAAAAGAAAAGAGTGATGATGTGGGTAAGGTAAAAAAACTGGGACAGAATAAACAGTTCCATGTGGAGGCTGTTCTTTGAGTCTTGAAACCTGGAGAGGTTTCCAGAAAAAGTGATAGACGATGAAAAGGGCAGGAACATGGCAGCTAATGGGCTTGGGTTCAGCATAGGAGTAGCAGGGGGTTGGACTAGAAGATCTCCAAGGCCCCTTCCAACTCCATTATTCTATGGTTGGTGCCAGTAACCTCAACATCTTCCTCTAAAGAAATACAGAAACATGTCAGCTAAGTACACTGTGCAGTGAAGATCCAGTTGCTCCCACCTCTAAAATATTCTGACAAGCCTCTAGACATTGAACTTGTGTGGGTAGGGTGGGGGGAGAAAGTGATCCATTTGCTTTCAGCTGACAGTTAACAAGCTTGGGGCAGAATGTGGAAGCAGAGGAAAATAAACAGGCAAGGTTCTGATAACAAGAGAATGGGCTCTTTCTTCTCCCCCTCCCCCCACTTTTAAGCAAACTTTTGCAAAGATTGTGCAGTTAGCAAAAAACAAAGCTTATTTTAAGGTTTATTCCTCATCTCATACACCTTTGATATCATGACAGAGCTCAGATAAGCACAACATATGTTTATTCTTGGTGGGCTGCCTTTGCCTATAATTGACATGTTTGTGTGAATCTCCATAAAATATTACTGAATTGAAACTGACCTTTGCAGATAAAAACCGGAGCTCCGTGTAGATCTGAGCGTCTGGCAAAATATAATCAGCTAATGAGGTAAGAAATGTGAGGGAAGTAAGGTGGATATGGCTGTGTGTGAGAAAAGAGAGCGAGTGACTTTGGAGGAGATAGGAATATCAACCTGCATATCTTTCAGTAGAAGTCTGTCCTGCTGGATTGGACTAATATAACAAAGGAGAACTTTCATTGCTAGAGATTCACTGGATCCTGTGGCTACCGCACAGCAATGCAAGCACGAACACAGCACTAGAGCACACATGTGTTCTGGTGATTGACAACGTCGTCAAAACAGCTTGGCATCCTCAATGTTACCTTTGTCTATACATAATGCTGGCCTTGCTTTCGGCCCAGGCCATCATGACAGCAGATTTATCCTGTTATTTCTTGATTGCTGCAGACAGCTGCCAAATACAGAGAGTAACCAGGAGTTTTGGTCCTTATGGTGCAGGTCTTTCAGGTATCTGAACAAAGACTGAGTTCTTCTAAGAATCATTCTGAAGGCAGGCTTATGATGGAAACAGCAAGGAATCTCTTTCAGTTGTTATTCTAGGCCAAATTCTTAGGGGCCTCCAGAGGGAAGTCTTCTATAGTACCCAACAAAACATCCTGCACATCTGTTTTTCTCTCCTTACTACATTTTTTTTATGGAAAATGAGATTTGTCAGTGGAAATCATATGCCCTTAAGGACCAGCCCATGGAAAGGCAAGTGGTTAATGCTTGCATTTCTGGCACAGGTAGTGGGGATAAAGAAGCAGGAGAATCTACCAATAGGGAGTCATAGCCTGGGCAGAACACCATAACTGAGCAGAACACCATGACTAAAGTAGGAGAGGCTACAACCCAGAAATAAATTTTTAAGCCAGCTTCATTACAGCCAGTTTATGAACCAGAGTCCAGGGAGTTAAGGTCACAGTCCAGAAAAACTGATAGTCATGAAATAAAGGTTTGGAACAATAATTAATTTCCCAAGAATTATTATTTTGTCAAAATCACAGCAAGAGCATAGCACAAAATCAGGAGCCCCAAATAAAAACAAGAAATAGTCAAGGATCTGCAGACCTGTCTAATTATAACTAAAACTGCTGTTCTTGATTTCATCATCAAAAGAGACCCGAGATGAAATGAGCTTCGTTGAAGAATAGCATCATCAGCAAAATGAACTGGAGGATTAAAATAGGCAAGATGGCACTTGCAACATTGACTGAAACTCCACTCTTTGTACATGCATACAAAAGAGACAGAGCTTGGACTGTGATGCCACAACTGCTTTCTTGTTTATCTTAAGCCCCAATGGATGTCTCAGAGCAAGGTGAAAGCCATTGCCTGTTATGAACATTGATGCCTGTGGAGGTATATTCTATGAACAGATGAGTTTAAAGGGAAACTCTTTTAAGTAGCAAAGCTGTCAGTATATCTGGTGGCAACTGAATATTCTATTACAAGCTGGCAACCTTTCCTGACAGTGAGAACAATTAATCAGGGGAACAGCTTGCCTTCAGAAGTTGTGGGTACTCCACCACAGGAGGTTTTCAAGAAGAGATTGGATAGCCATTTGTCTCCTGCCTGAGGAGGGGGTTCTGTTATTCAGTTAGAACTTTGGACCAATCATGAAGCATGACAACAGTAGTGGTTTGAAGATTTTATTACTTCAGAACCTGAATTACTGATGAAAACATTCTGCTTTGTATCAGAGAAGGATATCAGATGATCTGTCTATCAACTGAAGCTGAGATGAAAGTAGATGTTTAGCATCACTGAAAATGATGCCATAGTAGAGAGCTTGATAACACTGCCGGACAGAGATGTCAAATGTACAGTACTAACAAATCAGCAAGAGAGTGCATGAAAAAGAGGAAATTCATGTTTTGGGATAACCAAACCAAAGTCCATAGCTAAACCCCACTGAAATATTAGGGCATTATGCCTATGATGAGCTGTTAAAATGCTATAAAATGCTATAAAAACACCCAATGTGACTAACATGTAGCAATGCATATGACACATTTTCCCATTGGAACTGTATCTTCCTCAGAAAGAGCCATTTAGAGCTTTGAATGTAAAGCCAGGAACTGAACAAAAATGGTTCCAGTTCATAGCCTGTACTTTTATAGTACACTGTCATTCATTGGGTTCCACAGAAGGAGATGTTCTGACCTTAAATTTCATGTGAAATTAACTTTTTGGGGATTATGTTTAGTACATGTGGCTGATACCCATAATATACTCCATTAACTATCTGTCTGCATTCCATAGGATTGAGGAAGAACTTGGTGATGAAGCTCGCTTTGCTGGGCACAACTTCCGTAACCCAAGTGTCCTATAAATGCATCCTGGCATACTCTGGCCATGCCTGCTATTTCAGTGCACAGACTCTGAGTGCCCATTAGATCACATCTTCCATCATCCTTGTTCCACACTCTCCTGCTCCTGGTCTTCTCAGACCCACTCACTGGAATTGCCCAGGATATGCAAAGACTGACGCTTCCTTTTGCCTGTCATGATGCAATGCTGCAAGTCAGCTTTGTCTGTGTTGCGCAGTGTCTGCTGTTTAGACCTGCTTGAGTCATCGTTATACCCAAGTACAAAATGATGTCAGCATGTTTGCCCTGGTGTTTGGCCAGTATTTTGCACATTTGAAGATTGTCCTTAAATTGGAGTCTGGATTGTATTTGCTTATTGATACAAGATGGTGTTTTTGTGTTTTTGTCCCTTGCAATATCAGCATCTATGTTTTGATCCCTGTGAGTTGTGTTTAAACTTGTATGCTTCATATTGTTAGTAACTGGTTGCTCCATTTGTATGTGTGACAAGGAGTGGGGCAAGAGAAAAGAAATGTAAGTGAGAGAATATATGTTCTTACCAGCCACAAAATACAATTTAATTACATTAATTGTGTGTATGTGTGTGTGTGTATGTGTGTGTAGGTTAGCAGTTAGTATGCATCTGCATCTGGGGTTAGGCGCCCATTGATCCAAAGGTTGAATTGCTGTAGATTTTTTTTCTGAATGTGAAGGGCAAGATGTCTGGTATGATACACTGGATTAGTATGCCATGTTTTGTAGGGTGCTGTGGGTAGTGCATTGTGGACATGTTCTTGCAATCAGCACTTTGCTCTGGTCTCTCTCCCTCTCATTGCTGCCTGGATGTTTGGTCACATTTTACTCTCTGCCTCTTCATCCATTTTCCTCTTGCTCTGCTATCATTTCTGCTTTAAGCCACAGAGGTTTCACATTCAACTGCCTCCTCACCAATAAACAAACAACAGAAGAAAAAAGAGAAGAAAAACCAACATCCAGAAAAATAACCAACAAGTAAAACCTCAATTCAATTAAATTGTTTCAAACCTGAGTGTTCTGCCTTTGCTCGCATATCTGTTATTTATTAGGGAAACTGGAAATACTCTAAAAATGGGTGAAATACTCTAGAAGGGATGTGAACTTCAGTTTCCAGAAGTCTCAAGACACAAATATTCAAGTTGGAGCTTGTTGGCAATACAAGTGGAGCTAGTGGGACCAGCTGAGGAAGGTTGGTCATAAGGAGAACCTGCCTGTACCTGTGCTTTCAAGATAGATCCTGCTAAAATAATGCCAAAATATGCAGGGCAAATAAGTGAAAGTTCGCACTAAGCCAAAGAGAAAATATTCCCCTATTATTGCTTTCCCTAGAGATCCTGAAAAGAAGGACCTCCTGATATGATGCCAGCTTTAAAAAAAAGGGGCCCAATTCATGGAAGTTATAAGGGGTCAATGACTGTCAGCCTTAATAGCATCATGACTCCTGCTGAGAAACTAGTAGGCTTCCTTGTGAATGTGGTTGGCCACTCTGATAACAAATTGATGGACTAGATGGGCGAGGGGGCTGATCCAGCAGGGTCCTGCTTATGTAAGGCTAAATTCTTAAAATAGTAACTTATATCACAAGGCCTTGAGACCTTGAGGGATAAATATAGCCTAAGGAAGTTGAGAGTTGGAATTATTAAAAAGAAAATGTCCATTTCTGGGCCTGCTAGGGCTATTGATCTTTACCACTCAATGCCACTTAAAGCCCAGAGCTCAAATCAAGTGCAAGGTGTTTGGGAGCAGATCACAAATTGAATTTGCTTTAAACATTTCTATGAGTGTACTTCAATACTGCCCTTCAGAATTACAAATGATGGCTATTTTGAACATAGTCAAGACAAAATCCAGTATTAAATATGGTATGTTCCTGTCTTAAAATGTTTTTAATTTTTTTTAGTCCTTCCCTTAAAATACCTAAACAACAGGCCATAATTTTCAAAGATGGTGGTGTCAGGAGACCAAGAAATTGTCTCTTTCTTTTTAGTACTTCCAGAGCTCTCAGCATCTTTAGGGACTTGATAATTTATTTCAATTTTCTCTTGGTGGCTTTGAACTTCATTTTTAGAAATGGCAGGTGGTATATGGTGGTGATGCAATCACTTTTGGTTGCCTTTCCATTCCTTGGAAGCTTCCCTGGCTGCCCATATGTCCCAAATGGAAAGAGCCCTGGGGAAGATCTCCAGTGAGACTGTCTCCTTGGGATTTAACTAAAGTGAAACAAGCTAGAGAAACTCAAAATGCTGGACAGATGATTACACATAGAAGAAAGAAGATGACACATCCTGCAGAGATATAATCTGATAAATGGAGGAAGAAACACTCCAGTACAAGCATTTCACTCAATTTCTCTTCTTGAAATTGATTTCTGAAGAAAGTTTTGCCATCAGATTGAATGAAAATTGGTAGAAAATATGCAGAACTTTTTTGCCCAGCATTAAATTTAATTTAACTCTATTTTTAAATAGCTTTGTTAAATGTGAAAGCATTTTGTTAATTTGTATCATTCTAGAAAAATATGCAGAATTTTTTCTGCCCAACACTAACATTAATATGACTCCATTTTTAAAATAGAAACATTATTAAATGTGAAAACATTTTGTTGATTTGCATCATTCTTTTTTATGTAACTTAAGCATCTACCAAGCAATCTGCAGAAAGAGATAAATAAAAGATTTGTCAAAATGTCTTTTCTCCAATTGACTCTTAAGCCAAGAGTTGTTGCTTAGGAACAAAGCTGGCCTTGCAATTTTTTCCAAGATCTCTTTTGCCCAGAATAGCTTGCAATTCTGTCATTTTTATGGATGTGATTATTTGTAAAGAATAGAAAAGACCAATAGCCAATGTGTTTGATCTGATATTGTTAAGCCACATTTATTATATTTCAGTGAGTAGACACTTTTTTTTAAAAAAAACTGCCTTTGTTGGATTGAACATATTCTATTTCTAGACTGACTAGAGATTTGAAACTAGTTGCTCCAAAGTATAGATAAGAACCTTACTTATGTTTTGCCAATAGAAGTATAGGCAGTATATTGAACAATATGCAGTTAAACACAGAGAAACTCAAATTTGGGTCCCAGCACTACAACAGAACGGAAGGTTGGAACCATCTATAGGAAGGCAATGAAAATGTGCAAAAGAAGATCAGGAATTGGAGATAAAGGTTCAAATAAGATCTGAAACCAGGCTCAGGGATTACAGACCAGAAAATGTGAAATAAACCCTTTAGGTCAGGGGTCGCCTACCTTTTGGACCTCAGGGACCACCAAACTCATAATTTTAAGTCCCGTGGGCCACTAATATGAATTTTGACTGACAGTAGCTTGCTGACGTTGATGGAAAATGTGGTTCCATATTCCAGAGCTGCAGTAGTCACAGGACTGGCCCTTTGGTCATCCCGGAGCAGCTGCTCCTCCATCCGGGTGCACCGGCCTGCCATGGACTGGAGGAGCTGCTCTGGGATGACCAAAGGGCCAGTCTTGTGACTACTGCAGCTCTGGAATATGGGATTGACTTTCCCACCAACATCAGCAAGCCATCCTGCGGTAGATTTCCCTCCCCCACCATTGGTGTTACTATCCAGTTCCAGCTTGCGTGGCTCTACTCAAGGTAAGGTTTGCACTTGGCCAGCGGGTGGGGTCCAGCGGGTGGGCGGGCCATGTCAGTGGTGCACCTTGTGTTCCCATGCAGCCTGGATTAGTTGCTTTGGGGGAAGTGCTGTGGAGGGACATTTATCTGCGGACCACCAACATTTTCTTGCAGACCACCAGTGGTCCCCGGCCCACCAGTTGGCGGCCACTACTTTAGGTCAAGGCCAAGTGGAATTGAAGACAGTAGGTTGTTTGTATAGGAAAAAATGATAGCAAAGACATTCTGGAGCCCAGTAAAATATTACTAGAATGGTCTTCCTTCCATGTTTTATAACTTCAAGGAACAGTATAAGCAAACAGGAAGAGACCCTCCAAACTGGATTTCTGTGAGTACTTTGAACAAGCAATCAAGAATGAACTACAGTATCCATAGTCCATAGCTAACATTATATTTCATTACAATTACAGGATATAAATGGTACTTTTCTAAATGATTTAGAGAGGTTTATAATAATAATCTATATATATAAAAGCAAAATACCACTCATGCATCATCACAAAATCTCCAGAACCATAAAGCCTACAAACTTGAAATTTTGCATGTATGTTCCTCTTGGCTTCTAGGTGCTCACTAAGAAAGGATTTTTCGAAATGACCACCAGAGCATTAACATTTCATGTATTATTATTAACACACTCTGATGCTAAGGAGTTCTACTCCCGCTCCCCACCTGAAAAGAAATTTGTACCAAATGCAAAACACAAGCAGAGGAGAGGAGTTTCAGTTTCAGTTTCAGGGCAGCACCAGCATTAGGACAGAATAGTTGAGCTAAATCATGCCCAGGCTCCTTGCTGTCTCCTTCTTGCTCACACAGCAAATACTGTTTCAGTTTCCAAACAGCCCTCAACTCTCTCACACACTGACAGGACCCTAGCCAGATGAATACCGATGGATGCTTGCTGGTAGGCAGAGGCACAAATTTTTCCCCCTTATTTTCCTCCCCCAAAACTAAGCCTGATTACATAGTTTTGTAGCAAAGCACGGGTATACAGCTAGTACAGAGATAAATGCTACAAAATCTAAGTCCGTGTACTTTGTTGAAAGTATTTGAAAAGAGTAGAACAATTACCTCCAAATTTTTCACAATGAATCCTGCTGTCAGTTTCTTGGCTAACATTATCTAATGTGTATAAAATGGATGTGAATAGGACATAAAAAATTAGAAACAGTTCTTACTCTTAGTTGTTAAAGAATATTACAAAACTTCAAAACATTTTTTAATAATCTTTTATTGGATCTGTGATATTCAGGTGTTATATGGGAAACTGCACGGTGAGAAAAAAATAAGTAAGTACTAAACTCCAATGAAGGATACATTTAACCAAATCTAGTCAACCTATATTAATAATAATTTCCTAATGGATTACTCTTGTTTGGATAAACATTCTTTTGATTATATTATGGATTATATGGATTATGGATTATTGTGGATTACTCAAGATTACAAATTATTATGTATACTTAAAATAATCTTACACAAAATCTCATGTCTTTCTATTGTTAATCTGTTGTTATAAGTGCTGGATTTTACTTTTGTAAATATTTTTTTAAATTATATTTTATTATATTTTTTTTGAGAAAGGATTCATTGGCAGCTTACATATTCAATTTTTAGGCAATGCTGACCATATTCTAGTACATTTTATTAACCCTATTGACAATAGATGTTACTAAAAGAGACTTTTATTAATACCTTTTTTAAAATGCCTAATACTTCAAAATATTAATAATTTTGCATTATAGTTTTCCTTCTTCCATCCTTGAATATAAATTGATACTGATCCATCAACAACATTCTGTGCAGAAAATCAGAATTATCTAATTAGTACTATTACACCAAGAGTGTTGGATGTCAGTATTCAGATTCCATATCCAGAACATTAGCATTGCATGTGTAAATCAGTGAAGTTGGACAACACACATAACATTGAAATGTTCAGCAAATGTTACATTTGATGTATCCTTGATTCTAGCCAGGAAGGGGTTTTTTGGTGTTGAAACAAGCTACGTATTTTGAATATATTTTTCTATACATAACAGACATATATACATTTGAAATATTGTCTTTGGGAAGGTTCACTTTGAACTACATTTGTAATTCCATTATTAAAAACCATTGAGCAAATATCTTGTTGCATAAAATCAATCTATATCAGAATTGTATTTGCTTAATCTTCCTCAATCCTCTATAGTCAACATTTCGGTTTCTGCTCTTCTCTTCCATGCCCCCATCATCTACATTCAGAAATTTCAGCGGTTACAGAAAATTATCTTACAATGTTTCAGAAAAATAAGTGCTCAGGCAGCTGTGGAGAAATAAAAAGACATTAGCAAAAACAAAGAGCTTTCTATTTGTTTAATGGGTTGGATTAAATGTTTTTCTCTGCACTTTAAAATCAGTGCAAAGCCCGTATTAGTATCGGCTACAAGGGCATCTTTCATTGTACTGTAATCCCCAGCCCTATTTTGTTTTCCACATCGATAAGACTCCAAATTCTCAAGTCACCTGGATTTATGGCAGGCACAAGTTCCCAACTTGTAGCTCCTGTTCTCTGTGTAATCCTCAGAAATCTTCTAGACATTGCTGCCAAATTGTATTGTATAATGTGATAGAACAGAAACATCTTTAAATATATGGGGAGTAATCATACCAATTATATTTAATTTAACTATGATTAAGCTGAAATTAAATTAAATTCTTTGCCCTTGCCCCACCCAAGCTTTGGCATGCCCCCCCCCCCCAGCCCTTAGCCCTAAGAAATTGCAGATACAAAGTTGTTATTGGCTCATTTTTGAACTAATATTGCCCAGTGGGCAATTCTGCTCTGTTTTATAAGGTGTCACAAAGGATAATAACAAGGAGCATTCTGGGAGCTGTAGTTCAGAGAACATGGTATGAAACTCCATTTTATTTCTGTCTCAGCCTTCTCGCTTCAAAATGTGATCCGTTCAACAGGTAAGGAAATGAGGAAGCGTCGTGGCAGAAGGCGAGGGACCTTCTGTACCTTCCACTAGAGGGCAGAGGCATGTAAGCGCAAGATTTTAAACGTGACCTAATAAAAAAAGGTGAAGGAGGTAATAAATGGATTGCTTTGTAATTGGCAAACCTGAAAATAAAGCGGGTGCGGGGAGGGAAGGGAACGTCTGGGGTGGCTGGGTGGGTTTGAATCTTGTCCGAGAGAGGATTGCCCGCATTTAGGGCCCTAGGCTAAATCTGAACAGTTCAAGCACTTCTAAATGGCTGTCGTTTTGAAAAAAAAACAAAACCTAAACTAAGGTGAGGTAACAAGTCCAAACAATCCATAGGATTGAAGGGAAAAATAATGATGGATGCTGTTGTGGTATACTTGTGACAATTTTTAGAACAGTTTTGAAAGCAATTATTTTTGCAACAGAGGTTCTTGTAAGTAGCAAAAGGCAACAAAGGGATATGTGGGTCAATTCCAAGTAGTTGAAAATAAGATTTTCTGCAATACAAATAGATTTTCTGTTGTATTTACATTTTTCTCTTCTCCCCTTGTCTCCTTGGTTAAATAGGTTTGGTAGGTTGTTTAAAAAGGCTAAATAAGCATGTTAGCTCTGCTTGATCAGAGCAGATAATTTTAAAAAAATGCATGTACAAGAAAATGCAAGTGCTCCCTGACCCTGCTTTTCATCTTGAAAGCTCTTTTATCTCCTAAAGATTTTTGTGGCGCCTTTGAGGAGAAAGAAAGGTTGAATACTGCAAGAGTAATTATCCTTGTGATGTGATGTTCATCCTGTTTTAGTATTTTATAATTTTTTAAAGCTTTTGGATTGTCTCAAACTTTCCAAAAGCTGTTTGATTACAGTCAGAGCTGGGACAATATTAATATATGTGAATATATCATGAGACTGCCTCTTTGAAAGTTGTTTCAGCACATCTTCAAAACTATTGTGTCTCAGTCTGGCACGTGTATAGATACACTAAAAGTACTATTATTTGGAATTAGGTCTCTGAGTGGGTCATTTTCTTCAGTAACTGCAGATTTATCATGATATGTAAACAGGAAGATGAAATGCATTCCAATGTTGATTATAAAGGAATGTGTTCTATTTTTAATGCAGGTATTCTGACATAAGCAATTTTGATAGCATGCGTATTACTATTCAGAGCTTGTCTAAAACAGCATTGATAAATATTTAGGTATGGCTTTTAGACATTTCCTGTAACCCGAAGAATTTTAAATAATTTACCATTATTCCTGCATTTTTCTACAATCATTTGCTCCAGACCTAGTGGCATCTAGATTTGGTCTTAATGTTAACTCTGCTTTACAAACATTGCTGATATGTGTGCTTGCAAACACACATACAGAGAAAAATATATATAAATTAATTTTTTTAGTCATTATGATAGTTAATGTTTAATAAATTAGAGTAACAGATGATAGCCCAAACATCTGAAGGGCCTCAAGTTTTTCAGTGGATTAAAGTCATTCCATCTATGCTTTTTTTCAGTGCTCCACGGATGCAAATATAACAACTATATAACTGATTTATAAAAATAAAAGAAGTGAATAAATAAACTAAACATTACATTAATTAAATTAATATTTAAAGTTAAATTGATAAGTAAATGCTATGAACATGATATCAAAAGGTCATTTGCTACTTTCATTTTCTATTACTTTGCCATTTTGTGATTCCATCAATCCTTGCTTGCAGACAAATGGAATTTCTTACAGATATTCCAATGTGCTATTGTTACTACTTGATCTTGCCATTTTTCTAGTAATTTTATGTTATCTTTCAGCAGCGAACTAGGACATTCACTGTTTTGTGAACTTCTTTTCAGAGGTGACATTTGCTGTCTGTTGCTGTCTTCTCAATTCTGGTTTTGTTTGCAAGTGTTCTTAAAGCTTGATGTTGTGCAATGGTGGGATGCTTCCGGTGTAACATCTGGTTCGCTAATCATGCGCTTGAGTCCCCAAAGTCTTCTGCAATGTCTTTGGAGATGTTCAAGGTCTGTTGTTACAATTATTCCTTGTAGTATGATTTGTCCACACATGTATTAGCAAGAAGGCATAATTTAGAGATCTATCATCTTGCTTTCTATTCTTCATTATTTCATTTTTTTCCTTGACTACTCAGAGCATTCATTGCTCAGACTTTTGTTAGCTGTCCCTCTTATTTAATGATGCCAGTCCCTTGAATCAATCTGCCATATATTTCTGTTCCTATCAGAGCAGGACACTGTCCCCCATTACTGGCTCTTAGAATATATGGTATTTCTTGCAATCCAGAACATAGTCTTTTCAGCACACAAAGCTCATTGCCATGTTCCCAGAGTGCACAACTTCTTTAGTCACTCTTTCTTCTTCCACTTGAAATGCTTAAAGAGACTCCCTGTTGGCCTTTTTTCACTTTGTCTCCTATATTTCATTTTCTTTTTACTCTTTCTTTACTTACTTTTGCCTCACTCCTTTACCAAAATGGATGACTTCCTCAGAATGTGTACATCCTTGGGCAGTGGCGGATGAAGGCTCACTGGTGCCCTAAGCACTGACAAATCTTGGTGCCCACCTCCTATGTACATACTGTACATACGAAGCCAAGCTTAGACTACATAAAAGTTTTTGTGGTGCCTTCTTTGGGCCTGGTGCCCTAAGCATGTGCTTAATCTGCTTAATGGTTAATATACCACTGTCCATGGAACATTTCTGTACCATTCGGATTGAACTGATAAACGTACCATTTGTTGGTCCACTTTGTAGGTTTTGGGCAGTGGTTCACAGCTATGAATGATAATGGGAGGCCTCAGATGCACAATTGTATTTTGTTTTTCAGACTTTTGAAATGGATCAAGGATGATAATAGGAGTGATTAGTCTCTCTGAGACCTTATCCCCTTACTTTTGGGGGGAAAAACAGTCCCCCCAAGGGAAAAATATACTGCTTAATTTCAATTACTTTGTCCCCAAATTTTCGTATGGTAGTCTTAAGTTATTAGACCAATTGTTTGGGGGCTTGCTATCTAATGTTGGTTTAAGACCCAAACAACAAAAGAATCTTGTTTTCTATTTTATCTGACCTATTTGTTACATTCTACTGGAGAAGAGCTCTTGAGGTTTCCTATTTTGCAGGCTATTCAGCAGTCTAGCAGAGAATGTACACTTGATATATGTGTCTTGTCTTTAGAATTCCTTCCCTTTGCTGTCAAAATTATTATAAATCTTATTATTATTTATCAATTTTATATGTCCCCAAACTTCCAACAAGCTCTGTGTGGCATATAATTTGTAATTTTGGAAACTTTTAGTATTAATTGAAAATCTATTTGTTTTCTTCAAATGTTTTACTTAATCTATGCTATTGTGTTCCACCTCTTTATCTAGATATTGCTGTGTTGTTTTATTATTTTAATCTGAAACATTTTATTTGGCTTCACTGTTATACGAAGTTAAAGCTGCCCCCAAACTGGGTTGGTTTTATACTGAAAAGTAGATTTTAAATTTTATGTATGTATGTAAATATGCACAGTTTGTATGTATGTATGTATGTATGTATGTATGTATGTATGTATGAATGAATGAATGAAGTGTGGTTAATAAAGTTCCTAAATGTTAACATAAAGCATTGTATGTAAAATAGTTTTCTTAATTGTCCTACAATGATTTATTGTCACACGGTTTAATTGGAGATTCTTTTATAATGAAATGAAAATAATTTATTCCATAATTTGATAACATTTCATCCTTTATTTGTTGAAAACAGAATATTAATAAAGGAAAGCATGAAAGGTTTGAAATGTTTGAGCATTCATCCAGAACTCATGATCTGGGGACAAAGCATAAAGTCAAAGAATTTGCTACTTTCCCATGTACTTTTTTAACTGGAAACTTGCCACTGAAAGAAATTAGTAACCAATTTGCTCAGGGCATAGCTATATTTTCACCAGTTTTAACTCCTGTAAAGGTGACTGATTAACAGGTTGCAGGTATGGAGATGCTCTGCATCTATGATCTGTCAGTATGCTATTCTGATGCTCTTTTGAAAAAGCACTAAACTCGTGTCCACAAATAGCTTGGCTGACATGTTGTAGATACAGAAGGAATGTGTGCAATGAAGTGGGGAAATGATTGATAACAAGCATGCTCTGTCTCTAACGAATGCTGCAAAGAATAGCAATGTGGACAGTAAGTGGCCATGGCCAGGGCATCTAGCAATAGTTTCTGCCACCACACCATCCCAAACTAAAGATAACTTATATACAGATATGCATACTAAATAGCCACAAATCTTTAAGTGGCAGAAGTGTTAAAAAATTACATAGTAGTGCTGTGATTGTAGCAAAAGAGCTTAAACCTGGATAAATAAGGAGCCTGGGTGATATTTGGAAGAGATATTTGGAAAGTACAATTGGGTCACTCTGAGGAAGCCAGGTATATGGTCTGTCTCGTACCCCAGAGCAGAATAATGATGAATGGTAGAGCCTAGCAGGAGAAACCTAAGAGATAGGTAGCCTAACATGAACAGATCCCAGGTTTTGACTGCATTAACACTGTTGATTAATTGTGCTAGCATTATCCATGGCAAACATTTTGTCAAGGAAGTAAAATGATATTTTAAAACTGAACAGATAAAGATGACTATAAGCTGCCTCAGCTGCTGCAGCTTTATGAGGCCTGCTGCATTGTATAGATTTGTTGCATAAAAATGGTTGCCAAGGCATGCTCATGCAGCAGCTAAAGCCCCTGTCACACAGCACTAACGGATGGAAAGAGGATGTAAAACGGAGAGAAACACTTGCCATCTGTTGGTTAACGCGATACATCCGTTCTGTACTCACGGCGTCCGTTTTTCATACTCTCTATCCTTCCAGCATCTGTCTACTGACATTTCATCCGCTCAAAAAGTTTTGAGCTGCACAAAACTTTTTGAGCGGAAAATGTATCCAACGCGTCCATTAGACATCCGCTACGCATACGGGGAACATCTGTTAGACATCCATCGTCATCCGTTACGCGTCCGCTATATCCGCTAGGCATCCGCTGCACATCCGCACAACTCGCGTCCGCTCCAGCGGAAAACGGACACAGGGAGGAAGCGAAACGGATGCGGAACGGACACACAGCATTAGTAGCACGGACGGAGAAAGGATGAAAACGGATGCAGCTCGCATACAAAGCATTAAAACGGAAAAAACGTTCGTATAGGGGACGTATCTTGGATATTTAGGATGTCTGCAGGATGCCTAGAGGATGCAAAAGGACACCTAGCGGAAAACCTATATTTCCAATAAAAAGGGGGAGGAAATCACCTGGATCTCACTTTCAGTCCAGCAGCCCTGCTGTGCAGACCTCTGCAGCCTTCATCTTGCTCTTGCTCTTCCACAGCATCCAGTCATCTCCACCATGGATCATCACACACTCCTTTTGGTAGCCACCATTGTTCTACAACAGTGCGAAGCCATCTGCAGGCTCTTTCACCTGTTCTACGTGAAGAAAAGGAGGCGGCCAAGAAGTGTCTGGGTTCGAAGATGGATCGCGAGAAGAGCAGAGTACGGACTGTATAATAAGCTGATGGTGGAACTGAGGAACGAAGACCCTCGTGCATTCCAGAACTTCATGAGGATGCCACCAGCCATGTTTGACGAAGTTGTGGAGCGGCTGAGACCCAGGTTGACCAAGCAGAGCACCAACTTCCGGCCCAGCCTGGACCCTGGACTCAAGGTGGCACTCACTCTGCGCCACCTGGCCTCAGGGACCACCTACAGGAGCATGCAGTACGGCTGGAGGGTGCCACACAACACCATCAGCATTGTGGTCAGAGAAGTGGTGCAGGCCATCATCGAAGAATACCTGGAGGAGCTCCTCCAGTGCCCCTCCACTGAAGAAGGATGGAAGAAAGTTACAGAGCAGTGGTATCAGAAGTGGAACTTCCCCCACATCGTTGGAGCCATAGATGGCAAGCACGTGGCCTGCAAAGCTCCAGCCAAGTCAGGGTGCACTTATCACAACTACAAGGGCTTCTTCAGCATCATCCTCTTCGCCATGGTCGATGCTGACTACAAGTTCATGTACATCGATGCTTCAGGCAACAGCTCATCTTCAGATGCCCAGGTATACAACGCCAGTCACCTCAAGGAGGGGCTGGAACGCAACCTCATTATGGGCTTCCCAGATCCAGACCCCCAGCCTATGACGCACAAGATGTGCCCTACTGTATCGGGGGGATGACGCCTTCTCCCTCAGAACCTACCTCATGAAGCCCTACACTTCCAGATGCCTCACCCATGAAGAGAGGATCTCCAACTACAGGCTGTCCAGGGCAAGGCGGGTGATGGAGAACGCCTTTGGCATCCTGGCCAACAGGTTCCAGGTACTTCTCACCTCCATGCAGCATCGCCCACAGACTGTGAGGAGGATCGTGGAAGCTTGCTGCATCCTACACAATCTCATGCACACCCGCTACCCAGTGTTGCAGAACAGGCTCGTGGACCTCCAACAAGGCAAAGGGGACATGGAGCCTGGTGAATGGAGGCAAGGGCGAAACCTGATAGATACTGTGGATGTGCAAGGCCCCAACAGAGCTTCACGTGAAGGGAAGAAGCAGCGCAACCTCCTGAAACACTGGTGCAACTCCCCAGCTGGAGCAGTGGAGTGGCAAGACAGGATGGTAGATGTTTAATGGATGCTTCCTTCAGCCTGTCTCATCACACTGATGAGATTGGGCCATATATGTTGAGTGGCCCTCCAATGAACAGGGCATTTAATAAAGAGTTGTGTTTATGTTGAAATGTGTGGATGAATGATTAAATTGTTATTGATAATAAAGGGCCAAAGGTGTGGCACCTGGGAGGGTGGACCATCCAGTCCCACTATGCTTGCACTGGAGGTTTATCTATCCCACAGCTATTACCCATCCCAAAGGTATCCCTGCCCATCCCACAGCTATTACCCATCCCAAAGGTATCCCTGCCCATCCCACAGCTATTACCCATCCCACAGGTAACCCTGCCCATCCCACTGCTATCTTAACCCATCCCACAAGCATGCAAAGGCTTAAACCATTTCTAAAAGTTTCCACCAAGACTTTATTGACTAAAAGAACTGAAGCAAGTGTGTGAAGCAAAGATAATCTTTATTAATAACAAACTGTAAAAGAAAATGACCCAAGTGTCCCAAGCAAAGATAAATCATCAGGTAGCAACCCAGTCTCTGGCACTCTTCTCAGTCACTCTGAGGCGTGCCCATGGTCTCGGGTGAAGGGTCCAGGTGCTGTGGAGGTGGCTGTTGCTGGAGTGCTGGTCTGAGGCACCATTGGGGTGCCTGGTCCCGAGAGGACAACAGGGGATGGTGTGTGGAGGAATCTCTCAGAGAGCTGGCTCAGTCCTGTGATGTTGAGAGCCCCTTCCTCCATGCCATGGGGTGTCAGTCCCAACACCGATGACAGATATTCTGAGGCCAGGCTTGGCTGTGGGGTGGAGGAAGGAGGAGTGTAGTGGGGATGTCTGGTCTTCAGGTGAGCAAGGTGAGGCGTGGGTGGCATCTGTGGCATGGGTGGCATCTGTGGCGTGGGTGGCATCTGTGGCGTGGGTGGCGTCGGTGGCATCAGTGGCACCGGTGGCGTATGATGAACCTGTGCCTGGACTGGGAAGGGCTGCCTGTGCTGCTGGAGCTCCTGGTAGCCGTAGCCTTGGTAGGTGAGGGCCTGTGGAAAGCCTTGGAAGGGCAGTGACATCACCGGGGGGGGAGGAGCAGACCTGGACTGGGTGGGAGCAGGTTCAGCTGGGTCTGGAGGGTTGTGAAGAAGACCGGTGATCCGATCCTTGATCACCTGGTACTGTGATTCGGACATGTCCATGAGGGTCTGGTTGACATCGGTGAGGAAGGGCTTGTGATTTGAGGATGGTGTGTACCAGCTGAGAGAGGAGATCTACGCTGCTTCTGATGGTGTCCCTGATCTCCAGCAGGACAGTGTGGCTCTGCCCCTCTGGTCTGGCTCTCTGCCTGCTTTCTGTGGAGGTGGAGCTGGGGGTGGATGTGGGTTGGTCTCTGGTGGAAGTGCCCTCTCCTTGCTCCCACTGTGTCAGAGGGTCCTCCACATGCTCCGCCATGGGTAGTACAGCTGTTGGGGGGTCTCCATCGTGGGACGCACCATAGATACCTGCCTGGACACATGAGCTGACTTGGCCAGAAGAGGACTGGCTCTCTGTGGGCTGCCTGAGAGAGAGGGTTGTCAGAGGGGCTGCTCCTCGGTGGCGGATCTCACCTTCCAAGGAGCTGCACTTGGCTATCACGTAGGTCTCTCGGTACGTCAGCTTGACAGTGGCCTGGCCAGATTACTTGAGGTGCAGCTTCCTGTACCAGGTGTGCATGTGCTTTCACCAGCCGAGGAGGACCTCCAAAGTGTAGCCCAGGCTCTCCGCCTTCTCTCTCCAAGCAGCCTGCTTCCTTTTGGTGTCTCGATAGAGCCTGTGTCCCTTCTGCCATAGATACTTGTTCTCCCTCAGCCATTCCAGCACCTCATCCTCATGTTCCTCTTTGATGGAGTATTGCCTCCTCTCCCGTTCTTGTTCTCGCGTATGCCTCTTCCTCCCTCTGGCAGGGCCATCTGGGCCCTCATCAGAGGGGCTTTGAGGTTGTAGGGGCTGCTCCACCACACCAGCAGCAGCAGCAGCAACAACAACAACAGTAGCAGCAAAAGCAGGACCAGCAGCACCAGCAGCACCAGGATCAGCAGCAGCAGAGTAAGCACCAGCAGCACCAGCAGCACCAGGATCAGCAGCAACAGAGTAAGCACCAGCAGCACCAGGTGGACCAGGAGCACCAGCAGGACCAGGAGCACCAGGAGCCACCAGCAGGACCAGCAGGACCAGGAGCAGCACCAGCAGAGTAAGCACCAGCAGAAGCACCAGCACCAGGAGCAGCGCCAGCAGAAGCTCCAGCACCAGAATACCGAACCCGGGCAGCAGAAGCCCCAGCAGAAGCAGAGTCAGGGCCAGGGGGTGGGATGGTGGCCCTGTCCCTATTGCCAGGGCTGGCAGAAGATGGCACAGGCTTCCTCTTCTTCCCCATGGTTGTTGGCTGGCTGGAGCTGTGTCTGGCAGCAGGGGCTCCATTCCTCTGAATGGTGACCTGCTTGCGAGCTGCTTCCCTTTATATCCATGGGGCTGACGCAATGCATCCTCCCTGCATGCGCAGTGAACGCTTGGCATCCGCTAGGCATCCGCTAGGCTTCCACTCTGCATCCGCTTCATCCGCTCGGCATCCGCTCGGCATCCGTTTCTTTCATTGAGCGTCTGCTTCGCTGTACTCCCCTGGAAGCCCTGCGGATATGCCATCCGCTTCCATCCGCTTCCATCCGCTAGGCTTCCATGGAGCATCCGCTTTACATCCTGGCTACGTCCTCCCCCCCCCCCATCCATTCCTTTCCGTTGTTGTCCGATCTGCTTATGCAAATTTGGGGCACTTTTGAGAGCGGATAACAACGGATGGAACATTTTCTCATCCACTGTGTCCTTTTTACATACGTTTTGCATCCGTCGGCCTATGTGACAGGCCCTTAAACTCTCAAGTTTCTTCTTTCCACTATGTATTCAGAATGGATAGTGATTAATATATGTATTATATGGTGCAGGTGTATATTTATGTATATAATGTGTGTATATGTATATTATGTATGTGTTTTGGTAGATATACACTTTCTCTTGAGACAGGCAACAGAATTTCATTTTTAATGTGGGCCAATGTGCTCACAATAAAAAAGACAATAAAGTTATCTATCTTATGTGATATTGATGAATTACTGAAATTGTTTATATTCGTGATGAAGGGGGAAGTTAATGTCTTTATATATTTCTATTCTTTTTTTTTTTTACTATATCCTTATTTGATTTTTTTCTATTTTTTCTGCACCTGTTTTTTCTTTTTATTCTTCAATTTTTAAAGTTTGCATTAATTTTTTTTATTATAAATGTCATATTTAATAAAATTACTGTTAAAAACACTGCCTGTGATTATGAAGGAATCTGATAAAAGTACAAAAGATAGTTGAAACTCTTCTCTGTCCAAAACTCATTATATCTAATGCTATTCAATTTTTTAAAAATCCCATTATTTTTTGTTAGAGGCAATAAAGAGGATTCCCTGCCCCTCTTTTCTATTCTTTTCTATTTTACAATTTAAATTATCTTTGTGAGGTCATTTCAGCAAGAGAAGGCAGGATTTATACTCCTGGTTTTCCTTGTTAAATCAGGCAGAGGGCCAGGGGAGATGCAGGGGGCTGGAGAAAAAATAGGACAAAACTGCCCATTGGACCAAACAGCAGGAAACCTCTCCTTTTAAAGCAAAGCAGAAATGAGTTGCTGGAGAAATGAGGCCCTAAAGAGAGAAACAATGCCTGTAGAAAGTGCTGCAAAATCAGGCAGTTGCTGGCACCATCATGCACCAGTTTTGCTTGATGGACCTTTCCTGTCATTCTGCTTGATTGAGTCCCAGCTAGGACATAAAGTCAGAAATTGCAGGGACTTAGGGATATGCAAGGTGTTCCATGTACAAAGGGTTCTGTGCAAGGAACAGCTAATTCTGGATGAGCTGTGGTCAACTCAGAAAATGAATGTTTCAGCTGTTTTGGTCCATGCATAAAATCAAGTGTGCAAAAATGATTTTGGGTGGAGGATGCAGGGTAAAAAAAAAATATTCCTGTAAACTGGGTATTTGAAACTGGGGGAAGATATGAGAGATTTGGACAATAGAGTATACCATCCTGAGACAGAAGGAACCACAAGAAAGAAACTCAAAATAACCATGCCTTGATTTTGTTTAGTATAAGATGGGACAAGCTTTCAAGATTCTGTTATGATAATGATAAAAAAAAATGATAAAACTGTTTTTAAATCCCTGCAGTGTTTGTTTCTTGACCTGGCCTACCTTGAAGGGGTGATAATTCCCTTCCAGGAACTGTCTAGCATTCAGTTCTGCTAAATTAGGATTGGCCCAATATCAACCTGGCAGCACCCTTAGAACTAGAGCTTTTTGTTTCAAGATACAATATTTCAGTTTTATGCAGACCTATTCTAGGCCTCCTTGTTTTATTCCTGGCATTCTCTGTGTGGGTGGCTTTTTATTGGACACCTATGGGTTGACAGACCCTTTGTGATATATTTGATATTATGTTGAGTCTCTGTGGCTGAGCAACTATTGCAGTGTAAAAGTCTGACACTTTACAGGTTGTCCTCAGTTAACAATCCTAATTAAACTACAAACTAAGCAAAATAATTTTCAAGCGAAATGTCACATGACTATCCCACTTAGTGATGGCATTCCTGGCAGTCCCAGTTGTAGTCATTAAGGGAATCATTCATGATTGTTAAGTTATCCTGTGACCACAACTTGCTGCTCCTGTTGGCTTTCCCATTCGACTTTGCTTTGTTTGAAGGTTGCAAATAGTGATCACAGGACCATATCATAAAAGTGCAACAATTGTCAAGTGCCTGAGTTGTGACTGCGGAGATGCTGCAATGGTTGTAAGTGTGAGGACTGATCATAAGTCATCTTTTTCAGTGTTGTCATAACTTCAAACAGTCACTAAACAAATGTAAGTTTGTTTTTTTAAGTTTTCGCGGGTACTTACATGTGTGCTGTTCAGCTTCCTTCGGGTATTATCCCACGTCATTGTAGTGCTTTTAAAGTTGCTTTAAAACGTTGAAACGTTGCTACAACTTTAAATGCACTACAATGACGTGGGATAATACCCAAAGGAAGCTGAACAGCATAAAGGTAAGTTTGTTTACATTTAAATTACATTGTTTACAGTAGGGAAAAAGTAAGTGATTATTTCTTCATTTGTAATCAACAATCAGCAAAATAAAAACCTGGAAGCATTGACCAAATACAACAAAAATATTGTATCAGTCATATACTACTGTACTTAAAAAGTTAGGAACCATTTTTTAAAAATGAAATAATTGAAAATGCCAGAATTCCAAGATTAAGAAATTTATGCCTTCTTACAGAAATCTTTGGAGATAAAAAATGTGGCAACAATATTGGAGATAGTGGCATCCTGGTCTGAAGGTAGGAAATAAAGCTTCTCTTTCTCCCAACACACAATCATTTCATTTCAGTTACTTCTCTTTGTTTTTATTTTATGTTTTGTCATTTTTATTTTATCTAATCACTTCCCTCTTTTTTCTTTTTAAGCTTTGACATTTCAAATCATATTATAACTGATAAACTACTTTTGTTATATTTGGTCAATGTGCCTGTTTTTTTATCTTATTTGCCATTGCTGTAAATAAATAAATAAATGGCCAGGGTTGTTTCATTTTGCTTTTTGTTTATTCATACATTTTCCTTTTGGAAATATGAAGGTTCTTGCCCAGGTTTTATCAACTTCAAATCAAACAGGTGATTAGAATATTGGTATTATGAGCTTGCCCAATCCAAATGTGCAATGCAGCTTGGTTTTTTTATGTTGTTAACTACTTATGGGAAGTGGATATGGATGAAAATGTGCTAATAATTATTCTAAATATTGTTCTTTTTTTCATTGCCCATGTTCAGTCTTGATTTCTTGCTTTTAAACTTGGTAAGTACAGGTAGTTCTTGACTTACAACAGTTCATTTAGTGATGTTTCAAAGTTACAACGACACTGACAAAAGTGACTTATGACTGTTTTTCACACAACTGTTATGTAGCATCCCCATGGTCATGTAATCAACATTCAGATGCTTGGCAACTGGTTCTTACTTATCATGGTTGCACTGCCCTGGGCTCACATGATCAGTTTTGCAGCTGTCTGAAAAGCAAAGTCAATGGGGAAGCCGGATTCACTTAAGAGCCACGTTACTAACTTAACAAATGCAATGAGTCACTTAACAATTGTGGCAAGAAAAGTTGTAAAAAAGGGATACTAATCACTTACCAAATGTTTCACTTAGCAACATAAAATTTGGGCTCAATTGTGGTTACAATCCTCAATTGTAACATGAGGATTATCTATATAACAGTTTCCTAAACCATGATTAATTGGATATTAGGCAATATTCCAGTATATTGATAATGAGGGCTGAAATCAAGGAAATAACAATAACAGCTCTTTTTTTCCACCAAATATAGTGAAGCTTTGTTTTGGCCCAGATTTTTATTTTGCCTTTTATATCTGAAATTGCCACTGTTGAGGATACTGATATTTGATGTTAATTTAATACATCACAATTTATGACATTAATTAATGGCACCAACATATTTGTCAGGCATATCTTTCTGCTTTCTCTTCCCTTGAGAAATTCTGTGCCACCCTCTCTGTAGATGATTTTCTACATATGTTGGCCTTTATGCAAAACTGTAGAGACAGCAGGGTATGTGGCCACCTGGTGTGGTGACAGGGACAAAGCTACTCTGTGGGGCTTTCTGAGCTTCGTTTTCCACACATTCCTCACACACATAAAGGTGTGAGGTGTTGCTATCCCCTTTTAGAGCTTTAAACAAAAAATCCAAATGGTACCACATTGTTTCACTGGTTAACATGAGATGCAGCATATGGAAATGAAGGGTGGGTCCCAACAGCAAAGTGTGTTGTTTAGCTATTCTATCTTTTTCTAATAAATGGATGGGGAAGACCAGTGCAAAAGAAAGGATAAAAACAATAGGAGTAATAGTTGTAGTCGGAAGGCAAAATAACTTGGATCCCTTCCTACTCTTTAAATGAGCCAGAGTACCATGAAAGCATCATCTAGGAACACACTTATAAAGCTTTTCATATGGGGACATCTCTGTCTCCTTCTGAGGCAGGACTTCTTAAATCCTCTCCCCACCAGCCTCAAAATGATTTTTGCTTTTGCAAAATGTAGCCCTCTTTTCTCAAGTTAACACTTTCACTGCAGCAGCTTATTGCCAGCTCTCACTTACTTGTTTCTGGGAAAATGCTACAGTATATATTCTTCTAGCCAAAACATTCAGTTGCTTTTACAAAACATACAGAGCATAGCTGCATACAACTGCAATAACTGAATAGTGTGGTATCATTGGCATCTCCTTTCCAGGCACAGTTTGTAAACTTCTGTTTTTACTTTTTAAGCTCGTGAGCTAGACCTAGATGGCTTTTTACTCAACTGTGTGGTGCTTGGGTAACCACCCAATGTTATTAAAAGAAAAGAGTGGGAATGAATCAGCCTCCTACTGACAGCTAACATTTAAATAACATTTATAGAGTTCCAATAACATAATTTTAAAAGCACCTGGCAATATTGTAGCTGCCACCAAAAGAGTAAGAGTATTCACTCATGCGCTGCAACATTCACACCAGAACAAAGCGTCACATGAGACTGAGATATCATATTGGAACTGATTGTGGCAAAGATAAATTTTATATTGGGATGATACCTAGGATGTTCTGCAAATAATATTCATTAGTTTTAAAACTCTCATTAATTTCACTGAGATTTTTCAGGAAGAAGTTTCAGGGGGATTGGGCATAAAGTCTGCATTTAAATTGCATCAAGATTTAGTATGTAGCCTCAGTTATGAGAACCTGAAGTAAACAACAGAAGGCCCTGCAACTGTTGTCTGTTTTCTTCTTATGGGGAATATCTGTGGCTACCTCTGATAATTTACAGACTTGAAGGAGAGAAGATATGGCTCCACAAGGTTCAAAGCAGAATTATTCTGTTTGCTTTCAAACATTGCATCTATGCAATTTATTTCTATAGCTTGTAATCCTAGTAAAAAGAAAAAGATGCTTATTGCCACATACTAGCCAGTCTTCGAACTTATTGTGGAATGGAAGCTTTGTTTCAGGTATAAATGTTAAGTTATATGGTTACCGGCATTGATTTTGAATGGTAGAAGGACAGGTGACTGTATTTTTAAAGAGAGCTGCAGTTAGAATTTAATCATAGCATCCAATCATAAAAGGATCTTCTCATTAACGTTAGCATGTTGATAGTTTTATTCAGTGATGAGCAAATGCACCCTGTACATGTTCAGATGTGCTTGAGTTAGTAAGTGGCATTACATTATGCATTTCTTGTTAAAGGATCTCAGATAGAGTGGGTCGAAATTTTTAAAAATGTGCAATGCTGGAGCATGACTAAGTGATTTTACTGAAGATAACTCCCCGACTCCTCCCTATATAAATTCAACGTGACAATGGTTACCGCTGTTCTAAGGGGGAAAGAATAACACCGAAGACATAACCTGAGTTTTCAATCACAAGCTAAAACGCATGGCCAGCCACTTTGTGCTTTTGTGCTTTCACCTATGTTACCTTCATTCTAATTTAGGAGGTGTTACTTCTTGTTATTTTCTGCTACAGAATTTTGTCTACTTGGCCTGGCTGCCCTTTGTGTAACATGATCACTGGGTGTTCTTCTTTCTCCAACAGGAAAAAACCCCCCCCCCATTTCCCCATTTCAACTTTCGATAGGTTCTGCTCTCAAAAATTTCTGTGCTTGCTTTGCTGGAGGAGGCTCCAATTGGGTTACATTACATTCTCTTCCATTCTTGCAAGGGCTCAGGGCCCTCTCTTGGCCTCCACACTAGTTCTTTCCCTTTGTGCAGTTGCTTGGTAACCAGGAAAAAAGGGGGGGATGGGAAAGGCTCCAGGAGGGAAAGATGGAGAGAAGCAAAGTAAAGTGGGGGGGGGGGAGTGGAGAGAGAAAGCAATTGAAGTGTGTGCAGTTTGTGTAATCCTTCAGGCAAGGCTCTGCATGTTGATTAGTCGCAGGCCGGTAAAACCAAAGACCAGGCATGGAGTCCTGACCTGTTTGCATGGAAGGCGCAGCAGAACTAAGCAATTAGGTGGGAGCCATGGGGAGAACATGTCCAGGATGGCAGGCTGTGAAGCAGGTGACTCAGTAGGGGGCACACTTTCCCCTGAAAAGAAAGTTGACTCCAGCATGACTCACATCAGTGCTTGAAAAAGCATTGCTGGGGGTAGACTGCAGCTAGAAACCAATTCACATGCATTTGTTTTTAATGCATGCCCAAAATGAGATTACACCTAAATCTTGGCCATATCTTTCACTTAAAGAAGGGATTCGAGAACAACTTGTTCTTCTGATATTTCTAATTTGGGTATCACATACTTTATTCTACTCTTCAATGTCCTTCTTTTTTCCTGCAGTTGACTTTATGGGCCAAATGGAGCCACTTAGTGCCTATCTGTTGCTTTGGTAATATGCTGTCCATCGTCTTTGAACTAGCAGAAAACTATTTCTGCATAATTTGTGCTGCCTTCTTTGCTACATAGTACCTAAGATATAAGGATAGTGGGACTGGTGAAGGATGCTGTCCTTATGAACATATTGCAGGGCAGGTTAAGGAAAGTTTGGTTTCCTTGATTTTGTTTCCCCTCCTGCCTATTGGAGGGAAAACAACCACCAAGCACTCTATACATGTAACATGGACAGAAGTGTGTGGTTGTGCAACTATACATTGAGCCACTATGAAGTTACCCAACTAAGCAGGTGGGTGAAGCAGTAGGAAGCAGCTTCAGTGTTCCCATTCAATACAGTTTCCCCATTTCTATAAACAATCAGTTTACAGTCAATTTCTGAGCATGGATGAAACACTTTTTTATTGCAGAATGAAGCACAAGGTTAACACAACAAGCAAAACTCCACCTTTGCTTCATGCTGCAAGTAACAAGTAACCAAGGAATTCAGATCTGAATTTGTGGCTGTAGCCCTTGGTGCAGTCAAAGTCAGAATGGAATATGTAAAATGGTACTGCCCAACTTTCCCCAAAAATCATGAAAACATGCCAGCTGGTAAAGCCCCTTGTTGTCAGGTGCAGTGGAAAACTTGAAATATACCTGCAATGGTGACAGAACTTGCAACACACAGATGGCAAAAACAGACTTTTTAAATGAACCTTCTCTGCAGCACAGATGTAGTTCTGTTCTTTAAACATAGGTGTGAAGGCTCTCTCAAAAGAGCATCTAAGATCTAAGAGATACAATTAGAAGTAAGTTTAATTTCATTTTAATCAGTTTTATGCAATCAGATGCCACAGTGGACGCAGAGTGACGTTTCTCCTGCAGCTCATGCCAGATGATTCTGGAAGGGCAGTTTCAGCAATCAGAACAGGCCAATTGATCCAAAAGTGGCAATCACTGGGCTGATCCCAACCTTGACTATATCAACAGTCACACTGCTAAGTGAAGCCAAATTATATCAGTGGCCAAGATTATGCTGGCATAAGAGGAAAACACTACTTGAAAAATTGGGAAAACTTCTATTTGCCTCATCTGTGTGCTAGGGGTGAGATGAGAACAATGGGAGAGAAAAGCAGTTACCAGGACAGATTTGGGCAATGGTTAGGAGATGTGTTAGAGAAAGAAAAGTATGGCAAAGGAAATCACAGTTGCTAAATCCTAATCTAAGGTGAAGCTGCAAATAGTAGCATACTTACTAAAAATACACTGAACACACAGTAAGTGTTACTCACACTTAGGCTTATATTCTTTTGGAGTAATGCTCTTTTGAAAGAGAAGCACAACTTTTTTGAACTATGAAATATGCTTTACATGTAATTCATATATTACATGCATGTTAGCTATTACATATACATGTAGACTTACAACAGTTCATTTAGTGACCATTTGAAGTTACAATGGCAAACATTGAAAAACATACATTATGATCATTTTTCACATATATAATCATTGCAGCATCACTATGATCATTTTTATTTTATTGTATTATTTGTCAATCGCTTACAAGATAATAGGTATAAGTATAATCATGAGTAAGAATACAGGAAATAGGTACAAATAAAAGGGGACAATAGGACAGGGATGGTAGGCACAATGGTGCACTTATGCACGCCCCTTACAGACCTCTTAAGAAAGGGAGGGGTGAGGTCAATAGTGGATAGTTTGAGGTTAAAGGAGTGGGAGTTAGAGGATGTAACAACAATTTAGATCATATGGTCAAATGACTGCCGTATCCCAAAGTTATGTAATTATCTTTTTTGACCTTCTGACAAGCAAAGCCAAGGGGAAAGCTAGATTCACTTGATAACCATGTTACTAATTTAACAACTGCAGTGATTCACTTAACAATTGGGTAAACAGGACAAAACTCATTTAACAACTGTCTCACCTAGCAACAAAAATGTAAGGCAAAATTGTGGTCATAAGCCAAGGACAACATGTAGTTCTTGACTTATTACCATAGATGGGATCAGAACATTTGTTGTTAAGCAGCATGGTCATTGTGAGACATCACATGGCCACACTTAATTTTACAACCTTTTTTGCTGTGGTCATTAAGCAAGATATCACCTGACTATGATTTGCAACCTCCTGCCTGTTTCCCCAATGACTTTGCTTTCCAAATTGCAAATGGCAATCATGTGGCTGAATATGCTGCAACCATCATAAATATCTGCCACATTCCAAATGCTCAAATTGCAAACAGGTGACCACAGGGATGCTGCAATGGTCATAAGTATGAGGACAGGTTATAAGCCACTTTTTCCAGCACTGTCAAAACTTTCAATGGTAATTAAACAAATGGCTGTAAATCAGGGACTACTTGTAGTTGGGAACTAGTTCATTTTGGGTAGGCACAAGCCTAGTTTTTTATTCATCCCCATCCGATTTACAAACAGGGAGCGAATATTGATCTGATAGTTATCTGTCCCAATTCAAATCCATCTATTGACAAGATTGTAAGCAAGGGCAATTTTTTGACTATATATTCTCTAATTGTTTGAAGCACATCAAACACGCAGGTATCCAAGTACCTTCCATTCCTTTCTTTGTTAGCCATCAACTTGTCTTAAGTAGTACTACTATATATAGACTTCAGTAATCTAGATGACCACAGAATGGAAGTAAATTTTTCTGTATCTCTTTGAAACCATCCAGTGAATGTTGCAGCCAAGATATGATAATGTTAGTATTATCAGATATTGTAATGGCATTTGGAAAAACACAAGACCTGACTCTTTAAAAAAAAGTCTAACATTTCAGTCAATTTAAATTAGGAAAGAATGCCACATTCTGCTAGTTGTTTGTTGCTGGTTCCATCTCAAATTAGAGCATTGCAGATTTTCCACGGCTTATGCCAATGCGGGTGAGGGTTGGGGTATCACGTGACCCTATTTTCTGTAGATTTTATTTGATGGGTATTACATATTAACATTCTCGTGATACCCTAACCTGATTGGCTGAAATGAACTGCACTGTGATTGGCCGAGACGCATCACGGTGATTGGTTAGTAAGGAATCTCCCGTGATTAGACGAACTGATCGCGGGAGATTCAGAAAGCTGTCATTGGGTGAGAGCCGCCGGCTAGCTCTATAAGAAGAGTTGCCTCAGCTCGCAAGAGATCTATACCTTTAATAAAGAGCTGAAGTTACGCTGGTCTCCTGTCTCCTGATTTCCCACGCTTCTACACTGGCGATGAAGGTGGGATTCTGTGACAAAGAGATCAGTCGGGCACATGGCAACAGAGCTGAACAAATGATGAGATGGCCAACAGCAACTCGCCACCTGCACCATTCGATCAAGCAACCAAGGACTGGGAATCTTACATCGATAGATTCCTCATGTTCCTCGAGAGCAACAATCTCAAGGATGCAAGCGACCACCGAAAGAGAGCTGTGTTCCTGACCCATTGCGGGCCAGCCGTATTCAAGATGGCCAAAGCGTTGGCCAAGCTGGAGGACGTGAAGGAGATGACTTGGCCAGATCTAGATCGGTTACTTCGGAACCACTATTCTCCAGCCGTGTCAAACCTGATCCGGCGACACAAATTCTACTGTCGGGATCAAAAGGACGGAAAGAGCATCAGGGATTTCGTGGCAGCATTGAGGAACATCGGAGATGCGTGTGGCTTTTCAGACATGGACGAGATTCTGAGGGACCGTATGGTCCTCGGTCTCAGAGACCTCGTGCTCCAGAGCAGGCTAATGGCTCGGGCAGACATTACAGTTACCGAAGCCATTGCTGAAACCACCGCAGCCGAAGCCACGAAGAAATCAGCAGCCAAGATGCGACAAATGAAGGCAAGGAACCGGCCAACAACATCAGAGACCAACACATCTCCCGAAAAACAAACTGAAACTGGTCACAAAGCAACAATGGCGCACCACAAGGATGTCGATCTATCACCCAACTCCGATGATGAGGAAGAGGAGATCCACTGATTGTAAGCGGAGCGAGACCGGCAGAGAAGTCGTAAGTCGGGCTTCCAGTGCACCGGTTGCGGCGGCGACCACCCCCGTTCTGAGTGCCAGTTTTTAGACGCCATTTGCTGGTACTGTGAAAAACGGGGGCATATTGCCAAGGTCTGCCACAACAAACGGAATTCCAGCCCAAGACAACGCGACAGCACGCCTCCCAGAAACCAAGACAGATTCACAGGGAACCAATGGAACCGTGAAAACCGAAGCAAGCAGCTCAATGAAACCAGACGACGGGAAGAAACCCATCAAACGGTCACATTCAGACAATTGGCCATTCAGACAACTCCGACGCAAGAAAAGTACATGTGCAGGTCAGCATCGAAGGCAGGCCATGCAGAATGGAGGTGGACTCTGGATCATACCTCTCCATGGTGTCCTGGGACACGATTAAGAGGTTAGTGCCCAGCTTACAGAAACAAGAGCTGGAGAACCAGAAACTCACCATTAAAGATTATCAGGGGAACAGAATCCCCGTAATAGGAATTGGACACTTCCATGTAACCTTCAAAAGACATGGAAAAGTACTTCCACTCATTATTGTCGACAGAGACCGCCCAAGCCTGCTGGGTTTGGAATGGTTCGCGCCATTAGGAATCGAGGTGATGGGCATCAACCATGTCGAGGAGACAGACTGGGAAGAGGAGCTGATGAAGGAATTCCATGAAGTGTTCGACTGACAATTAGGCAAGTACTTGGGGTCCCCAATATCATTTAGCTTGAACCCCAGTATTGCCCCAATCCATCTCAAACCAAGACGAGTTCCATTCGCACTCAAACCAAAAATAGATGAACAATTAGATAAGCTCATCGTGCAAGTGGTCCTGGAACCAATAGATCATGCACGCTGGGAGACCCCTATAGTCACCCCAATCAAACCAGGCAGGTCTGTGAGAATTTGTGGGGACTATAAAGCGACACTTAACAATGCACTGAAACAAAGTGCATACCCAGTCCCAATGGTACAGCACCTCCTACACTCACTAGGGGGAGGAAAAGTCTTTGCGAAGCTTGACTTGGCACAAGCATATCAACAGCTGCCCGTCGATGCTGAGACTGCAGAAGCATAAACTATCGTGACCCACAGGGAGGCTTTCCGGTGCAAAAGGCTCCAATTCGGAGTCAGTATGGCACCAGGGGTGTTCCAGAGTTTAATGGAACTTAAATCCAAGGAATTAAGGGAGTCGTGTCATATTTTGATGATGTGTTGGTAGCGGCCAAAGACAAAAGACAATTGAGAAGCCGACTCAGAGAAGTCCTACAAAAATTTAAAAACACAGGACTTAAAGTTAAAAAAGAAAAGTGCCAGTTATGCACTGAAAAGGTTGAGTTCCTGGGATATCTGGTGGACAAAGATGAAATCCACCCTATCCACAAAAAAATAAAAGCAATAAAGGAAGCCCCGAGACCTCAAAATAAGGCAGAATTACAAGCCTTTCTGGGACTAATCAATTTCTACAGTGTCTTTTTGCCACAGAAGGCAATGACAGCAGAACCTCTGCATAGGTTGCTCGACAAGACATCCGTTTGGTCCTGGGGCAAGCGGGAAGAGGCCGCCTTCCGAAACATAAAAGATCTCCTCGCATCACAATCAGTCCTCATCCAGTACAGCGAGACCCTACCACTAACGGTAACCTGCAACGCCTCTCCATTTGGCATCGGAGCTATACTAAGCCATACCCTGCCAGACGGGAGAGAAGCACCGATTGCTTACTTCTCGAAAACACTATCAAAGGCAGAAAGAAATTATAGCCAGCTCGACAAGGAGGCACTTGCAGCGATTACTGGCGTGAAGCGGTTTCACGAGTACTTATACGGTAGGGACTTCACCCTCATCACCGACCATAAACCACTACTGGGGATCCTGGCGGGGAACAAGGCCATCCCCAACATACTGTCTCCCCAGATGACAAGATGGTCTGAGTTCCTTGCTGCCTATACCTACCAATTAATACATCGCCCAGGGAAATGCATCTCGCATGCCGACGCACTAAGCCGTTGCCCCTTAACAGATTACGAAGATGACCCTGCACCCACCACATCCACCCTGCAAATAGAGACATTGCCCAACCTACCAACAACTGCATCAGACATGGCGAGAGAGACGATCAATGACGGCAAACTGGTGCGAGTTTTGAACTGGGTGGTAAAAGGGTGGCCGGAAACAGAAAGCAGTGATCAGTTTAAACCCTTCCGAAACCGGCAAACTGAATTATCCTCCCAAAAGGGATGTATACTATGGGGCGATAGAGTGGTAGTTCCAGACAGCTTACAAAAAAAAATATTACACATGTTGCATGAGGGACACCCGGGCATTGTGAAAATGAAATCCCTAGCCAGAAGCTACGTATGGTGGCCAGGAATAGACAGAACCATTGAAACCTGGGTGGCTACATGTGACAAATGTCAGCAATCCAGGACAAACCCACCCGAAGCACCAATCCTCCAGTGGGAAACACCAAGAGGCCCATGGTCAAGGGTTCATATAGACTTTGCGGGACCCAAGAAAGGGCACACTTTCTTGATTGCAGTAGACGCTTACTCCAACTGGTTGGAGGTAAGCCTAATGCAATCTACCACGACAGAGGAGTTTACAAAACAACTAAACCGACTTTTTGCCACCCACGGCCTACCTGACTTGATAGTATCTGACAACGGGCCACAATTTATGGCATTGGCATTCAAGCAATTCCTCGCAGAACGGGGAATCTGACACGCATTGACAGCGCCCGTTCATCCGGCGGCGAACGGGTGGGCGGAACGAATGGTCAGATACACCAAAGACGCTTTAGAAAAGATGGACACTGGTAACATACACGACAAAATAAATAAACTATTAACAATACAGCACATAACACCAAGTGCTAAAACCAATAAAAGCCCGGCAGAACTCCTGATGGGAAGAAAACTCCGATCCCATCTAGACAGACTTCACCCGACTTACAATCCAGAAAAACCACCAGACTCATCCAGTCAGTACTGGGCATTTAAACCAGGAGACACGATCTACGCTAAAAAATTTTCAGGGGACCTGCTACAATAACCCAAGTGACAGGCCCCCGGTCGTACCGGCTGGAAACAGAGGACGGAAGAAACTGGAAACGGCATGTCGACCAAATACGATCAAGAATAATTTTAAACAGCACTGAAAACCCACAAAACTCACAAACAGACTCTAATAAAAAAACTAGAGGAGGGGGGAAGAAACCCCAAACAATCATCAAAAAGAAAGAGAAAATACTACTACAAGACAACAACAAACCAAATGGGCCCAACCAACACAAACCGAACCAGAAATACAAATACCGCTAAATAAAAGAAGAAACCAACAATACTCACCAGAGAATGAAGGCAGCCTAAGAGTACCAGAGGAAGACGACCCACTGAAAACCTCGCCTGGAAGGAACAGTCAAGCCAGCTCAACCAGCCTGGGAAGACCGGCCGGGAACAAAGAAGCCGACAACTCGACCGAACCCAGTAGACCGGGTGGGAGTTGCGGCGAAAGGCCTGACTCACCCTTCCAGGCGGTTCCATGGAGAAGAGCGGGAGCAACGAAGATCCCTTCTGAATGGGCTGAAGACCACGCAGCAACTGAACTACGCAGGTCAAATAGGCAAGTAAAAAGCCCTGCCTACCTATGCGACTACGTCACGTAGGATGGACCATACCAAGAGGGGAGGGGTGCTACATATTAACATTCTCGTAATACCCTAACCTGATTGGCTGAAACAAACTGCACTGTGATTGGCCGAGACGCAAGACGGTGATTGGTTAGTAAGGAATGTCCCGTGATTGGACGAACCGATCGCGGGAGATTCAGAAAGCTGTCATTGGGTGAGAGCCGCCGGCTAGCTCTATAAGAAGAGCTGCCGCGGCTCGCAAGAGGCCACGCAGATCTATACCTTGAATAAAGAGCTGAAGTTACGCTGGTCTCCTGTCTCCTGATTTCCTGTGCTTCTACAATGGGAAGAGGCCATTTGGCCTAAAGTAACATTATTTTGTGAACTCCATGCGTACTTGCTGCAAACACTGCCATTCCCCTGTAGCAGTTCTGATTTGGGAAATATGGGAGATGAGCTTAACCCTAATTAGAATTCTGCCTATTTCTTTTAGCACAAGTGATAGGTCAGAGCCCCAGCCAAGGTTCATGGTACAAATCAGAGGCAGCACCTCTGCTACTCCTGGTGATCTTTCAACTACTTTTCAGCCAATTACTGCAGCTGATCTATTTCCGAGTCATGCCTAATGATCTTCTAGAAGAGTTGTAATCCCTTGTGCAAAAATAGACCAACTAAGAAGGTCACATGCACAGAAGAGAGTTGCAAGATGAAAAGAGACACAGATCCCCAGTTCTTACACTACATTCTGTGTCTCTCTGTGAATCTGTCCATTGGGATATTTTTGGGTACATGTTTAACATTCTTGCAGAAGATATTGCGCTGTAAGCAAATGGGTCTAATGTTCTTTCAGCAATGTTTGAAAAGTCCCCAATTGACTGCTGCAGACATACTATTGCTGGACTTCGATGATGGTTTAAACCCTCTCTCCAGAGCTGTTTAACCCAGTTGACTCTACAAAGTGTTAAATAAAAAGGTTGAGTTGATTTTACTGCTTACAGATAATACTCAATAGGAGGTAAATGAACAATAATAAAAGCATGGAAATGAAATTGGAAAATCCATCAATTGATGCCCCTTAAATTACTCCCTATTTAAGATGTAGGAACAGAGCTATCCTCAAGACTTGTTGGGGCATAGTAGAATATGGCTGTTGATGCTGTGTAATTTATGTGAGCATGCTTTTCAGCTAACTCAAGGTTAGAAGAAATGCATGACAAGGCGCAGCTCCTTCAGAGCATCCCTCAGATTGATGGGAGTTTTTTGTCTAGAACAGTGTAACTACCTTTGGAAAAATCTTCAGGTTTATGTGTATGCTTGTCAGTCTCTCGTGTTTTCTGTAGCAATAGAGATAACAGAAAAGTTCTGAGTTGGAGAGCCTTGAATTCTTATCAGAAGGAGGCAAAAACAGGGTGGCAGAGAATGAGAAAAGAGGAAAAGGGGAAGAGAAAAGAAGTAGAATGGAATAGTATAAGAAAGAGTGATAAAAGATGAGATGATATATATTTGTGAGAAGAGTATGAATGCAGGGACCATGTTATTTAAATTCAGTTCCAAAATACTTTTTAATGTTGTAAGATGTCTGGGGTAAATTTGTATAATAAATAAATACTTGATATCTGAAAAAGAGTAACAGTGTGAAATTCTACCTCTGCATACTACCAGCAAGTTGGCTTCAAAAATTTTTTTAGAGAATGCAGTCTACCATAATGTTCAATATTATTCATGTAATACTGGGTTATAAAAAGCATAGTCATACCATTCTTTGAAAAGATGCTTCCCTTGAAAACATTCAAGCAGAACACACCTTTGCTGTGTCAATTGATGCCTTCTTATGAACAAACAACCATTTCACTTGCCAACAGGTACTTTGGTGTGCAGAAACTACTGCTCCTGAGAAAATGTGGTTGGTTAAAGAAGAATTATGTATCTCTGTGACGCTCTTCAACTGATAAGTCCTGTAGTATGCTTCCTCAAAGTAAAATATTTCTCCATAGCTCTGGATTGAGTGTATTCTCATTGTTTTCAATACTTGAAGTAGGGCTACAAAATCTCATCTGCAAAAATCTCAGTAGTCACTAAAAAAATTAAGCTCAGGTTGTTTTGGATTATTAACCATCACATGCATTTTTTTTTTTACAAGTTAGTATTTGCACTGCACTTTCTAAGCCCCCATTCTGGAATAGGTACTATATTTGTGTCTTGTATTTTGATTGGTTGGTATTCTTACTGTGTCACAGCAGGTATTCCACTTTGTTGACCTCAACTGATCCTGGAAAAGCTAAGCAGTGTCAGATCTGATTAGTCCTTGGAAGACCACCAAATCTGAAGGCTATCAATTACATTGGGAAATTGAGAAAACATTCCTGAAAAAGGCAGTGTCAAACCATTTATGTAATAAAGGTGAATGACAAGAAAAAAGAGCTGTAAGAATTTCTTTCAGGAGGAAGTTGTTACAACTTGGCACAATAAATAGTGAACAATTGTACATCTGTTATCTAAAAGAGATAATCATGAAAGGCCCTATGTGGGGTTTGACAAGCATTTTTGTAACTAAAATGCATTTAATTTTTGGTTTTAAGTAGAGGAGAAGAGACTGTGGATCTTTTGACCATCAGAAAGCTTAGGGTGCATGGGAAGCTTCCGGTTTGAGCTTCTTCGACTACAGACCAAAACCGCGACTCTACGCGGTTTCGATCCATGCTTGCCACTGGAGCGTCCCGAGCTGTCTGGTTTCGGGGCTAAGCCACTCCATAGAGGTGGTGAAGAAGGAGACTGTCTGCAGGGTTGAGGAGAGCTGCATCTCTCCTCAGCTGGCCATTACTCCCATTCCTGAAGGCAGTTGAAGCAGTGGTCAGAAATGGCCACCACAAAGAAGAACTTGACCGGAAAAGAATGTGCAGGAGGAAGATAAGAGGAGAAAGTTTTGGTTGACCAGGTCAAACAGCAAAAGCAACAAATAAGGTACCCTGGAATTTAAACTATTAAAAAAATAATAACACTGTTCCCAAGGAAGATTTCTAAGCAGCGAAGGAGAGTGAAAAGGGAAAGGATTTGTTGTTTTTTTTCTCCTCTTCCTATACTGACAGCTACAAGACTTAAGCAAGGAATTGGAAAAAAAATCCACTTTGACAGCATTTAATGCTGAAAATAAAAAGTCAAAGGGATAATAAAGATTTCTGGATAATCAAAAGCTTTTGAAAACAGGAAAGGAGAGAAAAAGAATAAAAGGGCAGGATCTGGAAGGGAGGAGACTGCCTGGAATTAAAAAGAACTTACAGTAAAATCTCAACAAGACTCCCAAAAGATACATTCTAACTGAAACATTGCAACAAAATAGTAAAACCCCAGGAAGAGAAAGTGAAAAAAGAAATAAGAAGAAACAGCTTGGGACTATCTGAATTATTTGGTGATCTCTGGATTCTTGGTTACTGCATTTGAATGACTAAAATCAATCAAGTGGTTGTTTAAAAGTGTTTAAAATGGCTCCATTTTCAGAAGAATTGAAAATGGAACTTAAAAAGTACAAAGAAGATGCACAAGAAGGGAGAGGTTCTTTTGGATTCATATTTCAGTTTTTAGAAATGGAGATTTGGAACTATGAGAAACAACAAGAAATGCCTGCAGAACAAGAAGTTTAAGACAAAGAAGAAGCCATCTTTAATGAACAAGTAGAAGATTGAGACAAAGAAGAAGCCATCTTTAATGAACAAATAATCTTAGGTGGGGAAAAAAAAGGAAAGGGGGGAAAGAGAATGGAAAGTTTAAGATTGGGAGAAACAACCCAAAAAAAGAATAGAGTGAAAAATAAGTATAAAATCAGAAAGCAACAGAAGAGGGAAATGCAGAAGAGAGAATTAGAAGTAGAGAGACAAGGGTGTAAAAAGGGGAGGGAGAAGAAGAGAGGGAAGAAAGAAAGAAAAAGAAGTTATAAAGGATAGAAACAAAATATAGAGAAACAGGGCCTATTTAGATATAGTGGGTGAAAATCTAATTGAAAAAGGGATTCTGCAAAGGTACGTAAGATAGTATGGTTATATTAGAAATAGAAATAATTTCAGAAAATATGAAACAATGTATGATTAAAATGTTTGATGAAATAGTTATCGTAACTTAGTGGAATGCTTGTCAATAAATAAATGTAACAAAATGAATATTTAATGACTTATAAAACATATGTGAAGAGAAATAAGGGAAAATGTAAATATGGAGATTATATGTGTCTTTAAGGAAGTATGATACTTAATTGAAAAGAAATGTTAAAGATGTTAAGATTTTCATAAATATTAACGATAGAACTGAATTGGAATGGAATGAGGGTTTTAATTACATATATTTACAATTTTTTAAAGAGAATATAGTGTGTATTATAAGAATTATAAGAATGTACCAAGCAGAATTTGATTGGAAGTTATATATTATGCATTATATTGAATGTCATAACCTTAAGGTATATATTGAAGTTTAAATAAGAGTTGAATGGATAAAATTAAAAGATCTAGAGCATCATACTCCAATTAGTAACTATAGGAGAAAATTTGTTTAATGAGAAAAGATAATATGAAATTAAAACAGAACAGACAAAAGTTTAAATCTAATGATTTGAATTAAGATGAGATAATCAAAACAAAATTGAGAAAATTAAAAGAGGGGAAAAACTATATAGAAAATGCAGAATAGTAATAAGATATGGAATAGAACACAAAAATGAACATGAAATTGAGTTTGTGTCTGTATAAAGAAGTGCAACCCGGGACCAAGCTATTTTCAAAAAAGATGTTTTACTTGTATTTTGTGTGTGTGAAAACCCAAATAAAACTTTAATAAAAAAAAGAAAGAAATCTACTTGGTTAGATTATGACCTGGCTTAATGTAAATTGCAACAGGAGAAATCCTACCATATGAACTTAGAACTTAAAGCACATTTCTCGCATGGAAATAATGATTATGTAGGTACTGTATACATATAAATGTAATATAAATATACTGTATATGTGAAAAATTACACTGGTATAAATTATTTTCATGTCATCTCTAGCTAAATGTACTCTGCCTAAATTACATCCTACTGAGGTGGCTGAATTTTGAAGTTTCAATTGCATCCATTCAAATTGAAATAGCATATTAAGTAAATTTTACAAGATCAAAATCAGGACAGCAAAAAGCAAGCTCTTTTTCTGGATAAGCCATTTATTTTACTTCCCAAAATGTATTTTTGATTATATTGGTTAACTGCAATAGCATTCAGTAATTGCAATGCTATCTCAGTTGGAACAATCCATTATCTCAAACTGAGATCCTACCATTTCATTTTTCTATACGTATAGCCCTTTTGAGTGGGCTAGCAAATCTGGGCTGCAAAATTCCAGATTATCACCAGAGAGATACAGAAAACTCCAGAAAGAGATACAGAAAGATCACTAAAGAGATACAGAAAATACTAGCTGTATGTCAAAAGTGCTGAGGTTGAGAGAGAGTTTCCTGTTGGCTAGTGATACTCAGTGAAGTGAACAAGGGTAAAGGCTGAGGATTTAGGGAATAGTTTTACTTAAAACGGACTGCATATCCATATCAGGATTGTCCCCAATGGCAAGCAAAGATAGAGGCTTTAAGAGCAGAATAAGATGAGAAGCGGATAGGACAAAGAGAACAAGTTCTGCCAGATCAACAACAGGTAAACAGCATTTGAACTGAACTATGGGGAAAGGCTTTTAGTTTTACCACCTGCATGACTTCCCCTGTTCATGGTTTAGCAGTTATAAGAATTATAGATTGAGATAGATTGTAAGCCATGTAGGAACATATACATATTATTAATATATATGTGCCTCACAATATTTGATTTACATGGCTCAGAATTCATTTGCGCAGTACTTTCAAATACAACTACACTGTTTGGCCCACCCAGTATAAGAAGTTGTCCATGGAAGACTGGTTCTTCCCAACCTGCCACTACTCAGAGGCTAAGACGTAGCTGATCCTTGAGGTACAAGAAGTAATGGATACAGCGAGAGACATCATTGCTCTCCAATCTGTTACCTACTGAGATCCACTGGACAACTGAAATATGGATTCTGGGAGACAGACCATCCAATTTCCAAAACATTATGACCTGGAGGAGTGTTCCCAAAGACTGGAGGGGAGGGAGTATGTTTTGACTTAGCCTGAAATGGCTGATCAGAGCTCGGTTGCTAACAACAAACTGCATCAGATTTTGCATACTTTGGAAGTATTGTGGCTTGCTGCCAGTTTGAGGGGAAACTACCAGTTTAATGCTGGAACAGCTGATGAGAATTTACATAAAGGTTGGGGGAGTGAGATGAAGATAGTATCTCATGGGCACATGGCAGAAAAAGAGAGACTTGGCAGAGCATGTTTGTCTTGTTTTTAGGTGCAAGTAAGGTACAAATGGTTGACAAGCAGTATCGGCCTTAGTTCTTTATTTGTGAAATAAGATTTAACTCTTATTCCCAGGGCTACTGTAAAAATAGCATTATTTTGCCATAGCTGTGAGGCTGGCAAATGATATTGTCCTTATTTAATGTAGACCAAGGAAAGGCTCTGGCATTTTTCTCCTGCCCACCAAGCTTGCTTGCTGGTGGGAAATATCAACTGCCAACTACTGTCCCTGATATAAGTTGGTTCTCAACAGGACAACTACAGGGGTCCTAGGAACAGCTTGTCTAGTCTCCTGTCAAGTTGTCTGTTGGTGAAAGGTGCTAAGATAGAACATTGTAAAGCAAGAGGAAGCTCTCCAGATGCTCCTCACAAACTGCTCTGGGACAATATCATATCAGTTGGACCATTTCTGAATATGAGCGGCATTCTGGAAGAGGGTAAATCCATATTCACAAATAGTTGAACTGATAGGTGCAGGCATGGGGGCACAGGCTGAAACAGAGGACGTAACTGATAACGAAGAAGTTCCATTCTTGATTAATAGTGCAGGAGAATGTCACTGCTTTTGGCACTTCCCTTCTGACCTGATGGTGCCAGTAGTAGGAAGATAGTCAATAGAGAATATGCTATTATTATTAGCCCATCTATAATAACAACATCATGGCACTTAAATGTTGCCAGGGCCAGAATGGAACAGAAGGCAAAATGACAAAGATGACATAGGTATCTGCAGGATACTGCAGAAGTAGCCATAGGAACTACAGCCACATGATACTGACCCCAAGATCATTGAGTGATATATGTAGCACTCATTTGTGAATCCCCAAAAATAAGCACAGCTTATAGTAAATAAGTACAGCTTTAATAGTAAAACTATTAAAAAGTATGGCCATGGTAAATTCCTTGTCAACAGAAAAATGGAAAAAACCTGTAGTGCAGTCAGTAGTGATAGAAACAGCAGGCAACAACTGCCAGAAAATGACTCTTTCCAGTTTAAATTGGAAACATTTAAACACTATGGTTGTTCTTTGAAGTTCTAATGAAGGTCCAGTTTTACCCCCAAAAGAACAAGGATTTATTTTTTCAATCTAGTTGACAGCCTTAGGATTTGCTGGTTTTCCATCAATGTCATGTCCCTCCTTCACTAATTATAATCTAAAATATAACGCATTTTCCCTTAATTAATTGCATTCTTTATGCCATATTTAAGAGAACTTCTACCTTATGCTGGTTTTTATAGATGGTCATGTTTGGGGAAAATAAATGTTATGTTTATTAATTTTTTGTTGTGCTAAATCCTCCTGAAAATATTTCTTACAGCTACTTCTTTTGATCATTCACCTTGTCAAAAATATTCTTTCCCCTACTAGCTCTTTTTTATGGTTGTCAAATGAAATATGATTAAGTATCATTGAAATTTACTGTGTAAAACTCACTGCTTGTAATGTTATATATACAATACAATTGTATATATAACGTTACAAGGTATGGTTTCCTAACTGGTGGTGTTATTACTCATGTAGATGTTTACTTATTTAACTTTTATTATCATTGGGGGAGAGCTTTATTGTTTTAACTGTAATTATTTGAGTTACCCAGAATTGTGCCTGCATTTGAAGTGGCATATAATTGACTTTTAAACGGCTGAAAGATGGGGGCAAATTTCTTAATTCAGACTTTATAAGTTAAAGAATCAGAACAGTGGACCAACTAGTGCCAGTTCTTTGTAAAAGTTAATTATTTTTCTCTTATTCCACACTAATGAATATGGTGAATTATTAAATCAAAACATTCTTACAGGCATTGATCATAAATCCAATATAATAACTAAAACGTTCAGTCATGTTGATACATAAGCAGGGTTACTGCTACAGATGACCATTCTTTGCTCTGATGCTGACTTCCTCATGATGTATCCATGTCTCTGATGAGCAGAATTTTGTCACAGAAGAGAGGATTCCGTTTCTGCTCCAATGAGTCTCTTTGCACAGGGAAAAAAGCAGCCAGAGTTGGGAAATCCACAGTATCCCCACTTATGATGTATACTGCCCCAAGAAGAGGTGAAGATGGAGGTAGTTGGGCCTTTATTTCATGAAAGCATCCATTTGTTTTCAGATAGTATACTTTTCACATGGAACAAGGCGAAATAATTGTAATCCCAAAAACTCAGGGGGGTTGGGGAAAGAAAGTTTAATTTTAACTTCAGGTAACAAAGTCAACTAATGCTGAAAGCAAACCAATTAAATGTGCCAGTAGAAGTGCTTGCCAGTGTAAAAACTGTCCACACTTCTTTGGCACATTTAAGAACTTATTGCCATCAAATCTTCATAGTTCCCGGCATCAAAGGAGGTACAAAAATGCACATTCTAACTTAATGGCTGAATTAGTTCAAGATATCCAGTCTCTTCACACTTTTGTGGCATCCACAGTTATTTCAACAAAGGCTGCCGTTATATGTTCCTTCCTCTCTTTGCCTGGATTTTAAAAAATAAAAAATAAAATCACGAATTTGCTCATGAATCCAGTTCCTACGGGATCCAATCCGTCTCTTCCTTTTTTTAATTTTTTCCTCCCAGATTCTGTTGCTCCCGAGTCTTGCCTTGCCAAAAAAAGCTCCAGGCATCTCCCATTCCTTTGTACTGGGGATTGGGAGGGGAGAAGAAATTGGAGGAAAGCTGGAAAGAGAAAGAAAGGGGTAGGGGCTGGCGAGGAACACGGGGACCTCGATCCAGACCGCAGCATTTTCTGAGTGGCTGAAACTCGCCGTAGACGAATTAATATTCTTCTCCCATTTTTAGCCTGCCTGCCTGCCTGCCTTTGCCAGTTCCTCTCTTGTTCTCAGACATTTTAAGGGCCTACACAGATTCTCTTTAAATACCCGCCCCTCCGATTTCGGCAAATGCACTGGAGAGGAGGGGGCGAGAACAAAAACCACCATTATTATTCGACAGAAGGTCTCTAGGGGGCCAGAGCCCGTGCAGCTCCGTTTTTTTGACACAGCCTCGAGAGACGTGGTGCTTAAATTTCCCAAGCAAATACGTGCGGATTGCAGCCAGGCCTGCAAAACACACCCGCTCCAGCACCGGGTTGCTCTCGCAATTCCATGGAGGCGATGGCCTGGGGCGGCGGGAGCGTTCATTTTTCTTTTCGCCTCTCTCTCCTTCCGTTCGCCTCCATTGCTCTGCCGTGCCTTTCGGCCGCCTTGTTCACCACCAGTATCGGCCCCCACCCTCCCTTTCGCCTTCTGTCAGGCGTCGTGTTATGTGCCCAGGCTTCTGCGGCCTCCCCACCATTTTCCTTGAAGGAGCCAAGGTTTCCTGGCTTAGCGCCGTCGCCCGGTGCAATCGATGCGCTCTCGCGCGGGGGGCGTTGTTGGCAGGGGAGAGGCGGGGGGAGAAAGAGGGGGAGGAGAGGGGAGGGGGCCGCTTGCGCGTCCCGAGCTCTTCGGAAATGGGAGGCGGCCAAGGCGGCAGGCGGCGGGAGGGCGCTGCGATGGGCGAGCGCACAGGCACGGGCGGCGGCGCCTGAACCTAGGGGCGCTGAGGGGACGCCGCTGACAGACGCCGCTCGGAGTGCGGTTCTCTTTTTCCCGCTCCCCGATCTTTGAAGACCCGGGGAGAAGGAGGAAGAGGAGGAGGAAAGGAAGGAGGAGTTGGCGATTGCCACAGCTGGCTCTTTCTCCTCCACTTCTTCATCCCTCCCTCCCTCCCTTCGTTCGACCTCCCTTCCGGAGCCTGGTAAGTGCAACTCCTAGTGCCTTCTCCCTCGCTTCCTCGGTATCTATTCTCTGCTGGGGGGCGGGGGGGCGGTTTGGAGAAGGGGGGGAGGGACGGAGATCTGTTCTCCATCTCTGTAGGAGGATTAACTGAAGGGGGGGGGGGAAGCCAGAAGAAGCAAAGGGGGCTGTCAGAAAGCTGGACGAAGTGGGCTGAATCAACACGGCGCACCGGCGAGACGGTTTGACCCGCTTCAGGTCGTCCTCTCAAGGCATTCGCACGGCGACACTCGCGTAGATCTCTCGCTGGGTCGGGGAGAAATAACGACCTCTCCTTGTCCACCACGTCGAGAGCGCGCTGCGGAAGACACGGGAGATCTTGGAAAATCCGAGAAGAATGTCCCGAACAGTTTCCTAAAACAGAGGCGGCCAACTCTCGGGAGCCCTGCAGAACAAATCCATCCACGCCTACCGATCGTGGGCCTCACAAAACAAAGTCGCCTTCCATCTGTTTACAAGAACAGTCGAGAGAAACTCCTGGCTCCCTTATAGAACCTGCTTGGTGCGACAAACGTGTCAGATGTCTGAAGCCCTCCGTGCTCTTGGAGGCCACGTAGCTTTGTCCCTTCGATTAGAATCCCGTTTCTAAAGATTTTAGTCTAACAGCCCCAGTCACAGATGGCAGGAGAAAAGGGAGGTCTGATACCTCACAAAATCTCACAGGCTTCCTTCACAGGAAGGGTTGTAAAACCCTTCCTTAACCGGGAGTAAAGTAGGATGAAATAGAAGAGACCCAAAGCATTTGTGGTGTTCTCTCAGAAGGAGGTTTCCTTCCTTTAAATGAGGGTTGGGTGGCCTCTCGGTTTCTCTTCCAGAAAGGTTTCTGGTTTCATAGAAGAGACACTGACTAGAATCAAAGTGCACACACTTCTCTCTAAAGCTTTTTTTTTGGTTTTTTGTTTTGCTGTTTCTTTCCTTTTCATGTGCTTTTTCGAAAGCCTAGCAGATGTCATCTCAACTCTGAATACATAGCATGATTAGTTAGTGTATTGTACAGGATACTAATTGCAGCCCAGAGGAGCAGGCCAGTTTAATGTTAAATTGCCTGTTACATGTAGACGGTAAAGGTTGTTTCATAAATGAATGAATGACGGGGGTTAAATGTGAATTTCGAGTTCCTTGGTTCTGAATTTATATACTTGAATAAACTGCACAACCAAAAAGTTCCAACCTGGGTAGCCTGATGTGAGGATTCCTATTGTCTACTGACTTTTGGAAAGGTGACCTCCGCAAGCAAGAATCCACTATTGCTTCAGAAGAAGTCAATGCCTCCACCCCTGGTTCCTTGAGCTCCTTCATTTGTCACATAAAATAAAAATACTTTTAATAAACCTGAGGGGAGGGGAGACTAAATCTACTAGGTTATAATATCTGTCTGTTGGTGTGTTCATCTTTAAAATGGTATATTTTATCCTCTCTGCTATGTGTATGTATGTCTAGATAATGCATTGTGCATGGTGGTCAAATCTGCTTTATGATCTGTTTCCCTTTATGTATTTTCTTGTTGCTCTTCTGCTTTTCTGGTAAAAACTTCCATGTTAGAGCAAAATTTAGAGAACAGTAGAAAAACAGGGATTAGATAAAAATTAAAAGAAAATAAGGGAAGAAATAGAATTAACAAAATATGTTTTGGTGTTTTAAGGAGAAAATCCAAATGGTGGTCATTAGTGAATATTAGTGAATGAAAATATAATAATTATAGATTGTTTGGTGCTCTTTGATAATAGTTTGAACTTGATCACCCAAGTTGAATCTCTTTACTCTTCCTTTATGGTAGTCTTGGAATTTCAGTGGTTCCTCATAGAATCAGGGATATAAGTGTATGGATTTATTGCTGTGTTGATGTTATGTGGCAGAGAAGCAAACAAACTGGAATAGAGAAGTAAGAGAAATTAGACTTTTCACAATTGGGAACAACTACCAAAGGTGTGAAACTAAGCTAAACTGTAGACATGTTGTGAAGTAAAGATAAGTGAATCTTGGATCCAAAGTAAGAATTTACTGTGCTCTTTCAGTGGGATATGTGCAAGAGATTTTCCACAGGATAGTGTTATTGAGAGAGAGATACTACTGTAAGGATTTTCTGCTCTGCATATGCAAGTGACTTGGTTGATCCCAATTTTTTATTTAAGAAAATTTCCTCCAAACAGCACAGGGTTGGTTGGATTGGTTTCCTTTTCATTGGTTGCTTCTTATGATCCCTTCTGGTACCACGAGAGATGCTCTTGGATAGTGAGATTATAGAGCTACCAGTGATAGGCCAAACATAGTTTATCCACTGCTGTATATGATAATTTATTCATTTTATATTGGGATTTTCTGATTTAGAGTAAGAAAACTAGGGTTATCAAACACAGATCATAAGATATATGGTCTCCTTTCTCAGGTCTGTTCAAGAACAGAAACGTTGGCTGCGCTAGAATACTTATCTACAGACCAAAGGATTTGATAAAATGACCAACTGGATTTTTTCTTCATATCAGGTTCTTTATGAATAAAGATTTTTTTCCTCCCATATGTCTTGTCACTGAATAGTTTCTATTGTTCATTTGTGTTCCAGAAGTGCTTTAAGAAGTGAGAATGAAGAAGAGTATGCCTTGATTTCTATCAGTTTTGGAAATGTTCATGTTTACGTCATTCAGACATAATATACTAATTTAAAAATATTTTTTGTATAAATGAACTGAAGTGTTTTTAGAATATAGTGTTGCATAATCAACCATAAAATGGTTGAGTGGGTACCTCAGAGATTCAGGATAAAGCCTATCCTCAACCATGAAAACTAACTTCATGCTTTTCAATGAATTATATGTTGTCAGCCTACCCTATCCTACAGGTTTGTTGATTTGAGGAGAGAAGTGGGAAAATAAGTTTAATTTTCTTGGTCTCCAGAAAAAAGGCAGGTTTGCTGAATTTCCAAAAATATTTTATCTGTGTGTCTCTTGGCCACCTCCCCTTCACCCAACAAGAATACAAGTTTTTAAGAAATAGTTGACAGAAGACCATGAATTTTTTATTTAGCTAGGTCCTACTTGTTGGTAGGATAATTTGGTAATTGCATAATTTGTTGGATAATTTATCTCTCTCCTGGTGACATTTGTTGAAATGTTGCTTTTAATTGTCCCCAAATAGTTTGAAGGTGCCATTTATGCCATCAGCCATTCCTGATGCCACACAAAGTTTGCAGCAGGTATTTTGTTCTTTGTGACCAGTAAATGCTCAGCTCCATCCAGTCATCCAGATTCTACATCAAATTAAAGGATTACAGGATCATAAATAGGGAGGGTTTTTTAAAAAAATGTATGCTCAGCCATGAAATTTTTATTGGTAAGATCTCAGCACACTTGGCTACTGTAGGAAGAGCACTGCTCCATTTGTGTGAAACTGTGTTTTATGTATATTACAGCTCAGTTAGTCTCTGGTAGTTTAAACAGTGGGACACAATCTGGAATAAGGAACCTACTTATTTGAGGACCTAAAGTAAACTACTACAGGTAAATCAGTGCCATATATAGGTGAAGACTTTGTATTATGAATATCGGAATAAGAATATTATTGTCCTTATTCAGGTAGGCAGTGAATGCTCTGGTTCAATACAGGCATACCTCAGAGAGATATTGCGTGTTTGTTTCCAACCCACCACAATAAACTGAATATTGCAATAAAGTGAATCACACATTTTTTTAGTTTCCCAGTGCATATAAAAGTTATGCTTTTACTATTATGCAGTCTTAAATGTGCAGTAGCATTATATCTAAAAATGTTCATGCCTTAATTAAAAATACTTTACTACTTAAAAATGCTAATCATCATCTGAAACTTCCAATGAGTCATAATGTTTTTAACATTCAAGAAACCCTTGTATTTAAAAACATTATTAACACAAGAAAAATTATTACAGAGAAGGCAAAACTTAATGGAGGTTCCAGGAGACTTTTCAATACCATATTTGCCACTAGCATATTATTATTACTTTCTGATTATTCCAATTATACTGTAGCCAAGGTTCATTTCTTTTGGGAAAAAGAATTCCACAGACGTTGACTTAGAAATAAGTCTTATTTATTTTCCTTTAGATTTTAAGACTAGTGGTGCTTTTTAGTGTTTTCTGTATTATTTTTTCCAATTTCTAAAGAAATGCTTTTGCCTCAAATTTGTTTCTTCTATTTTTATTATGTATGGCACGATGCCTACTTGAAAGGGAAAAAGGAATATTTTTGTGGCATTATAATTTATTTATTCTTCACATTTTATCTTAAAAGAGCCTTTGGAACTCTAAATTATCCCATGAAACAATATAAAAATCATATCAGTAGTATTTAAATTAACAGTCTCAAAGCCATTCTAAAAATAGTATGCTATACAATTTATAAACTAGGTACAAAAATAATGTTGTAATATTATTTTACTTATTACATATATGGAGCTGAAGGCAGAATATATAATTTTATTCTGCAAACTTCATGTAATGTAGATTAAGGAGAACAGTTACTTCCTCAAGGTCACGCAATGAACTTCATGACACAGACAATTGGAATTCCAGTTTATTTCAGATATATTTTGAAATATATAATAAACAAATTTTAAACAAAAAAAGGAGGCAGAGGAAACGAGCTAAAATCAAGAGGAGGTTGATATAATTCTTGAGGTGAAAGAAATAGAAATTCTTTAGATATTATGTGTTTCACTCTATGTGGAAAAAATACACGGAATGAAATAATTTACACTGAGTTTAAGATTAATGAACACTGTACTTGAATTTCCCATTTCTAAAATAATCACCTAGAAATTATCTTTACATATATTCAAACTTATCAGAGAGTGGCCAAATTGTACAGAGCCTTGAAAATGTTTTGTTCATCTTTGGGATTGAATGGCACTGAAGAAAATATGAGAATCCAGAAATTGTATTTCATGATGGACTGTATGGGACCTCCCTTCATCGAACACCAAATACCTTACCCTGAGAATAATTTTAATAACAACTTCTCCAGAGCTCTTGGCTTTCAGTTTAGTGAGGGAACAACTAGGGAACCAATAAACGGAATGTAGCTTTTTCTGCTGGTTGTCTGCAAGTATGGGAACTAAAATCCAAAATATGGCAAAGTGATTTGTTGGATCACAGAGGATGCCATTTTGATCTTGGTTATCTGGTACCTTCATTGTCACAAACCTTTCTGCTAAGCCCAGGAAGTCTAAGCCCCCCCTCCAAATTAGAGTCAGCTTGTCTCCATACTAGAACAAATGGAGACATGTGCAGTTTAGTTTCCCACAACTCTTTCTTTCCAGCAAAATAATAATAATTTCACTATATACCACCCTTAGATTCAATAAAATATGGTAGTCCACATTTATAAAGTCAATTCTGTAATTGTCCTGCAATTTTGGTCTCAGAAAGTACACATATTGTAGGTATACTACTGCTATAACATTCTGCATGGATGTTCAAAATGACATGCTTGGTTAACACAAAGTGTGAAGGCAGTAACTACACGCTTTCAAATGAAGCCCTCAAATCCTACTATATTAACTGTTTCCACACTGATTATATTTAATCAGCTACTCTAATGTAATGACTCTGTGCTAAATTGTGATATGAAATCCATCTGTGCTATCTGATCTATGTTGGCTCCTTACATACATTCTGGTTTCTGTGGCTCATGATGCCTGCCTTAATCTATATTCACCAGATAATTTCTGCAGTGATATCCCATAATCATGGAGGCATAAATCCTAGGCACATTGTCTTGAAATAGTTTTCTGTTCCTGTTGAAAAGGTTTCCTGGAGCATTTTTCTTGCAGATATTTCATTATACTTCATCGCTAGCACTGATGATGTTACCTAGTTTGATAATGAAACATATGCAGATAAGCAACCAAACACAGACAACACCAAGGATCCCACAATTTAACCCTGAGACACTAATATTTTCTTGTATCGGCAATGTCAGGGATTCTTGGAACTTCAGGCATGTAATTACAACTGTAATGAATATGCTATTAAAAGGTAAAATTCAATTCAGATTAGTTTTCATGGATTTAAAGCATTGAAGTGTATTTGGAAATGCAGTAGCACAGTGGTTAGACTGCAGTACTGCAGGCGACTTCAGCTCCCTGCCGGCTGCCTGCAGTTTGGCAGATCGAATCTCACCAGGCTCAAGGTGGACTCAGCCTTCCATCCTTCCGAGGTGGAAAAAACAAGGATGCAGATTGTTATGGGCAATGTACTGACACTGTAAAACTGCTTAGAGAGGGCTGTAAAGCACTGTGAAGCAATATATAAGTCTAAGTACTATTGCTAAGTGCTAATACTGAAGCAGCTTTGATATTTAGTGTTAAAATAGGACTTACAGAATAACTGAAGTTTGACAATTAGAAATCATTATTAAAATAATCAAATATTAATATTCTTTTGAAACTACTTGGCCAATTTCAAAGCAGGATTAGACTTGGCTACGGTAGTACTTGAGCAGGAAATCACTAGGAAACCTTAGGTCCATAAGTTAACTTGGCAGTAAAAAAAAATAAAAATCCCACTTTCAAATTATTGCGAGGAAAAACTACATGGCACATATTCCTAGAAGTTGAATTTGACTTGACAAAGATCTTACACGTAGTCCTCGACTTGCAATCACAATTGAGCTCAAAACTTATGTTGATAGATGAAACATTTGTTAAGTGAGTTGTGTTTCATTTTACCATTTTTTTTTGCCACTGTTGTTAAGTGAATCATTGCAATTGTTAGTAACATGGTTATTAAGTGAATCTGACTTCTCCATTGATTTTGCTTGTCAGAAAGTTGCAAAAGCTGATCACATGACCCCAGGACACTGCAACCATCATAAATATGAACCAGTTGTCAAGCATCTGAATTTTGATCATGTGACCATGGGATGCTGCAATGGTCATAAGTGTGAAAAATAGTCATAAGTCACTTTTTTCAGTGCCATTGTAACTTTAGTCACTAAATGAAGTGTGGTAAATGGAATAGAATAGAATAGAATAGAATAGAATAGAATAGAATAGAATAGAATTCTTTATTGGCCAAGTGTGGTTGGATACACAAGGAATTTGTCTTGATGCAAATGCTGTCAGTGTACATAAAAGACAAATTGAGAACTACCTATATTTGTTTAGAATGCTCAGAGTTTTTACTTACTGTATATTGTCTTTATAATCCTGACAGATTGGTACTATCTGAAAGATAGATCACGATTATCATGTCCATTCCATATCATAAATAACCTTCCAAATGAATTTGTGGCACAGATAAATCTTGTCTCCGGGATATTCCACATCATAGCTACTAAAGTTAGAGATTGTCATATGTTAATGCTTATTTTCTTCTGCTATGCCAACCACGTTTGCACTGAAATGGTATTGCATAACATGGAGAAACATTTCAAAGCTAGGAGAGCACACTAGCCCAGTATTTGCATATATTCTAGCATGCATCATTATTACTGAGATACTGTGTGGAAAAAAAAGATCCCACTTAGGTGTACACAATTGCTATTTTAAACAGTAGTATAATACTCCATATGAAAAATTAACTGGAGAATTTGACTGCAAAGCTTAAACAAATAGAATATGCTTGGATGAAAAGGTGTTATGTAAATTATACAAAATAAAATTAACGTCAAAAATGGAACTTTATGTCATCTTTCTTGCTCGGTTCTAATCTTGTGTTGAATTTTTGAGGGTTCATATTTTTGTGTGAAAACAGAAAATTCGGAATGGGAAGGAGCATAATGCTTAGCTGTCCACACTTTTTCACTGAGTACTACAGGTAGTGTGCAATCTGTACCTGTTTTCATCTCTTTAATGTTTTGCCTGGTGCAAGTGAATCATTCTTAATGCACAGGCCTATGCATGTTTACTTAAATGTAATTGAGTTTGGTCGTGTTTCCTTCAAAGGGCTGTGTGAGAAGACAAACAGGCTAGAAATAGTAAAATAAAGAGTGGGCATAGGATAGCACCTCAGATTAATTTTTAATGGAATAAATTTGTACTATCCTTCTATTTTAAATCTCCAAGGACTTTTTTCAGGCAGTTGATATTCGAACATGCTTGTGTGTTCAATTCAGTTGTAAAGTTTTTTATGCAAGCTATATTAAAAGGGGAACTATTGGGCTCTTGTTTGTTCCCAGTGAAGTGAGCCTTGTACAGGAGAATTTCTTACTGTATAATACCCTTATTTATTGGGTTATTTGCAGATTTCTTAGTTTGTAAATATTGAGGATCAATAATAAAAGTTTCATACTTAATTGAGCAATAGTCCACTTTTAAAATGACTCCCCCCCCCCAAAGAAAATCTAATTTTCAGGATTCTACTGATGAGCGCTCTGTTTTCCTTAACTGTGTTATCAGAATTTAAAGAAAAAGAGGGAGATAGAAGTGTTTGCTCCAAAATTCACACAGTCCATAAATTCTGTATTTTAATCTGTATTTTATGATAGAGAATAACAATGAAGTAAAATTATTGGATTGCTTGAAGAAATATTGAATATAATACGTTGTTTTAAACTACAGATTTTTCATCTAATATGACTTGTTGTCTGGACTTATTTAACATTGTGCCAGTAAAAACATATTGCCAGTTGAAAGCTTGCCACTTTTTCACTTTATGTGAAATTTCTGTTGGCCTAATAAAATTATTGCCTCCATAGGGGTTAATGTTACTAGAATTTTTCCCTACATCTACATACTTCAGCAGAATTGTGATTACTCTCTAATATTAACATTTGTTTTCAGAATTTCCCATTCCGTATTTTTTTCCATCTTAGCTATCCTCTGTTGGCACTACTGCTCTTTTACAAATAGGTTACAATACATAATCGAACTTAAGTTATATTCAAGGCTTTGTTGGAAAAGAATCAACCTCTATATGAGTATTATCATTGTCTTGCACAAACATCCTAATTTCTGAGTCTTTTTGTGCTTAGAAATTCCATCCTGAACAGTTTTTTTTATATTACCTCTGTCTTTGTTCAAGCCTCCTTTAAAAACCATAAGTACTCTTGATCCTTTAGTCTTCAACCTCAAGAAAATCTAATTGGAAAGAGTTTATGTGTCCATGCTCCTCTCATAGGTTCTTCCTTCTTTAGCTTATTTTCTTTGTCAATGTAAAAATGCAGATTTTAAGTTGTTGTACCAAGTAGGAAAAGTCAATTTTAGTCAAATATATCAATTATGCATCCTCAAAGAGAATACAGTTTCCACTTGGGTACTGTAAATCTTTTTTCTCTTGTGTATGATCTCATAGCTAAATGGCTAAATTTGATATTTTCCAAGTCACATGGAACCCAGCACAAACTACATTGGCATTGGGAAAGAAAGCCCAAATCTTTCTATCTATCTAATCTCTCTTTCTCTCCCTCCCTCTCTCCCTCTCTCCCTCCCTCCTTCCCTCTCCCTATCTTAGTCAATGACTCTGGTTGGCTTACAATTCAAAAAATATATTACAGTCAAAATACCAAAAACATTTTGAAACAATAAAAACAATAGAAACATCCAAAATAAATATATATAGCAGCTGAGATACTTAGTTAGCTAGCAATATAGCCAGGAAATGGAGCACTTGACACATTCAGTGACCCAGGCTCGGAAACATAATCAGGTTTTTAAGATCTTATGAAAATCTAACAGGTTTGGGGCCATTCTCATCTCCGAAGGGAGGATGTTCCCTAGAGCAGAGGCCACTGTGGAAAAAGCTCATCTTCTAGTCCTCACCAGTCGACACTCTTTGGTTTGACAGTAAAAATATTGAGGTAACTGACCAACGGAAGTTTCAAAAATAGGTCCAAATATCCCAGAATTCTTCATTTGGTAATACAACATTATTGAGCATTATCATTGTTGCCAAGAAAGCCGAAGGTGTGAACTAATATCTGAATTGCAGAGAAGAGCAACAAAGATAATAAGACAAATGGCTTAGGGAACCAGGTATGTCTAGTCTAACAGAGTGAAGGACAAGGGGTGAATCAAGGTTATTTAGGAATTTACAAGGTTGTATGCAACATGGATTAAACAAATGATAAAGCTACTTTGTATTGAAATTCTATATTCAGAATGAAATTGAACAAGACAATATAATTACACTGCAAATAGCTATTATAATAAAAGCTGCAAAATAAACATGCAGAAACAATCATAATTAAAGTGTCAGCATCTCTTGGTATTTTAAGGCATTAATAATGTTATCAGTTCTGGAGAAAATGAATTCTAAGTAAATAATATTCTGGTTTTCCTCCATTACTAATAGAAATATGTAAATTTGTGATTTTTCAGACAGAAGCTTTAGTATGCCATCTAATATGCACTTTTAAGTTTTAAATAGTTTTATTGCAGAATCTGAGGCATAGTAAGGAAAACCTTTGACTCTAATTCATATAACATTTTCTAACTTCTTATCTTTTTCCACAAATTCTGTGTTTTAGAAATTTCCAGGAACTCTTCGTATACCTGGATAAAGTTTCTTGCTGACTATTTTTTCTGAGGAGTGTAATTCTTTGAGGCTCTTACCTCAGTCCCTCAAGGAATAGCGGAGTAGGAAAAGGTACAAAAGTTAATGTTTTCATCCACCCGGACGAAGGAGAATGGGGACCCTACACCCAAAAGAATGAAGACTCGACAGAATAAAGATTCTGTAAGTAGGATGAAATAAAAATAAGAATAATAAGAATAAAAAGAGCTTAATTTTATTAAGAAAATAAAAGTCCCTGGTGTGTTAGTAAGACCAGGTGGCAGCTGCTGTCAACACTGAGGGAGAATACATTTTGAAAAAACAGCCAGAAGCATTATACAGAGAGTCCCCAACTTACAACAGTTCGCTTAGTGAACATTCAGAGTTACAACAGCCCTAAAAAAGTGACATGACCATTTTTCACACTTATAACCACTACAGCATCCCCATAATTACATGATTTACATTTGAATGCAAGACAACTGATTCATGTTTAGGATGGTTGCAGTGCCCCAGGGTCGTGTGCAAACTTTTGATAAGTAAAATCAGTGGAGAAAACCGATTCACTTAAACAACCATGTTACTAATTTAATAACTGCAGGAATTTATTTAACAAATGTGGCAAGAAAAGTCATAATGTTTCATTTAACAATTTTTTTACATAGCAACATACATTTTTGGCTCAATTGTAGTTGTAAGTTGAGGACTACCTGTATAGAAGTATTGGCAATATTTAAGAATGTCTTGGGATTCCTAAATTCAAATAATGGGGACCTGCTGAAGTGTGAACATCTCCTTCATGAGTACAGGTAGTCCTTGACTTAACGACCACAAAGGAGCTCACAATTTCTGTTGCTTAATGAGAAACTTGTTACGTGATTTTTGCCCCATATTATATATGACCTTTCTCTCCACCATTAAGTAAATTACTGCAGTTGATATGTTAGTAACACAGTTGTTAAGTGAATCTGTCTTCCTCATTGACTTTGCTTATTGGAAGGTGGCAAAAAGGTGATCACATGACCTCAGAACACTAACAGTCATTATTATGAATCAGTTCCAAGCATTTGAATTTTGATCCTGTGACCATGGAGATGCTACAACGGTCATAAGTGTGAAATATGGTCACAATTCACTTTTTTCAGTGACGCTGTAGCTTTGAATGGTCATTACATGAACTGTTGTAAGTCAAAGACTATCTGTAGGGCAGTGGTGGTTAACCTTTTTGGGCTCCTGTGCCAAAAATTATGCACGCGCTTGCACGCTCATGCTCGCATGCCAGCACCCAGAAGGCAATGAGCATCCCCCCCACCCCCCCACGTATGCATGTGCAATCCTCCTCAGCCCCTTTACCTGCATTTCACCTCACAGCCGATTTTTGGCCTGTCTGAGGCCTTTTTCAGCCTCCCAAAGGCTTCTTCAGGCTTCTACAAGCTTTGAAGGCCAAAATCTAGTGCCGTTTCATCACTTCTGTTTTTTTCGGAAAAACTACAACTGACGAAACGGGGCTAGATTTTGGCCTACAAAGCTTGTAGAAGCCTGAACAAGCCTTTGGGAGGTTGTAAAAGGCCTCAAACAGACTGAAAATCAGCTGTGAGGCACACACATGCGCAATGAGGTAAGTTTCTCTGCAGCTCGTGTGCCAGCACAAATGGCTCTGCGTGCCACCTATGACACACGTGCCATAGGTTCGCCATCACGGCTGTTGGGTCTGGGGTGCAGATTGCTGTGATCATTAAAACATTGTGGAGGAGTTTTTCCAAGTGAAGAAAAGTTTCAAGGCTTTGTGGATTAATGTTTATATTTGATTCTGAGTGATTTTTGGTGTTCACATGGAAATAAGCATTAAAGTGTCCTGTCTCTGTCATCTTGAGAATAACAATAAGAAAGTTGGGAAAAATAAAACTACTGTTTTACTTATACTGTAGTTACAGAATTTAGATTAAGTAATAATTCATCTTTGAAGTTCTACGATAACTGCAAATTTAATATAACAAAAGACACACTCCACAAAGTTCAGTATAAAGTAATGCTACTTAGCCATTCCATAAAAAGAATTATTAATCACTCCTAGAGGGAAAGATTTTTTTAAAAAAATCTTATTCCTTTCAGTTTGGATGAGTAAACCTGAACCAAAATTACCTTCAAAATGAAAGTAATATGCCCTTAAATTTCTACCATGTCTATTTTGTTAACAAACCTTGGGTTCCACCAATTAATGAATGAATGAATGTTTTAATCATCCTCAAATATTTTTGAAGATCTTGCCTTTTGGTCTTTTGACTCTGGCAAAATTCAGGAATTAATGGATTGGCCAGGTTTGAGGACCCCCCCTTATGGTACACCTAGAACATGGGTGTCAAACTGGCAGCCCATGCGCCGGATGTGTCACGCTCAGGCCATGCCTATCCCAGCTCTGCAAAGGGGAAAATGTCGTGAAATGCCATGTACTGGCAACGTGACATGGCGACCTGTGACCAAGAACATTCATAGACAGGAATTGTTAGATTCTGCAAGCTAGAAGAGCAGTAAGAGGAAAGTTTTTCTGCCGTGAGCAAGTTTCAAGATCCACACAGGATCAAAGCCAGACCGTTAATGATGATTAACAATTTAAATCTGATTAAAATTTACAGTTTAAGATAATTTGTCCTTTTCGTTACTTTAAGCTAACCTATACAACTTAAACTTCCAAGCCTATCAGTTGTGGTACTAAGTACCTAACATTATATTGGTTTTGCAGTTTTACAGAGACAGCTTAACCAGGAAATAACTGTACATGAATGGTAATCATGCATGCTTAATTTAGCAGATCACTTCTTATACAGTATTTCACTCAGGCAGAGGAAAAAAAATGTATGACACAAAATTGTTCTCCTACACTAACTAAATCAGTGGAAAGAATGTAAAGAGAAGTGTTTGTAAGACAGTTTGCACTTTTTTATACACCCCAGAGCTACAAAATTCCATTCAGATATTTTTATTTTAAATCTATACTACAAAATACTGCACAGTATTTTGCTATGAAAAATGCTTAATCTAAAGTCTTTCACTTGCCTCATCTGGCAAGCAATACTTCAGGCAAATACCTGTAAAAACAAAATCATTATAAACAATGAGTTGTTCTGCCTAGAGATTGTGAATCCAGATACTGAGATATTTTTGATAGCTTTACACATAATGAAAATCCAAACTGAGAAGAGACAGAAAAGTTCAGACCAGGAGACAGGAAAGAATTAGAAGGAGATGTAAAAAACTGCAATAAATAATTGCCTGTTTTCTCAAAAGATGTCAATGCGGAGTGGTCGAAAGAAGGAGACTCCGGGACCCCGAGAGGAGCTCAGAACACGGGGTCGAGCATCTCCTGGAGGTGTCAGTACTTCCAGCAGTGATGGCAAAGCTGAGAAATCAAGACAAACTATCAAGGTAGAATTTTCAGCTGTTTGCAAGAACATTTATTAAAAGTCCTTCCTCTTTAAGGCAATCATTATTTATTTGTTAATCTACAAAACCTCCACCTAATGGTTAGGTGCCCTAATCTGTCCTAAATCTGCCTTAAATTGGGTGTTTAGCAGTCTGATACTTTCTCAGCAACAACATTATTTGTGTGATAATGGAATCACCTATGTGACCAATACAGGAAATAGTTTAACCTTACTTGCATGTGAACTATGTTACATTTTCTGTAGCTAAACAGAAATTTTAACAAGTATACTTTGAATAAATGATATTTACTTTTTTTTTTCTCTGTAATATGTCCCTTCCCATGTCTATTTGTCTTTCAGAAAGGTCGTGTGGAAGAATCAATGGCACCTAAAGGAAGCAAGCAAAGTCGATCTGAGGAGATTTCAGAGAGTGAAGGAGAGGATACCAATGCTGCAAAAAAAACTAAAACAGAAGTAAGTTTTTCCTGTAATTCTTCTTCCTCAGGATGGCTCAACTCCAAACATCCCCAGAATTATTGTTTTCCTAAGCTCAACTAGCCAAGTACCAATCTAGAACAAAGGAGAAATTTCCTGAGAGTTAGAACAATTAATCAGTGGAACTAATTGCCTCCAGAAGTTGTGGATGCTCCAACACTGGAAGATTTAAAGAAGAAATTGGACAAGCATTTGTCTGAAATGGTATAGGGTTTCCTGTTTGAACTGTAAGGGACTAGAAGGTCTCTTCCAACTCTATTAATCTAATAAGTATTCACCTCTGCTGTATCACAATATCTGATACTTGTGGTTGTATTTTCCATTGCTTGTCAAGATAGCTTATTATTCACACACAATTGAGGCTGCATTTCTTATACCTAATTGCAATTCTTCTTTTAACATGGCTCTATAGCTTACCTAGCAAGGTCGGTTTTAATATCCCTGAAAGAGTATCTGCTGAGTATTCATTGCTTTTCTTAAATCCCAGGAGCTGCCAAGACCACAATCTCCTTCAGATGTGGACAGCCTAGATGGTCATAGCTTCAATGATGAGACAAGCAGTGACCCACGAGACATTGATCAAGATAATCGAAGCACCTCTCCCAGTGTCTACAGCCCTGGCAGTGTGGAGAATGATTCTGATTCCTCCTCTGTGCTTTCACAAGGACCCTCCCGCTCTTATCACCACCCCCCACTGTTTCCCCAGAGCCCCTCACCAGCTCCCTTGCCAGAGGGCCTTCCACGCCCCCCAGAATCCAACTTCAGCTTGTCAGGGGAGGTTCATCCTCAGGGCCCCCCGAGTGGCTACCAATCTCAAATTGAAGCCCAGGCTTCAAGGATTTTCCAGGCGCAGGGCCAAGCCCCCCCAGTTCCCACTCCTTCCACCAACTCATCCTCTTCCCCCTCTTCCTCGTCCTCTTCATCCTGCACGATGCATGCTTCTTTGTACCCCAATGCTAATGTGGTCCAACTGGGACCCAAAGTTGTGAGTGCAGGAGTGGGGATTCCAACACCAAGTGTGCGTGAGCAGGCCCTGGGTACTAAGCACAACCCACCCCCAACTACTCCCATTTCATTAGCCTCTGTGGCAGGTGGCTTGCCTCCTCAGAAGACACCTCCAAACAATTCCCCATCAATAATTCCTTCTGCTGCTGCGACTTTCCCACATGTGCTAGCCAATCTGCCTCCGCCTCCAGCTCTCCGCCCTCTAAATAACATGACTGTGACCTCCAGCTCACCAGGGGTGGTGGGGCAAACATTAAGTGGACATCTTTCATCGCCCCATGCAATAGGGCAGGATAAGTCACCTGTCCCTTCTCGTTATCCCTATGCCCCGCCTCCTCCTCCACCCCCCAGCTCTTCTGCTCAGTATCCCCTTCCTCCCCCTTCCCAGGCATTACCCAGTTACAGTTCATCATATGGCCACTCCTTTCCACCACCCAGCAGCCTCTCTGTATCAAGCCAACCACCCAAGTACACTCAGCCCTCCATGCCCTCCCAGCCTGTATGGAGTCAAGGCCCACCACCATACAGCCGCCCACTAGGGAACACTAACTCTCACCCTCCTGCCACCTTTCCTGGTCAGTCCACTCATCACCAGCAGCAGCAGCAGCACCATCACAACCACAGCAATGGTGCTGGTCTCTCTCCAGCAGCAGTTGCCACACCCCAGACATGTAGTAGTTATTCCCACCCATTAGAACCAGGTCCACATCACCCTCCTCATGCTGCCTATGGGCTACGCCTCTACCCACCCCATAGCCATGCTACATACAGTCAGGCTCCTTCTGCATCTTCCTCCTCCTCCTCCTCCTCCTCTTCCTCCTCATCCTCCTCCTCTTCCTCATCCCAGGGGACCTACTCCGGACTCTGTGGCCACCCTCAAGGGCAGAGCACAGCCACCTATGCCTTTCCTCCTCCCCCTCCTCCTTCACCTGCCCATGGGGCTGGACCCCCAGTCACTTCTGCCTCAGTTACCCTCTCCACTGTCATAACCACAATGGCCTCTTCTTCTACAGCTCCGTATAAGACAGCATCGCCTCCAGTTGGAGCCCCAACGACAGCCCCTTATGGGAAGCGCACAGCTTCTCCATCTCCTACTTTCCAGCCACCAGCCCCATACAAGCCAGGCTCTCCTCCTGCATCCTCGTCATCCTCCTTCCGTGTAGCCACACCCCCAGGATACCGATTAAGCTCTTCTCCAGCAGCGGGCAGTTACAAGGCCTCCTCACCAGCCCCCATTGTCCCCCCTGCCTCTGGAAGTATGGCTGCCCCTGCCCCGCCTTTGCCTCCCCTGCCACTCAGTGCTGCACAAATCAAGCAAGAGCCTTCAGAGGAATATGAGCCTCCTGATAGCCCAATGCCTCCAATACGGAGTCCTTCCCCAGCTCCCAAAGTGGTGGATGTCCCAAGTCATGCCAGCCAATCAGCCAGGTAGGGGATACAAGGAAACGGAGAGGGTGGGAAAGGGAGATCAAGGGGTTGGAGGCAAGGAATTCCTTCTTTGACCAATTGAATTTGCAGAATTCAGCCAAAGAGAATGATGATGTAGAAGGTTTCTTAAATGAAAGCTGAAAAATCAGCAAGTGGGCTTGGAATATCCCTATAGGGACAGAGGTTCCCCATTGCCCCATGGCTATGCTCATTTAATTGATTTAAATTCATATGTTACTCATTTTTTAAAACTCTGCATATGACAGGGCTTGTTAAAATCTCAAAAGTTAGAATCACTGTTGAAAAGGAATTTCTGGTGGACTTTATACGTCTGTATGGCTTCTGCATTTTGCCTGCCTTATTCAAGAAATAGAAGCAATTTTTTTCCTTTTAAGACCCTTTAAACCCTTTTATGGGGATGGAGTTGGGGTGACTGAATGAAGCTGAGTGTTTATGGAGCCTTCCCGATGCCTATATAGAATTTGCAGCAGATATTTTCTCTTTGCGTCCTGATAGAGAAACATCTGCTGGTGCTTCGGATTGAACTCTCAACCTTCTGAGTGAGAGGCGAGTGTTTTCACCTCTAGGCCACTGTGCCACTCACAAGGAATAGAAGCAGAATAAAAATGCAAAATTAAAATTGTTGTGTCATTTGGTCTAATGTTTGTAATTCTTGCAGGTCAAATAATCTTGTACTATTTTTCTTGAAGAATGTGGGTTTACCCAGGGTGAGTTCATATGGAGGCTGAGATATTCAAGTTTCTCTTTCACCCAGGTTCAACAAACATCTGGATCGTGGCTTTAATTCGTGTTCACGGACTGATCTCTACTTTGTGCCTCTGGATGGCTCCAAACTGGCCAAGAAACGAGCTGATCTTGTTGAGAAAGTACGCAGAGAGGCTGAACAGAAGGCCAGGGAAGAGAAAGAGCGAGAAAGAGAGCGGGAACGGGAGAAAGAAAGGGAAAGGGAGAAAGAAAGGGAACTGGAACGAAGTGTGGTAAGTAAATGCCAACTCCTCTGATTTTTGGCTTCCCCTCTGAAAAATAATAGAATTGCAGAATCAGATATATCCCTGCCAGAGGTTTTCAAAGAGTTGCTGCCAGTTAGAGTTGACAATGCAACCTATGTTTATTAACTGCTCAAGTTTGTCAGAAGACAGACAGATGCGCTGACACATATCACACAATATCCTTGGCAAGTAAAACACAAATTGCTAAATAAATAAAATTGCTCTCTTCTCTTGCAGAAAGTTGCCCAAGAGGGCCGCCCAGTGGATTGCCCATCTCTTGGCCCTGTTCCTCATCGCGCATCTTTTGAGCAAGGCAGTGCTGTGGCGACTGTCCCACCATATCTGGGTCCTGACACGCCAGCCCTTCGCACCCTCAGCGAGTATGCTCGGCCTCATGTCATGTCTCCGAACAACCGGAATCACCCCTTCTATGTCCCGTTGGGTGCAGTTGATCCAGGATTGCTTGGTTACAATGTGCCAGCAATCTACAGCAGTGACCCAGCCACCCGGGAGAGAGAATTGCGCGAAAGGGAAGCCCGTGAACGAGATCTCAGGGATCGCGACCTGCGTGAGCGTCTTAAGCCTGGCTTTGAAGTTAAACCAGCAGAGTTGGAGCAGCTCCATGCCGTTCCCAGTGCTGCAATGGATCCTTTCCCACGGCATGGGGGGCTGGCTCTCCAAGCAGGTCCAGGCCTCCACCCTGCTTTTCCCTTCCATCCAGGGCTGGGACACCTGGAGCGAGAACGGCTAGCCCTGGCGGCTGGCCCAGCTTTGCGCCCTGACATGTCTTATGCTGAGCGATTAGCAGCTGAACGACAGCATGCCGAGAGAGTGGCTGCTCTGAGCAACGACCCCTTGGCTCGGCTGCAGATGCTCAACGTCACCCCCCATCACCACCAGCACTCCCACATCCATTCCCACCTCCATCTGCACCAGCAGGACGCTATCCATGCAGGTGAGGGGATTCCTTGGCCTCCACCACAGTCTGGAAATCGACTTCAAATGTCTTTTTGGAACTGTTGAATGCTCACTAGAATGTCTTTGGAATCTCTCCTGATTGGGCACTTTCAGTAGAAACAGATTGAACACAGGATTCCTGTGCAAGGGAATACTAGTAAGGCAGGGAGAACTCTGGGATTGAGCCGTTCCCCTTGATGTGCTCATTTTCAGCTTACATGAAAAGTTGGTGGGTAGAGGGTCTCTTAGTCATGTAACATTTTAAATCTAGAGCTGAGCAGCAAGTTTGCTTATGTCAGTAAGAATTAAGCCTTAGCCATTGTGTTAGACCTATCACTCAGAAATGTCAGTGAATTTATTATAATCTCTATATTTTTAACATATGATTGAAAACTAAAATTGAATTCTTGAGTACCTCAAGAAAGCTAAGGTCTCTATCCTTCCTTCCCTCCGTCCCTCCCTCCTTCCTTTTTTCTTTCCTCTCCCCCTTCCTCTCTGCTTTACCTTCCATCCTTTTCTATTTTTGCCAAAATCAGGATTAGGACTGTAGGCTACATCTAAATCAGGGATGTCAAACTTGAGGCATCACATTGTCGTCACGTGAGGTATCACAGCTTTTTTCCCCTTCACTAACCCGGGGCTGGCCAATGCGTGACTCATCTGACCTGGCGGCTGTGAGTTAGACACCCCTGATCTAAATCAATAAGCAAATGAGCTAAGAGGTTGAATGTTTACACATAAGTATCACCAGTAATATGAGTATTTGCAAAAACAAAAGGCTGGCCTTACTTCAGGCATGAATTGTCTGACTGCGAGGTAAGCCACTGTTCTTTCAGAATAGGCCTTTTATATAGAAAATAGTATTTTCATACCATATTGTAAAATTACAGAAAGGACGTTATATAATACTATATTATTAATTAGTGAATTAATCTGAATGCAAGGAACCTAGGCTAAAGTGCATTCAAATACCTTCCACATTCAGTGTAGTATTGTTCCCCTCATTCTTCCTCGTGTACCTAAAAACTAATCTCTCTTCTGCAGCTTCTGCCTCTGTTCACCCTCTTATCGATCCATTGGCTTCTGGATCACATCTCACCAGAATACCCTACCCAGCGGGCACTATACCTAATCCACTTCTGCCTCACCCACTCCATGAAAACGAAGTGCTACGCCACCAGCTTTTTGGTAAGAACTTTAAGGAGTGAGAAAAATATGACAGAGAAGTATCTCGAAACTTTGGAGGGGGACGGGGAACAGAATAGCAGTAGAGAAAATGGGTGGGTTCCCAAGTCTGGAACAGAAGGAATGATAAAGACCTTAGGGACTGGTTTTCTCAGATATATTCTTCATTAATTATCTGACTTTTAAAATAAGTCTGTCACCTGTTTATATTCAAACAGACTGTACAGATTATAGAGCTATCCATCTCAATCTTAAAAATAGGCAGCTCAGTACACAAAACATAAGCAAGAAATAAACAACCAAGTAGAGTCTCCTAAAAATGATAATCAATCCTACTATAAATGTTGAGCTCTACTCTTAAGGTCTCAGGTCTTCATGCATTAGAAAAATCCAGATTGTTAAGGATTTCCAGAAAGGCAGGGAGAGTCAGAGTGTCTGCATTTCAGGGGTAGTCTGATCCATAAGACAGATGAAGGGAGGTTTCTTTGTGCTCAGTAAATAATATTTTTTTAACTGAAGGGATAGACTGTGCCTGCCCTGTCAGATCTAGTGGGGCAGACAGAAATAATCAGAGGCAGGTAATCCCAGAAATAGATTAGATTGAGGTGATGTCTGGGAATACAAGGTAATATTTTCCCCAAATTAGTTTCTAAGAATTAAGCTGTTGTAAGCTTTTGCTGATCCACAAATGGAAAGCTAACTGACAGCAGAACTGATTTTCACCCATATTAAAATTCAGTTTAATATAATAATGAAATAAATGCATTTAAAATTGTGAACCTATGGTGTAGGACTGGTGAGCAATATTCAAGAAAGACATTTCCCAGGTCTGGACTGGAATTTAGATGTAGTCTTGAGGAAAGATCAAAAATAGGCTCAACTGCAAAGAGAACAGCAGAGCATCTTTTGCCTTGGAGAGATACCCAAAAGGAAACTTCTGCCTGCACTTGTCTTTTCTTTGTGAAAATTAGCCAGTGCTGACATTTACTCTTCTTTGTCCTATGAAAGGTAAAAAAAACCCCTGTGATTCCTCTTTATATTATGTTTTCCTAAGCAATTATCCCATAATCCCTGAATTGGGTCCATGCTGGAACCAGTTGCAATGTATTGTTGTCTTTCTGTTTTTGTCTGCAGCTGCACCCTACAGAGACCTGCCTGGCTCTCTGTCTGCCCCAATGTCTGCAGCACACCAGCTCCAAGCTATGCATGCACAGTCAGCAGAGCTGCAGCGCTTGGCCCTGGAACAGCAGCAGTGGTTGCATGCCCATCACCCTCTGCATGGGGTGCCACTTCCCACACAAGAGGATTACTACAGGTCAGTAGCATTTTAAGATGTGCACACATTATGTTGCTTTTCACAGGGTGAAAAGAGTCAGTTCAGTCAGGGAATTGGTGCTTCAGAAAGTGCTTTTAAATGCAGCTCCTATCTTTGCCTTAATTTGGCAGAGATTGGAGAGAAAGATGATTTTGAATGTAAAAGATTCCTGGAAACTTATTTGATTCTCCTTGATCAGACAGGTAATAGTAAACAAGCTTCTCTGAAAGAGAGCTAGAATATTATCTACTACCCAAAGTTTCCATATCTTATTATTGCATGAAAAATGATGTTTATTACACGAGTAACCTAGAACACTCTCTATGATTATCTGTAATGTGCTATTATTTCTTGGCAGATGAATTCATGTGAATTTGCTGCAAGAAAACTTTTGAAAAATAAAAATCTGGAATATTGTTGCATTATATTTCTTTCTCAGTAGATACTTTCATTGGTTGATTGGTTGGTGGTTATTATTCAGAATTGGATTGTAAAGTTCTGCTTTGCTTCTTCTCAAAAATAAGGCAATCGATTGCACAATATGAGAAGTAAATAGTAACTTCATTGAATGTGGACTGTAATCATAGGATTGAAAACCAATTCTGGTTTCCATGATGATATTGAAGCTAGTGTTAAGAGAGCTGCAGTGTCTTTTAGATTGTTTCCTAGCACCATTCAGGAAGCTGATCTGACTTTCAAAGCTTTAACTCGTGCCCACCAGTTACATTGGACACAATTTCTAGGCAGTCTTTGATCATATAGTTCAATGTTTCTAGAAAGCACCAGAAGGGAGAAGACAGATATAGAAGAGAGCATTTCTCTTATACTCACCTAACGTTTGGTGAATATCATATTTTTAACTCTTTTTTCATATATCTGTTTGCAGAGTTTAGATGACTACCAGACGTTCCAGTTATGTTGGAACATAATTTTTGGCAGATGTAGAGATGGGGAACTTTGCTGCTGAACTACAGTTTCCAACATACCTGCCATCACAGTTAATGAAGAATGCTGGTTTCTGTAGTTTAGAATATCTGGGGAGCCACTGGCTCTTCACCCCTATTCTGATATCTTATTGCTGCCTTTTATGCAACAAAGTCTATTGTGTTCTCAGAAGTATTTAAGTTTCCTTTAAAAAAAAACTTTGTAGCTATTTTACTTTTTCTTTTATTACTTTATTATTGTTATATGCTATTTAAGTCTTTATTTGGATTTTTTTTGTAAGCTAACTTTAGGATTTTATCAGGGCGTAAATTTCTCAATTAAATATTGTAGTATTTTAATAATTTTGCACGATTGTAATTGTAGTTTGTAAGCTACTCTGAGAATCTTTTTGGGGTAAAGAAAACCAACCAACTAGAAATTAAATTGACAAGGACTGACTCCAAATGACTATCAGTCTTTCCCTTTCCTTTAACGGCCCTCCCAATACTTGTGAGGCCAAGACTGTTTTATTTTCTATGGCAGTTGCTGCTGCAGGAAGAAGAAAGAACTAAAAGTTGCAGGTTTGGGGCACAACTAAAGCTGGTAGAATGGATGGCAACTAACTCTCCCCCAATAGGTATTGGACTGATTTTTACACTATCTTATTTCAGGCCACAGTTGAAGATATGCCTGTTCATCCAGGTATTTATGGGAATACTATCTTAGGATCCGAATAGTTTATGTTATTTAATTTGCTTTGCAAACCTTTTTTTTCTTTTTGTGGGTTTGTCATTTCTTGTTTTCTCAACACCATTATTACATAGTCCATTATATTACATAGAGATATTTTTAACTATACAACTTAATGGTGTTGTGTTCACTTTTTTCCCTCCCTTCTTTCTTGTTTTTACAGTCACCTGAAAAAAGAAAGTGACAAGCCCCTTTAAATGGATCCCATTCCCCACAATGATGTCATTATCTGTTGTTGCTGCTGCTTCTTCTTGGAGAGGAAAATCAATTCATCCTGGATGAGGGAGAAGCTACCTAGTGACACAATTACCTAAATCATTCAACAAATCCAAACAACTGTGGTGGGAGGGAGAAGGGTAATACAAGGGAAAATATGAAAGATCAAAAAAGGATTTTGGACAAATGGCTCAACATTCCCTTGTTTCAGTAAGAAAAGGTATGAATTATCATGCATTCCTTTTCTCTCTGCCATGTTCCCCCCGCCCCCACCATTCTCTTAGCCCTAAGGTGGATGGCACTAAAAGCATAATGGGGCTAAACACGCCTCCCTTTTTTGTACCTTGACAACCAGATGGTTTTGAGGAACACTGCATTATCAGACTTTTAAGAAGGCATTATCATGTTCCTCTTCAACCCTTGAAAGATTGGGCCAAGTTAAGAGGGGCATAACACCACAAGATGGTTTCAGGAGAGCAGCTGCCTTTTTATCCATGCCTTGAGGGAACTTTGATGATTTTGGAAAATACTGTGGAACGACAAGTGTGTTTCCCTTTCATTTCATTAGTGAGGGAGATTAATGTGGCCACACAGTGCAAAGCATGGTTGAAACACTCTCTGATGGCAACTGCTCCTTTTTCCTTCATCCATTCCAGTCGATGTACTCATGCACATCCCGTTAGACGTGGCAGTTTTGCGTAGCAAGTTGTGAATCCTTGATCTCTCCATGTGTGTGTCTAATTTCACAGTTGTATATCTTGATCTGTCCTCATATATATATATATATATATATATTTACATACAAACATTAAAAGAAAGTCAATTATGGGAGAAGATTCTCCCTACACAACCAGTTCCACCCAGCGCACACATGGGTGTGCAAATGCACGCACGCGCACACACACGAATTTATATATAAATGCAGCTCTTAAAGAACAAAACCAGCCAAATAGCCAAAAAAAAAAGAGAGCCTTCCAAAAAGTTTTAATGTTTTTCTGCATGCCCAGGGGCTATTATTATCAAGTAATCAAGATTTTAGAATGATATTCCCTGCTAGTTTGTTGCAAAGCAGGGAAATGAAAAAAAAGATACATTGAAAACAGGATCTATTCTCTGCTGGAGTGGAAGATACTTTAATATCTTTTTCCACTATTTTTGCAGCTTGGTAGGTCCTTGTGTTTTGGCAATTGCATGGATTTCTTGAAATCAGCACCTTGGATAATTGCAGCACCTTGTGAGTTTATCAAGGATTCATTCTATTCAGTCTGTATAGTAGAGGAGTGCACGTGTGACAGCATGACTTGGTCCGCTGTACGCAGGTTTGACTTGTGGGATCCTGTTCATGGCATCCTGAGCATTGATTTATGTGGATGGGAGAAACTTCCATCATGCAGAGAAAATCCTTGCCCTGGTGAGGGAATGAAGCACCGGAAATGATAAATAGGAATTGCTAGCTTCCTCCCACCCCCGAATAGTACCTTTTTAACAACCATATTCAGTATGCACATCCCCAACGAGATTTGTGAATTACTGATCACCTTAGCATGGTCTTTAAGTTGGTGATGAAAGATCAGCAAGAAGTGGGGAAAGCCATTGGCACTGGACATTTTCTCCGCTGCTAGCAGAGATTATAGGGATGAGACCATGCTTAATTACCTTTAATCTCAGAGTCTTTTAAGATGCTGGGTCTGCATCACATTCTTTGGAGCGCAAGTAATTCCTCCACAGGATGAAGACATGATTTATTAGCAGGTCTGAGCGAGGGGAATGAATGAGTCAAAGGTCCTTCAAGTGGAATAAATGTGCTGCTGTGAGTGGGCACAATTGCCCACAGGTGGCAAGCTTATAATGGCATCTCTGGGCAAAGCAAGAGGTGGGCATGAAGCCAAGCTGATACTTTGTGCCACCTGCCTTCATGGGGCAGGCCCTGGGGCTTAGAGGACTAGAAACACTCCAGAAACAGGAGGCGTGTATATAAACTGCACACACTACAGCATACTTGTATAGAAATTCCCTCGCGTGAAGCGCCCATTCAAAAACCTCAAATCTACTAGATCCCCAAAAATGATTTCGCTGTTTTCCCGTCCTTTCTCCAACTCCCAGACGCCAAAGGGGAACGACGTGGCCAGAGCAGCTCGGCTTCCTCACGGAAAAAGCCGAACTGCAACTCCTTCCGGCCTCTTCAAAGTTCGGAGCCCCTTTCCGGCTTTCCCCCTCCTCCCCATTTCGTCACGGGAAAGGGCGCGGTCTTAAACTCTGGCCAATAAAAAACGATCTCTTTAGCATACGGCTTTCATGGGGGCCCAAAGCTTAAATTTTAAGGAATAAATGCATAACTCCCGCCGGAAAGACGGTGGGGCCTTGTGTTTTTTTTTGATAGAATTGCTTTTATACTGCCAGCGAGGGGACAGGATGCGCCTTCCCATTTTGTTCACCAACACCTGAAACGTGTTCTGTTCTCCGTGGGCCAAAGCCGCCCGCCCTTCCCTCTCAGTGACTTCAGCTCTTTTTGTATTTGTCTAGAAGGCTTTCTGCTGTGGCGGAGAGCCTCGCAAATCTCGTCAAAGTAAGATATGTATCTATGTAAGAAATTAAAAGGCTGCCGAGTATTTTCCCCTTGTCGGCTTCCCTTTGTCCGGATGAGGCGCGCCAAAGAATCGGAGCCTCCGTGGTGCGAGGCTCTTGCGGCCCCCTCCGATCGGCTTCCTACGAAGCGCGGGTGGTGGGTCTGCTCGGAGCGACCGGGGGCGGAAGGGCGAGGGCAGCCTCCTTCCTTCGTAGTGACGATGCCGAGAAGAGGCACACGGAAGTGTCAATGCGAGTCGCCAGCGGTCGGTCTCGACCCCAAAGTGACTTCAGTTAGAAGTTGGAACAGTGATTGAGGTCAAAGCCTCAGATAATTATTTTGGTACAACAGCCGTGCGACAGTCGTAGGCCTTAATGCAACTTGCCCCCAAAGCTGCCAGGAGTCCTAAGCTTGGTGCGGCAATTTTATGCCTATAAATGCGTCCAAAGAATTTCCTAACTTGCAGATAATTCATTGCAAATGTTGCAGGCCGCTTGATTTAGTTCGCCCACCCCTTGATTTTGGGGTGTTTTCGCAATAGCCAGACTTAAAAAAAGGGAAGTGGCCTATTTTGCGCAAATCCGAGCAACTGTTTTTAACTTCCACGCCGCCCGCGAGAGTCGAGCGTGTTCGTGTGTCAATGTAACCCCGATAAACAACAGCCCCACAAAAAACGGCCGACCCCTCCCTCTCCTCTTCGGCAGCCTCGAGTGAGGGCCTCATATCAGCGAATAGGGAAGACGACGGAGAAAACGCCCAACGATGCATTTAAAAAGGCCGAGACGCCGACTCGTGATTTATTTTTATTTATTTTATTTTTTTTGAGGCTCTTTCTGCCTCGCTTGGCGGCTCATCGTCTCGAAATCCTTGCCCTCCGGGAAATCACCACAAGGGGAAGGAAGGCTGTTCCGCTTCGTGCCGGTGTGTGTGTGTGTCTGCGTGTTGGGCTTTTTTGTTTGGAAGCCTCGGCCTCCCGTTTTCTTTGCAGCCCGGAAGTGGGAAAGCGGAGAGGCGGGTTCCTAAACCTAGGAGAGAAGGGAGGGTCCTGGAGGGCTGCCTGCCCGCCCGGGTGTCATTGCAGGACAAGGCCGAGGAAGCGGGCGCCTCTCCGCCGGTCTAGGGAGAGGCCCCGCCTGGCGCTGGAGCAGCTGCCCTTGTGGAAGGAGGGCGCCTCCGTCCCGTCCCGCCGTTAAAGCCCCTGCTTCTTCCCCGCGCCGCCCCGCCCCACCTCGGCCCAGCGCATGTCGAGCCTGCAGCGCCCCCCGGCTGTTTCGGCCCAGGCCCCGCCGGTTTCCTTAAGCGCGGAGCAGGCCAAAGGTGAGGCGGCAACTCGGAAGCGGGTTTGGAGCATGTAACCCGGAGGGGGGGGGGGGCCGCGGTGCTGCAGGGAGACTCCGGGGATACAACGACAGCAGGGGGACGGCCTGCCTGCATGGCGGACAGAGTTGGCTGCTTCTCCAAAATCTGGGCCGAGCTCCGGCCTAAGATTTTTTTCTGCCGCTGGTGCTCGGGATGCTTCCTGGTCCCCAGTCAAACGGCGAGAGAGAAGAGGGCCCTGCCGGTCAGAAATACAGGGAGATTTGCGTTGGCAAGAAAGAGAATTGGTTTCATGGGAAGCTGGGCAAGAAATAGACCGTTTCGATATTTAAAGGTTTTAAATCTAGAAATCGGGGGTTCTAATTTGGGGTATCACAACTCCCTCTCCCCCCCCCCCCCCCCCCCTCCCTTGTGCACAGAAAGCTGTGCAACCTTATCAGGTTTTTTGAAATGGTTCTGCTCCAGGTTCAGGAGGGCCCCCAAACTTGGCGACTTTTAAGACTTGCGGACTTCAACTCCCAGAATTCTCCAGCCCAGCATAGCTGGCTGGAGAATTCTGGGAGCTGAAGTCCGCAAGACTTAAAAGTCGCCAAGTTTGGAGACCTCTGCTCCAAGTCCTTGAAGAAAGAGCTTGAGAAATAGCTGTTTTGCCAGTTCCTTTGAAAAAACATTTTTTTTCCAAAGGAATTACAGAATCTTCTTTCTTCCCTTCAAAAATACGTTTGTGACAGAACGGCTTCTGCTTGGATTAAAGGAAGGTATTTTTAGCGAACATGATTTTTGGTCCGAAAGACCTTTTCTGAATTTATTTGTCTTTCTATTGATCTCACGTTTATGTAGCTGTCTTATCTCGCATAGTGATTCATAGTGAAGCTCTGAGCTTCATAGTGAAGCTTGGAATACTCAACCTATTATTATTTGCATGGAACAATTGACCCTGTTGCTAGGCCTAGACAGGACCGATTAAAGTCTTGTTTTAAGGGAAGGAGGATGCTGGAAGGATACATTATCTCTTTAGCTGCGTACCTTTGAAAACAGTTACCTTTTTCTTTTTTTTAGAAAAGTGAAACAACTTTTTAAATGTCTTGATCATTTTGGCCTACAAGATATTTTCTGTGAACAACATCATGGCCAATTTCTTCCCAATAATCTGTTGCATCTTCTAGCATTCCTCAGTAATGCTTGTCCTTGATATTGTATGGTGATATTGGCACAATCGTGGTTGGGTGCTATTCTTAGCACATGCTTCCAGGAGAAAATGGCCTTTAGGATATGTGGAATCCAACGCCCAGAATTCTGGGAGTTGAAGTCCAAATAACTTAAAAGTTGCTAAGTTTGAAAAACACCCCTTTAGACCATCCCTGACTGTCTCAAGATGGCTATCTGCGCAAAGGAGAATGAAATGCAAAGGCTGTCATTCAAGTATTGTACTTCTTAGAGAAAAACAAGCTGCTTTTACAAAGGTTTACAGACTTCAACTGGTGGGAATTTTAATATGGTACAAGATTTTTGTTTTCTGTTTAGTGGTTTTGGCGGAAGTGATCAAGGCATTTGGATCTCCAGAAAATGCTCAGCGCCTGGAGGAAGCCAGGGACAATGCCTGTAATGACATGGGGAAGATGCTTCAGTTCCTGCTTCCTGTGGCTACCCAGATACAACAGGATGTGATCAAAGCTTATGGTTTCAGTAATGATGGGGAAGGTAAGTTCATGACTAAATTAATTGGCAGTGGCAGGGAGAGGTTGATGTAGTTGTGGTGCCAGCATACCCAATGATTTGGGCCATGGAAGGCAGCCTTTAAATTTATCAAATTTCGAACCTGCCCATCCCACAGAAAGTGACATACAAAAATATATACTGTATTTTTTGGTGTATAAGACACACTCCCACCACTCCAAAAGTGGGTGGAAATGTCTGTGCATCTTATACAGTGAATGTTCCCGAAGCCACACCCACCCACTGGCCCTTCGGCTTTTGCCTCCCAACAATTTGCCTCCTTGCAGCAAATAGCCTGGTCAGCTTCAGCACAGCCTGATTAGCTGGTTGGTGGCTAGATTGGCTTCCCGTCAGTTGGATGTTTCAGACTGCAGGGATCACCATTGCCTATTGCTGCCTTCACACGCCCCATTTTTGGCCTCCACATCCCGTTTTCAGCCTCTGCATGTCCCGCTCTTGGTCTCTGCGTGTCTCATTTTCAGTCCATTCTGGGCGGCGGGGATCAGGATGGGCAGAAAATGGCACACGGAGGCCAAAAATGAGGTGCGGGGAGGCAGTAATAGGCGATGGTGATCCCTGCAGCTTGAAACAGCTGATCATCGGGAGGCCGATCTAACTGACAATCAGGCTCTGCTGAAGCTGAAACAGGCTGTTGGCTGTTTACTGCAAGGAGGCAAATCGCTGGGAGGCAGAGGCAACTTTTTTTTTCTTATTTTCTTCCCCAAAAGTTAGGTGCATCTTATACTTCAGAGCATCTTATACTCTGAAAATACAGTATATAAACCGTAGCATTAGAAATTGTCAACTCATGAGCTGCAAGCATCACAGACCCATTTTTTTGGTACCCCTGGACTCTGTCCATGATCAAGCCAAGAAAATTAGCAACAAAAGGGGAAGAAAGTGTTTCAGCTTTTTCTTTTCATGAATGAAAAAGATAATATATCCATGATAGGGAAAATTAATGTAGCCCTTGAAGCAAGTTACCCACCTGGATTGTACAGTCCACAGAGATCCTAAGAAAAAAATGTATCAAAACTGTCTTATCAAATCAGTTTGTTTCCTTTTTGTAGGAGTCCTAAAGTTTGCCAGATTGATAAAATCATATGAGTCTCAGGATCCTGAAATTGCAAGCATGTCTGGGAAGCTGAAGTCTATATTTCTGCCTCCAATGACTCTACCTCCCCATGGAGCTGGGGCAGGAGGCACGGTTGCCACATCATGAAGCAGGCAGCCTCCGGTGGGATCTATATTATTTTTATGTTTCCATGTCAGTCTTAACTTGGGCTGAAACTTGGGCATTGTTTCTTTCGTTATCATGGAAGAGGTGTTTTGACTTTTTTCTATAGTCCTTAATATTTGTTTGTGCTTATGAATAAAAACTTCTTGTAAATATGTCCCATCATATTTCTGACTGTTTTTGTGTCCACTTTTTCAAGTTCTACTTACTAAAATATATATTTTAATGAATGTCAGGTCTTAGGGTATTCATTCGCATTTCATAGTAGGACTATCATGATTTTCCTGTGCTTTACAGTTGGGAAATTAGACTGACATGTTGGAATCCAAATTTGGTTCTGAAAATATCAAAATTACTAAAAAGCTACAAACAGGATTTCTCACAATTCCTATATTCATATTTTAAGACACTGAAAATTGAACATTGTCCATCATTATTGCTTGAAAGTGTGTGTAAGCATTTTATCATTCTGGTTAATTGCCAGAATTTTTTTTTTTTAAATCTGTAAAAACACAAGCTAACCATTTCTGTTCACAAATTTACTAGAAAGTGTATATGTTTCTAGTTTACTATAAATATCTGAAGCAGAACTGTATATTATTCTCATGCCAACTTCTCACAGGTTTTTTATAAAGTAATCACAGAAGTAATCTTCTGTAATCACCTTGAGCACCTTGCTGGCCCAGAACCTATAATACATTCTTTATTCTGGTCCTGCCTTAGGCATGAAAGCTGGTTGGGTGACTTTGGGCTAGTTACTCTCTTAAGTCCAACTCTCTTCAGGATTGTTCTTGAGGGGAAAATAGGAGGAGGAAGGAGTATTACGTGTTTGTCACTTTGAGTTACTTAAAAAGTAATAAAGATAGAATTAAAAAATCTGATAAATGCAATCAATATCTTGGTCTATAAGTAGAAGTCTGAAAAGTGTGGGGAAGAAGGAAGAAAGAGCAACTGGATTTGTTTCAGTTTGGGTCTCTTTCATAAAGCCAATTGGTCAGCAGTTCTGGAGAAAGGATTTTGAAATCATCTCTTTCATTTTTGTTTTGCTTTTAATTATCAATAAGCTGCTTTGCTGGGGTTTGTATCCTGCACAGAGAGATTTTAATTGCAATAAATAATAAGGCACCAGGCTAGAAACTGGGTGACCATGGGTGGTAATTCCACCTAAATCATGAAAGCAGGTGGGCCATTCACTCTTTCTTAGCCCTGGGAAGAAGACGAGCAAAATCCTTATGAAATCATGTCAAGAAAATTAAAGGGAGTTGCTAGGAGTGAACACCGAATCTAAAGCCCATGTCACACTGAACCAACGGATGCAAAGAGGATGTAAAACACAAAAAACCTTGCTATTCGTTGGTTAACGCGATGTATCCGTTCTGTACTCACTGCCTCCGTTTTGCTTCCTCTCCGTCCAGCATCCGTTTATGGATGTTTCATCCGTTCCAAAAGTTTTGGGCTGCCTAAAACTTTTGCGCGGAAAATGTATCCAGTTCATCCGTTACGCATCCGTTATGCATCTGCTATATCCACTTGGCGTCCGCTGCTCATCCACGCAACTCGCATCCGCCCGGACGCAGGGAGGAAGCGGAACGGACGCAGAACGGATGCAGCACGGGAACAAAGCGTTTAAAGCGGAAAAAACGTTCGCAGAGGGGATCTATCTCGGATATTAAGGATGTCTAGAGGATGCCTAGAGGATGCAAAGGGACACCTATACTGCCTATAAAAAGGGGGAGCAACTCACCTGCATCTCACTTTCAGACCAGCAGCCCAGCTGTGCAGACCTCTGCAGCCTTCATCTGCCTCTTCCTCTCCCACAGCATCCAGTCATGTCCACTGTGGATCGTACCACAGTCCTTTTGGCAGCCACCATCCTTCTGCAACAGTATGAAGCCATCTACAGGCTCTGTGAACTGTACTATGGGAAGAAAAAGAGGCGGCCAAGAAGCGTCTGGGTCCGAAAATGGATCGGGAGAAGAGCAGAGTACGGACTGTACAACAAGCTGATGGTGGAGCTCAGGAACGAAGACACTCGGGCGTTCCAGAACTTCATGAGGATGCCTCCAGCCATGTTTGATGAAGTTGTGCAGCGCCTGACACCCAGGTTGACCAAGGCAAACACCAACTTCCGGCCCAGCCTGGAACCTGGGCTCAAGGTGGCACTCACTCTGCGCCACCTGGCCTCAGGGACCACCTACAAAAGCATGCAGTATGGCTGGAGGGTGCCACACAACACCATCAGCATGGTGGTCAGAGAAGTGGTGCAGGCCATCATCGAAGAATACAAGGAGGAGCTCCTCCAGTGCCCCTCCACTGAAGAAGGATGGAAGAAAGTTGCAGAGCAGTGGTATCAGAGGTGGAACTTCCCCCACACCGTTGGAGCCATATATGGCAAGCACGTGGCCTGCAAAGCGCCAGCCAAGTTGGGCTCCACTTATTTCAACTGCAAGGGCTTCTTCAGCATCATCCTCTTCGCCATGGTCGATGCTGACTACAAGTTCATGTACATCGATGCTTCAGGCAACGGCTCATCTTCAGATGCCCAGGTATACAACGCCAGTCACCTCAAGGAGGGGCTGGAAGGCAACCTCATCGTGGGCTTCCCAGATCCAGACCCCCTGCCCAATGACACGCAAGATGTGCCCTACTTCATTGTGGGGGATGACGCCTTCTCCCTCAGAACCTACCTCATGAAGCCATACACTTCCAGACTCCTCACCCTTGAAGAGAGGATCTTCAACTACAGGCTGTCCAGGGCAAGACGGGTGGTGGAGAACGCCTTTGGCATCCTGGCCAACAAGTTCCAGGTACTTCTCACCACCATGCAGCATCGCCCAGAGACTGTGAGGAGGATCGTGGAAGCTTGCTGCATCCTGCACAATCTCATGCGCACCCGCTACCCAGTTTTGCAGAACAGGCTCGTGGACCGTCAACAAGGGAATGGGGACATGGAGCCTGGGGAATGGAGGCAAGGGCGAAATCTGATCGACACTCAGGATGTGCAAGGCCACAACAGAGCCTCACGGGAAGGGAAGAAGCAGCGCAACCTCCTGAAACATTGGTGCAACTCCCCAGCTGGAGCGGTGGAGTGGCAAGACAGGATGGTAGATGCTTAATGGATGCTTCCTTCAGCCTGTCTCATCACACGGATGAGATTGGGCCATGTATGTTGGGTGGGCCTACAATAAACAGGGCGTTTAATAAAGAGTTGTGTTCATGCTGACATGTGTGGATGATTGATTACATTATTATTGATAATAAAGGGCCATAGGTGTGGCACCTGGGAGGGTGGACCATACAGTCCCACTATGCTTGCACTGGAGGTTTATCTATCCCACAGCTATTAGCCATCCCAAAGGTATCCCTGCCCACCCCACTGCTATCTTAACCCATCCCACAAGCATGCAAAGGCTTAAACCAATTCTAAAAGTTTCCACCAAGACTTTATTACAAAGAAAAGAAATGAAGCAAGTGTGTGAATCAAAGATAAACTTTATTGAACAACAAGCTTAAAAAAAAAAATGACCAAAGTCAAGTGTCCAAATAAAGTCCACAGGTAGCCAGCTAGCCGGTCTCTGGCACTCTTCTTGGTCACTCAGAGGTGTGCCCAGTCTCAGGGGTGAAGGGTCCAGGTGCTGTGGTGGTGGGTGGTGCTGGAGTGCCTGGCCTCGAGAGGACAACAGGGGACGGTGTGTTTAGAAAGGTCTCGGACAGCTGGCTCAGCCTTGTGATGCTGAGAGGTCCTTCTTCCATGCCATGGGGTGTCAGCCCTAGTACTGATGACAGATGTACTGAGGCCGGGCTTGGCTGTGGGGTGGAGGAAGGAGTAGTGTAGTGGGGCTGTCTGCTCTGCAGCTGGGTGAGGACTGTCGTGGGTGGCATTGGCGTGGGTGGCATCGGTGGCATCAGTGAAACAGGTGGCAACGGTGTCGCCCGATGACTCTGTGCCTGGACTGGGAAGGGCTGCTGCCTGTGCTGCTGAACCTCCTGGTAGCCATAGCCCTGGTAGGTGAGGGGCTGTGGGAAGCCTTGGAATGGGAGGGACATCACCTGGGGTGGAGGAGCAGGCCTGGACTGGGTGGGAGCAGGTTCCTCTGGGTCTGGAGGGTTGTGAAGCAGCTTAGTGATCCGGTCCTTCACCTGCTGGTCCTGTGGATCCGCCATTTCCTTGAGGGTCTGATTGACATCGGTGAGGAAGGGCTTGCGGTTGGAGGATGAGGAGTCGGTGTGGACCAGCTGAGAGAGGAGATCTATGCTGGTGCGGATGGTGTCCCTGATCTCCAGCAGGACATTGTGGCTCTGCCCCTCCAGCTGTCTGGCTCTCTGCCTTTCTGCGGAGGCGGAGCTGGGGGGGTGGATGCGGCTAGGACTGTGGTGGACTCAATGTCTCCTTTCTCCCACCGCACCAGGGAGTCCTCTACGCACTCCACCACGCTTACCACACCTGTCCGCAGGTTCTCCGTCGTGGCACGCTCCACAGAAATCTGCTTGGAGACAGGGACTGACTCTCGGCCGGAAGAGGACTGGGTGGCAGCAGGCTGCCTGAGAGAGAGGGTAGTGAGAGGGGCTGCTGGTGCTCCTCGGTGGCAGATCTCACCCTCCAGGAAGCTGCACCTGGCCATGACGTAGATCTCTCTGTCTGTCAGCTCACAGTGGCCTGGCCAGATTTCTTCAGGTGCAGCTTCCCATACCAGGTGTGCATATGTTTCCACCAGCCGAGGAGCACCTCCGAAGTGTAACCCATACTCTCTGCCCTTTCTCCAAGCAGCCTGCTTCCGCTTGGTGTCCCTGTACAGCCGGTGTCCCTTCCGCCACAGATAGTCGTTCTCTCTCAGCCACTCCAGCACCTCATCCTTGTGCGTCTCCGCAATGGAGTATTGCCTCCTCTCCCGTTGTCGCATACGCCTCTTCCTCCCTTTGGCAGGACCAGATGGGCCCTCATCAGAGGGGCTCCCAGGTAGTAGGGGCTGCTCCTCCACACCACCAGCAGCAGCAGCACTAGCAGGATCATCATCATCATCATCATCCTCACCAGCAGGATCATAATCAGCATCATCATCCTCACCAGCAGGATCATAATCATCATCATCATCATCATCAGCAGCAGCAGGAACACCAGGACCAGGATCAGCAGCAGTAGAGTAAGCACCAGCAGGGCCAGCAAGTCCAGGAGCACGAGCAGGACCAGGAGCACGAGCAGGACCAGGAGCACGAGCGGGACGAACAGGACGAGCAAGACAGGAGCACGAGCAGGACGAGCAAGTCCAGGAGCACGAGCAGGTCGAGCAGGACCAGGAGCAGCTTCAACAGAGTAAGCAACAGCAGAAGCCCCAGCAACAGCAGAAGCACCACCGCCAGGAGCAGCTTCAGCAGAAGCCCCAGCACCAGCAGAGTCAGGGGCAGGGGGCGGGAGGTTGGTCCTGTCCCTCTTGCCAGGGATGGCGGCAGGTTGCTGAGGCTTTCGCTTCCTCCCAATGGTTGTGGGGTTGCTGGCTGGCAGGGAGACTGGCAGGCACCAAGGCTGGCAGAAAGCCTGGCAGGAAGGCAGGCAGGCAGGCACCAAGGCTGGCTGGAAGGCAGGCTGGCAGGGCAGGCAAGGAACTCGAAGTGTCCAGCCGCAGGTCTTTCCTCGGAATGCTGGCCACATGCGAGCTGCTTCCCTTTATATCCGGGGGGCTTACGTAATACTTCCCCCCCGCATGCGCAATTAACGCTTGGCATCCGTTCCGCTTCCGCTGTGCAACTGCTAGGCTTCCGCTGTGCATCCGCTTTATCTGCTGTGCATTTCGCTGTGCATCCGCTGTGCATCCGCTTCATCCGTTCGGCGTCCGTTCTGCATCCACTGTATCCCTTCCGCGTCCGCTTCGCTGAGGCCCCCCAGAAGCCCAACGGTTGCGCCATCCGCTCCCATATGCTCCCATCCGCTTCCATCTGCTGGGCTTCCGTTCCACATCCGCTTTCCATCCGCCCTGCGTCCTCCCCGTGTCCGTGTTATCCGCTCTGGTTATGCAAATTTTTGCCCCTTTTGAGAGCGGATAACAACGGATGGAACATTTTGCTCGTCCTTTGTGTTCGTTTTGCATCCGTTGGCCAGTGTGACATGGGCTTAAGGGACCAAAAAAAGTACCTTTAATGATGTATATCACTATTTCTTTACACAGTTGTATCAGATACGTTTGAAGCAAATGCTTAGAAGTAGCCATGACTATTAAGGAGAGCACAGGATTGGAGACTCATTTTCAGTGCCAACATTGATACCAACGTTGCTGGATGAGTAGACAATAGGACAGTTGGGTATGCTTGTTATTACACCATTAAACATTTACATGTAAAAAATACATGTGAAGAAGGGCCTCTTGTGGCCAGGTAGCCGGTTAAGGTGTATTCACACTGAAAAAAAGACGATGGAAAGGATTACATTTACCACAGCCACTGACCTAATTAGAGAATATCCGCCCTCATACTCCAGAGAGTGAGTAAAATAAAAGCCCAGGACCACTAATGGTTCACTTGGTTGTCCTATACTAGAGGTGTCGAACTTGATTTCGTTGAGGGCTGCATCAGTTGTGTTAGGGCTGGGGGACTGGGGTGGGTGTGGCCAGGGTAGGCGTTGGCCAGCTTGACATCACTCATGGGGGCACTTGTGATGGCCGAACACTGCCTGGAAAAATGGGCTCCTGAGCTCAGTTTTCAGCTGTGACAGCCTCCTGCAGCCCTCCGGCAATGAAAACGGAGCTCGACCCCCTGGGCTCCGCACACAACGCCCCACCCCCTGAGCAGAGGCACCACAGGCTGGTTCTTCACTGTTTCTAGGGCAGCAGTGCTGGCCAGATCTAAGCCTTCAGTTTGACACCCCTGTCCTATACAATCCACAAACCAGATGCTGGAGGATAACGGCATCAGTGTCCCTACTGATGAATTTAAAATTCTCAGCCTTGGCAGTTCCTCAGCCAGCGCCCTGAGAGGGATGTTGCTTTAGAGAGAGAATAGTCACTGCTCATGTTCTTCATTGAGTGGGAGTGCCAAGATAGTGGCTGCAACTGTGCAATTTAAGCCCTGCTTTTTCCTATTTTCTTTTGGCCAAAGACGCAGCTTTGAGTGCGGTGTCACAACTTGACTTTTTTTGGCCCCTCTGTAGATAGATATCCCTGAATGCTCAGATCCCTTCTAAAGCTGTCCAACCTGGTAATCATTGCTATATCTAATTGATACTGTTTAGCTCTAATTTATTCAATAAGCCACAATTGAGTGAGTTTATAAAGCACGTTTTAGTCATAAAACATGGAAGTTAGAATGACAGATTATATTTTCTCATGATGTCTAATTCCATAGTGAACTCTATAATATAAACATGCTCCTTGAACAAAAATTTCCTTTCATTTACCCAAGAAATTGAAAACTCTGTTATAAGCCAAAAGATTAGTATCATCATCTAGGATGGTGCCTTTGGAATTCTTTTTTTTTTTTAATTAAATAGTAGAATCTCCTGAAATATAACAAACTTGTGAACCCACAAAATTTCATGAGATTGCGGGGCATTAAGTTTGAAATATCCACTCATAAAAAATTGCACTGTGTCACATAAAAAAGTTTTGAGCAATGTTACAGCTTAATCGTCCATAATTCCAATTACTGTATATACTCACCAACAAGCTCAGAAATTTTAGTTCAAAAATACACTACCAAATTGGGCTTGGCTTATCCATGGATGGGTTTATTCCTGATATCGACAGTATATCACTTTTGTCTGCACTAGGGGGCTGACATTGCTAGAGGGCTCTATTGAGCTTTTTCCAACATCCCTCTAAAATCTAAATTGACAATTAGGGAACAGACATTTCTGACTGCATTATGTGCTGGATCCTGGGGATTGGTGAGGAACAGTAAAAATTCAGTTCAATGTTAATAAATATCCCATGTGCTTTTCTTAGAACGAGGATTATTTCTCTAACCTTAAGAGTACAGAAGGAGATGGATTCATAACTGCTCAGAAGAGTGGGCCCAAAATTATAATTACGTAGAAAACAAGCACAATGCCATCTTGCCTGTAGTTTAAGAAGGCAATACAGCCTTGGGCACATTTCTATATGCCAAGAGACAAAAAAATAGTTTAGTGGAAAGAAACTTCCTATTGTAGGTAAGTCATGAGCCAAAGTTAGTAGATGAATTTATAAATTCATGAGTATATCTACAATGAAGTGTAAACAGTGAAAGTCCTCTGAATTTAAAAAGTGTCAAAACTGCTGTTTTGAGCAGGTTCTTCAGGCAACTGGCTCAGGGATGAACTGGATTTTTTTTCCTGCTTCCCAAATCTACCCAGGAAGGGCCTCCCGGTAGGTCAATGGGGCGGAGACAGCAAAGGGCTCCTCCCTTGGTTACCTGCTGCTTGCCTCAGGTTCAGCCTCTTCCTCTCCCTGTAACCTCCTGGGTGTTTATTAACTCCAGCTCGGGAAGACATTTAGCAGGGAAAAGAATGAAGTCTTTTGTATTGGGAGCAGCTTTTTGAATTCAGCTTCCTTCCTCCACACCTATTCACTCAGGCAGAGACTTCTAGCTCCACCAGGTAACTTTCCGGTCTCAGGCTCTTCTGTTTCAGTGCAGTGAAGGATTTTTAAGTGTGGGCTTCTATTTTTATCATGTCTGTAATTAGCAAGAACTAAGGATGTACGCAGTTCTTTCTCCAACTGGGGTTGACATGCAAATGGGCAAATGTAGGTATTCATTTTCCCCTTAATAGCTAGTGGCATTGCAATAGAGTAGGCCAGCTGTTGGTAGTTAATACGAATATAAATGATATGGACCTTCCTGGAGGTGAGCCCACTGAATGCATGAAGGCTTAATTTTGCATCAGCATACAGTAAGTACAAAATGATGGGGCTGGCAAAGTGATCAGAACAATTTCAGGATATAAAGCTGATTTTTACCGGTAGTTTCATTCATTATTTATAAGGACTGCATTGTAAAAGGAAGTAGTTAATTAGTAATATTAAAAAGTCAATTAAAACAATGGTGATAAAGGTGAAGATTAAGGGTAAATAAAATAGGCTTATTGTATCTTGATGTTTTAGAAGAATAGGAAAATTTTGTGATGTATTGAAATGTAGAAACCGTCATAACAATGCTGTTTAGTAATATAGAATCAAGATATCAAAGAGTAAGATGTGTGTAACTTCTAGCACTTTCAGTACTGTTTTCATTTCTAAGGCAACCAAGTCAACTGATTGTAAAATTGCTAACTTTTAAAAACACCAAGGTAAATAATAAATAGAGCTACAGGGTGATTTGCATATTCATCTATGGATCCTTGCATCTGCTGGCTTGTTCTCTCTGTTTTCTTTCCTTCCAGAAAATCCACTGCTACCTTGTCTTACCAGGCTTCCTTAGGTACGACTCCATCATGTAGGTATGTCTTATCCAGCAGTCACTGGTCTTTTGGCCCTAGGCAAGCTGAAGAGCAGACTTCTCCACAGGAGAGAGGATGTGGGAAGGGATGCAGAACTTTTGAAAAACTGCATCATGAAGGTCAGATGGGCTTCGTCAGAGTTGCTTTCAGGTAGCTTTCCCTACCTGATAGCTGAAAATGCAGAGCAGTGTCTCTTAGTACCTTCCAAGAAAACCTGCTTGATTCTTTACATCAAAACATTAGTCTATCCAAAGACACTGTTGAGCAAAGCACCAATCTCCAGCAATGTTTTCAGTTCTGAAAATTCTCTGGAACCTAAAGGCCCGCATAGCTTCCTAGAAAACCACTCCTAGTGCTGTGGGCTCTCTGCTTTTGCCAGGTGAATGTTCACTTGTTGATAGTGAGCTGAGCATCCTCAGAGGGTGTAGTGTGGTAAAGAGCATTGCGGTAACCGGTTTATAGGCAGACACACTCCATACTACTTTTTGCCAGTGCGCTTAGAAGTCTCAGGCCCCAAACACTGGAAAATCCTATCTTTAGTTCAATGACATTAGGTAGCAAAGCTAGGAGAGACCTTGTATTATGTTGAAGCTTTCCACTGCTGCCAGATAGAGCCAGCTGGAGTAATACTCATATGCAGTGCCATGCAGCCTCATGTCCTCTCCTCTCCTTTCCTTTCCATTCTTTCTTTACTATCAAGTGTTAAATTTCATCCGGGGAAACCAAATGTAAGAGTAGCAAATGAACCAAACTCTTTCCCCCCTCCTTTCCCTCTCTCCAAATTTCCCCATCAAGTGCCACTCTGCAAAAGAGCAATGCAGGGCAAAGGCAGGGAACATACAGCACCTCCCTGGGTTTCCTGCAAAGGTTTGACCTGGGCTGATCCAAATATTTTGTTTTGATTTAAAAAAAATGCTGACCCACAAACACTTGTTGCAGTATTTTAGAGCTCTGCTAGTATCCATGCATTGCATCCCCCCACTTTCCCCAGAGCAGTCAAGAAATCTTGGGAATGCCACTGGGGGGTGGGGGGGCAGGGAGGGATTGGATGATCAACAAGCTTTGCTATGTATTTAGCTTGCAGCTGCATAACTGATTATTATTTTCATTTGTGTGAATGTATGGAGGGGATCTACAGCACATAAGGTGAGGACAGGAAACTAAACCTCCCACTCTTTGAAATATATATATTTTTATATCTACTGCCATTAATGGAATCTTTAAAGAAAACATCTCTAGGTCAATTTGAAAAACAAATGACTGGGCTAAGAATGTAAGCTTCCTTCACCTGTATGTGATCATCATGATCAGGACCAGACTCACACAAGCTTTCATTAGCATAAACATAAATCAGAAGAACAGCTGCACACGATGGAATTATTATATCTTGCAGTTAGCCATCAGAATTTGTGCTGCTTTGTTATCAGTGCCAAAAATATCTGCTGGTGGAGTTAAATATTATCTCGGTTAGGATTAAAGTTTACAATCCCCAAGCTTTGATGTTCAACAAAAATAATTCTTCAGATAAAAACACTAATGGTAAAAAAAGATTAACCATTTTAACATGTCATCTTATAGCAATACTATTTCCTCCTTTTTAAAAAACTGTCCACATTTAAGAGTCGATGTAACCAGAAAACAGGCAAATTATGTGAAAGTAGTTGGCACTACTGAAACACACGTATGCATACCTTAAAATGAAATTTTAATATTTGCAAATTCTACACTTGAGACTTACATTGTGGACATATTTTTTTTATAAGAGCATGCTTTCATCTCTTTTTCTATGTATGACTTTTATTCTACAGCTTCAAGTGGAGATCATTATTTAGTCCACTATTTACTTAGATTGTGCAATCAAGACCTTGCCTAAAGATATATTAGAACTCAAAACCTTATTCTAGGTGTTTTCCTTCTAGGCAGGGAGATTCAAAAAACAAATTTATTTTTTCCCTTTTAATTTTGTTTTCCTTTTACGAAAAACATTTCTTCTCTGAGAAGAAATAAGCAATTAAAACTTTCTCCTGTCATGAAATAAGGCCTGTTAAAGGAGCATTCAGGTACCCAAATGGAAAGAAGGAAGACCGTCCAGCCAAAGGACATTTTATATTAACATCAAGGGAAAAACACCTTTGCTGGATTTAAATTGGACCAGATCCTAGTAGACAGTTTCTTGATGGTGGGAAAAGGTATTACTGGTGCATGATATAGCTATATGTCATTGTGGTGAACATTTATGAATTCCACCTCATTCTGTTGAATGAGGCAAAATAATGTAGTCTGGTAAAGGAATCTCCTATGGAAGCAAAAAGTACACAGTAACGTTAAGAAAATAGAACCTGAAATGTTTAAAGCTTTCTGTCTCTGTTGTAGGCCTGAATCCCCCAAAGTCTTTTATATTTATTGATTACATACTCTTGGAATGTAATTGCCTTTAATTATGTTGCATTAAGTACTGGTGTTGAATTCTCCTGTAGTGATACTAAAATGCACTCATTTCTTGTGAATTCTTTCTCCCTCCCCCCAAAAGGAAGAGAGACAGAAATAGTTGTGAGCAGGGAAGATAGGACAGAAGGAGAAAAAGCACCCAAAAGCAGAAGCAGAAGTGCACACATTGCAACTTGCAGTGAAGAACAACGATGTTAGATATGCTTCCTGTTCCTGTATTAGGGCTCAGCAACTTGGAACTGCCTGTTTGCCTCAGTTCTTTCTGTCCATACCTATCAACACAGACTGATCGTGGAGAGACTATGAATGTGTGATGGGCAGCGGAAACGCATGAGGTAGATGGGTAGAGTCAAAAGAGAATTCACAGCTGGAAAGTCTGGTTGAGACATCAAACATTCATTTGCTTTTATTCTCATCTTAAAAGAAACTTCTTCAGTTAATTTTTCAATTGTTTTCTTCACTGGACTTTTGATTCTGCCACTGGTCACCTGGAAGATAATGAGGTAAGGAAAAATTTAGGGTTGCCTATTATAGGTTAATGTTTTCTTTCTAAGCAGATCTTGAAATTTTTCCTTGGACTGGGAAGGACAATGTTCTGTGGGAGCATGAGTGTGATACTGGTATAGGAGACAGTTGTTGGAACAGATCATTGTGTTGCCTCTGGCTGTATGGATTGGGGAATAGAGGCAGCAATTGCTGCTGAATTTTTAGGTTCTAGCAGAAATGTAGCAAGTAGAGTTTCTTCTACTACTTGTTAGTGGAGGAACAGCTTCACTAGCTATATATCTGTTTTCCTTCTGCTCAGTTAGAAAGTGGATGACCCTGTCTCTCTCCATAGATTACTTGCCACTATATTTTGTGGCTGTTTTTATTGTTTTCATGCCTTTTAATTTGTTGTAATTGTTTTAGAATGTCAAAATTGTAAGCTGTCCAGAGTCACTTGGTTGAGTTGGGCAACTATATAAATTGAATGAATAAAAAAATAAATAAACAAACAAACAAATGATGCTTAATGACCAAACACTGAATGTGTGAACTGACTGCATCTGAAAGTGCTGTGGTCCAGATGAACTGAAGGGTCAGTCTACTTTGGTTTATCTGCACTGGTTGATTCTCATTAATTTGTTGTTAATTCTAAATTACGAACATTCTAGTGGGAGTCAGTGCGGTTGGGCAGGGGAGAAAGTGAAGGAAAACCAATGTCCACTTTTTGAATTGTGGCATTTATGATGTCCGTCGTTTTTACTTTTCTCTCTTCCTTCCTCCAAGCAGGTGGTTTCATCGTGACTTGAGTGGCATAGATGCTGAGGCCTTACTCAAAGCACGAGGAATTCATGGCAGCTTTCTGGCTCGGCCCAGCCGGAAGAACAAGGGGGACTTTTCCCTTTCAGTCAGGTAATTGCCCCCCTCCCTCTTCCAATCCTTTGATAACATTCTATGGTTCTCCTTGAGACACACATTACTTTCCACTTCTTCAATCTTTATTCTCCAAAAGTATTCCATGTCGGTATATACCGAAATATTTTTCCCCTTTGTAATAAATGGAGGCCATATCATAGCATGGTTCCCATGATTAATTGTTATATATATCACTCCTAAAGTCTATGAGAGAGGGCTGCAATGATACATTTAAGTGAACAATAATAAATAATATCTAGAAAATCCCAAGACACATTGGAATTGAAGGCCAGAGTGGAAAAAGAAAAGGAGGAATAGAAAGAGTGCAAGTAAGATGGCTGTTGTGAAACTTACAACTTTCCACAAACTTGAAGATGAATTCTTTCTCTGGGGTTTTCCTCAGAGCCTTTTGCCTTTTCGGGGGATGGGGTTTGGAAGAGAGACTTGATGGTAAGTTCAGAGACTGATTCTCTCAACAACTTTCTCTGAAATAAATCTGATGATGGCATAATACTGACTTTTCCGGGAACAGGCCTCCAAACAAAATAAACAGCTCCCTAGGCTAGTAGCACAATGCTCTTTAAAAAAATGTCCATGGTTTGAGGAAGTCATCAGGCATTGGAACAGAAAGACCAGGTTCAAGCTACCTTCCACAGCTTCTGACTCCCATGTTAATTTTCAACTGGCCTCCATTTCAGTAAAGCAATTTTATTCCTTCCTTTCTTTTAAATTGGAATTTCCACCAACTTATACAGTAAACCTTCTTCTGAATTACAGTCCTGGTTAAACATTTTGAAGTAAGTAAAAATATCAGTGTCACTTCTAATTCTATTACATCTGCCTGTCTTAACATAGAAAACATGAAAAATCAAGTGAAATTATGGTTGGAGAAATGCCATGGGGAGCCAAAGGTACAATCTTTTTAGCTAGTTTTCTGCAGAATTCAGTCTTATGTATTTATTTATTTGAAAGGCAAATATGGCCACCCTTCTTATGTGTCACAATTCCATTGGCTTACAAAAACAGAAATAAAAACCAAAGTCAATATCCTCCCCCAAAATTAAAAACAACCCCAAATCCCAGCTTCCTAAACTCCGTGGTATGTCTACAAATACAATCACTGGCTCTGGCTTCATTCTAGTCCTAATTCTCCAGTTTGAATAAAAGTCTTATCAACTTATATATTGTGGGGTGGATGATAAACTCTGGGTGAAAGCAAACATCAAGTAATCCATCCAACTCTTTGGGATCCCTTATTTCAGTCTAGTATTCCTACCAAGAATAATAGTGAAGGATAATTTCTCCTTTGTTCTTCCCTTCCTGATCAATTGATGAGAAGCTTCTGCCTCTCTCTTTTAGGGTTGGTGATGAGGTAACTCACATCCGTATCCAGAATACTGGGGATTATTATGATCTCTATGGAGGAGAGAAATTTGCTACTCTATCAGAATTGGTGGAGTATTATACACAGCAGCAGGGATCCCTGCAGGATAAAGATGGAACCATCATAGATTTGAGATATCCACTCAACTGCTCTGATCCCACAACAGAAAGGTATGAGGAAAGCACACTTGCTTCTACCTATAGCACCATATCCATCTTGACTTTCCTTTTCATATTGAGCCTCAGTGGAGGTGTGCTCACACTTTATAGTTATGCCTTTTATCATTTGTACATATGTATCTCTGCTGTGGATCTATATACTGTAGATATAATTGTACATTACATATAATATATTTAGTGATTGGTGTAGTGAATACTGCAGTGTGTGGGGACTAGACTTGATGATCTCTTAGGTCCTTCCATGATTTTTTAGATCCTATAGGGTTTTCTGAATGATAGTCTAAATGATAGTCTAAACAAAGACATTCATTTATCTGGAACATATGAAAGAACGTTATGTGTGGCAAGCAAAATATGGTCTAAAATACTTTTATTTTCTATGTTTCTACTTAAAAAGTACACAAAGCAAGTAAGACAATAATTAAAAAGAGTATTAAAAATTCCACTAACATTTAAGATCATGAAAATAACCAATATCTACATCTCAGCTTGAATGTAAATTTCTTCTAAGAGAGGTCTTTCTCAGACAAGATGTTAAATAACGCCAAACATTGTGTCTGTGTGCGCGCACACATATATGCATGCCCTATTCTAGTTATGCAGTTGCCTTTTAGTTGAAAACTAATGGACTCCAGGAAGAGGAAACTGTTTACAAGTCCATTTCAAGTTATACCTACTGTCCTGGGACTCATGAGAAGAAAGAACAATCATTAATTGCATAGTTTGAAATATAGAGAGAGATTCAATTTTTGAATTGAAAGATTTTAAGCCTAAGCATATGGTGAATCTTGCATGATTGGGTCACTTAAATATTGCTCATAAAATAATTGCTGCTTTTCTATGCAGAAATAAGCTCTGGTGCATATTCAGTAGGGAATACATAGTACTGAACTGTCTGGAAAAGTTACTACGTCTGCATAAGCCATTATGCATATAAATAGTGCAAATATTCTTTTTTTAAAAAAAAATTAAATGTACCTGCAAAAAACAGCTTCAGGAAGTAAAATTCCAAATGAAAATTAATAATATAAAAATAATAAAGAAGAAATGCTAATGATAATTTTAAAGATACTGGAATGGTTTATTAAAAGGAAAGAAAAAGTAAGTAATTAGTATGAACTATAAGGAAATTCTCAAAATGAAAAGAAGAAAGGAGACAGAGCCAAATGTGGGCAATCAAGGCCTCTTGTTCCTGGTTTTTGTTGACAAACAGTTGTGGGATGCTGAGCCAAAGGGTTGGCTAAAATTTTCTCAAATGCTGTCATCTTTAGGTGCAGCTATTTGTCTTCATTTTCCATATAACTCCAGGCTCCCTCATTATCAATAACACTGGATCTCTTGTGGAAACTTCTGAAATCTGAAAAGGTCCCAGTTATCCCAGTTATCCAGCAACAGACTGCACTTGATATGCTGAAATAATATTAATGCATATTCATCAGGGCATACCAATGCGTGTTCATTCCAGTCACACCTACAAATGCTGCACCACTGCTTAAGTAGAAAACCGCTTCAGGCCCTCTTACAAACAGGATGGTTTTATTCATGTAGAGAAAATTCTTGGTCCAGTATCCTTTCTGTGGTCCTCCTTGTGGACTTCTGTGGGGCAGGACTTCTCACAGTGCCCGCTTTTTGTCCATGTTCAAGAGGACCCTGGAAAATCAAGATATTAACTCAAGTAGAAAGGCTCCACAGATCCTGAGTATTTCTGAATGGAGATACAGTGTAGTTCCTTTTTATAACACCCGAAAAAAGCTAACCACTGTTTAGAAGTATATAAATAAATGTGTCCTATACAATGTATGCTTACATGTCCTTTGTTCTTTTAGTATAGGATCTAATGAATGATTAACTTTCCTCCCAGCATTGTTCCCCTTTTACTTTTCAAGCTTTCTTAAACTGAGAGATTCCCTAAGACAGTAGGATATAGAGCACATACTAAATTTTGCCATGTGATGAAGTTTCAATATTGATGTGACTTATATTTAGAAACTCGGTTTCTTTTGTTTCACTGATTTGTTATTTTTGGCTCATTGTTAAAATGCAAAGATTGTGGTGTCGATAACCAGCAGGTATCAAGAAAATCATTTGTCCGGGGTCACACATTTTATTTTCGCAGGTTTATTTCATGTTTCTTCTTTTGTTGCAAGCTTGTAAGCCTTATGATGGCATAAACCTTTGTGGAAATGTGTTTGTCATTATGATGCCCTATGACTCTTTGTTTTCTTACTGCCATCCATCTGGAAATTATGTTAAAATGGGCGCCTTTGGTTCATATTGGTCATGGACAGTTCCAGCCCTGTGATTCTATGTTCTATGGTATGTTAAGCCATTCATGAGACAGAACTGGGTTTGTCCTGTTCCAGTACAAACTGCTGTTCCCTTTAAAAGAATTGGTCTATTTATCCTCTCTAGGTCTTTGTGTGCAGGCCTGCTCACATCCAAAGGCAGCAGTTGGCCAGGGAGCCTGCTGCTTCCTCCCTTGCGGTTGGAAAGTTCTGTCCTCCAGGCTCTTACGAAAACTCAGCCACCCTCCTCACCAACCAACCAAGATTTTCCATCACGTGGCTTCCCCTCCACTTGGTCCACTGAGCTTAACTGTTTCCTCTCTGAGAGGGAAAGAGGCTCACTTAGCAAATGATAGCTTTGTTCATTTTCTACCCAGCAGTTCTATATTCTGGAACCTCTTTTGGAACGGACGTAGTTGTCAAAATATAGCTTCCCTCTTCCCTCGTTATTACTCATTGAGGTTGCTAGGACATGTAGGACATGCCTCTTCTGCAGGAACACAGATTCCCTCCTCCTATTTTAAAGAAAAAATTCTAAAACAAAAGCAGTGTGATCTCTAAAATTCCCTACACCAATAAAAACTTTAATGATTGCATTTATTGTACTATTCTCTTCAACAAAATTCATTGATCCCCTAATCAGACCAGTTAGTTGAATGTGTAGAACTACAGACCAGTGAGTTGAATGTGTAGCTTGGTAAGTGCATTAAATGACCGTTTGTAAAACTCTGGTTAGGCTACCAGAGTTATTAATAAATATATAAAGGATTTATCTAATCTCTCAATCTTTTAAAATATGATTTTTGTATAATAGCATAATTTGAGAATGAATTTGGTTTAGTGGGTTAAGGCATCAGGCCATGAAAACCAGCTGGGTGATTAGCCAGTCATTCTCTCTCAGTCCACTCCACCTCATAAGGTTTTTGTGGGAAAAATAGGAGGAGGAAGGTATGTTGGATACGTTCACCAACCTGAGTTATTTGTAAAATAATAAAGGCAGAATACAAACAAACAATGAGCAAATACATAAATAGACAGGCTATGAGTGTTTATTCTTCTTTATATTAGGGTCTCTCTACATTCCTAACAGTAGAAGTGAAAAATCTAAACAATGTGATAATCTCTGACTTGCTTTACTGTTTCTTTGGAAAGTTAATTAAAATAATGGATGTAAACTCAAAATGTTAATCGTAAATCTCCATCCACAATTACTTTTTCCTCCACAGAAAGTGGCAAACATTACAATGTGACTCTAGTTTGTCATATTTCAGTAGTTTAAGCTAGTAAACATAACCTCCTTGGGAACCTCTCCCAATTTCATGACTCTTGCATTTTGCCTTGGCTCTGATTGTTTTGCTTCCTACTCTGATACAACCGAAGAACTCTGTATTTAAAAATCAAAAGTGATTTCTTCATTGAATAAGAATCATGCCAAAATAAAATAGAAGCCATTAAAATGCTGTGGCGTACATAAATGCTGTTACTCATACATTGCAAGTTAGTAATATCAGCTGAAAATATTCAAAACTGCTAAAAAAAATTGTTCTGTATGTAAAGTGGATGACTCCAAATCTACAAACCTGATTGGCTAAGAAAAAGAACAGTGGATTGGTTCACTAGGAACCAATCCAAAGAGCTGCCAAAAAGGCGGCAAATCCAAATAACTGCCATTGGCTGCAAGCAGGCAAGCCAGCCTGTATAAAAGGGCTGGCCCCGGCTTCAGCCGGCGTTCCGTTACTGACTGGTTATAATAAA